>BSBM01000524.1:4607500-5170000 GCA_027924585.1 Larix kaempferi
AGTTTGTATCACAAAGATTCTTTTATCCCACAATATTTTAAAAACTGTCATGTTTTAAAAATTAAGATATAATTATAATTGACACTTTCAATAATTATATAATCAAATTATTATTTTTAAATAATATAAATTTCTTGTTCAAGACATCTAAACCAATAAACTAATATAATCAAACTCAACAAAGTATAACTTGTTACATTAAGAAGAACATCTCCCCCCATGTTAGGCTTCATAAGAAAGATCCATATAACCAATATATTTGGATAGAGATTACATAAAGTAATGATAAAAAAAACCACATAGAAATATGTTATTCCCCCCCCATTAACGCTAACTTTTAAAAGAAAATTAGCTTAGATAAAAATTGTCTTACAATGGCTTGGAAAATTATATTTCTAGTCTAAGGAATAAAGGCAATATCCTCCTAATGTGTGACTTTAATGCTCGAACTTGGAGTAATCAAGATATTCTCTTAATAAATTATTCCAACCCTAATCCTCTTTGGTTAGATGAAGACCCTAATATAGCTAATAGGTACAAGAGAATTTTTGCAGATATAGGGAAAAATCTGTTCAGTTCTAAGCTAGTCAAGCTTTATAGTACTCATGCTTATAATTTGCAATGGTCAAATGAAGTGGCCAAATTCTATCGAGATAACTTCTATTCATGGAATTGGAAGTAGTGTCGTAGATTATGTCATCTAATATACATTTATACAACAAGATAATAAATTTATACATTCTAAATGAGCACGAGCCAAAACTATATCATATAAAAGTTATTATTCGGGATAGAAAACACAAAGATAATAAAATAAATAGCAACTAGCCATGATCCCGGTCCTCTCTTGGAATTTTTGAGGGTTCCCATGGAACAAAGAACCCAAGTTAAGTTGGATCCCGAGTGAGATTGATATTATACTACTTGCTGAAACTTGGGAACATGAAGAATATAAAGTCCCCAATGTGGAAGGATTTTCCCTTTGGTCAATCTGGAACAAGAAGTCTTGTCTTAGAGGAATTGGTGGTATAGCTTGCTACATTAAGAACATCTCTCCCCATGTTAAGATTCATAAGAAATTCCCCTGTAACCAATATATTTGGATAGAGATTAGAGACAAGTAATGATAAAAGAACCTACATATAAATATGTTATTTCCCCCCATTAAATATAACTTTTAAAGAGGAGAAAAGATAGATCAAAATTGTCCTTATAATGGCTTGGAAAATGATATTTAGAGTCTAAGGAATAAATGCGATATCCTCTTAATGGGAGAATTTAATGACCAAAATTCAAGAAATCAAGCTATTCTCTTAAGCTATTATTCCAACCCTAATACTCTCTGGTTAGACGAAGACCCTAATATAGCTAATAGATACAAGAGAATTTCTACATATATAGGAGACAATTTGTTCGGTTATGAGCTAGTCAAGCTCTGTAGTACTCATGATTTTATAATTTGTAATGGTCTAATGAAGTGGCCAAATTCTAGCCAGATAACTTGTATTCATGGGCTTGGAAGTAGTGTTGCAGATTATGTCCTCTATGATATCCTTTTATATGACAAGATAATAAATTTATACATTCTAAATGAGCATGATATAGACTTGTTGATGCCTCGAAAATCGTAGCATCAATCAGAAAGGGATTCTCCCCGATAGATTATCCCAATTAGATTATCTACCGTTTGGTATAGGGAATCCGTCTGGTTAGCGGTTCCGGCAACCGTGGATTTGGAGTTTTATTCTAATTACACCAGTTATGGCCCGATCCACCGTTCTTTTGATTTTATATTTTATAATGATATGCAAGTGCCTAGTCTAAATTTAATCTAAATGCAAAACTAAAACAGATCTAAGTCTAAAACTGAAATAAATCTACCTATCCCTGCAAGGAGCAAATTTAAAGCATGAGCAGTGAACTGTAGGGATTATCTTAAAGAATAAACAGACATCCATTGAATCTTACAGATAAAGCTACAGCAAATATGAGAGATATCAGAAGCTAGCTTCTAATTTAATATAAAACAAATTCCATTACTCATGAAAAAGAGAATTCGTTTGCACAGGAAGGAGCAAAATCATTTGTTGCAAAGAAATAATTCAGACAGCAAGAAAGATCTGACAGTAAAGTAGGGAAGTCACCAGAATAATCCAATATACATCCATTCTTCATTTCCATGCATAAACGTCCTCTCCAGGCTCTTATTAGAAGATTTTATTTTCTTAAAACATGTGCAGGATAGCTCGTACAAGTCTAGAAAATAATTCCTTGCCAAAAGTCCTCTTCATTCCTTCCTAACTTCTATTTATAATTACAAAAAATGCCCTTTGGGTTGCCACCTGGCCTTTTACACTTGTCATCTACAGAAATTTTCTTCTATAACAGACAAAAATGTGACTCCTTTTTCTTTACAGAAATTATTTTAAAAGAATATAGGGACAGCTGTCCCATAGCTCCACGTCTCATACATATGCAGGCCCAAAATACAAAACAGCAGAAATAATACTCTAACATCAGCGCTTTCACTCCTGTACATGTGCTTTAGCTGGAGGAGAGTCGCTCAAACTGGCTGATGCTGCTTGAAGAGAGGCACTTGAACCCACTGTAGCTGCTGCTGCTGCTTGGGAAGAAGCAATCAAACCAGCTGGAATTTCTGTTACTGTTGGGAGAGAGGGAATCGAGCTAGCTGCCATAGCTGGTGCTGCTGGGAGAGAAGAGTCCGGGTTTGCTATCACAGCTGCTGCTTCTGCTTTCTTCTCCTCTTCTGCAATGTAGCTATACCATATACCAGTGTCCCTTATGACTACATTTGCAGAAGCAGGGAGCAAGATTTTCTGAGAAGTCACATTTTTTCTAAGCTCTACTCCAATGCCTTGAACTTCGGTCACTGCAGCTTTATGCACTTCTTTAAGCAAATGGCTGTGGATTGATGACATTCCAATATAATGTTGGAGGTCATCAATAGCTAGGACATCAATTTTCTTCACATATTCAGTTTAGATGCCCAGTTCTTCCTTTAGCTCAGCCAAACGTTGTTCTTCACCCGGGAAATCATCGAGGGACTGCGGGAAACTCAATTTGCACTTGTCATGTACTCCCTGGATTCTTTGATACAGACCGTTAATCCTATCCATTGTCCCTCGTACACTGGCCATTAGCTTACTGCCACAGTTTATACAGAATTCCAAAAGGGATATGTCTTTTTTAAAACCCTCCACAGACTTGAATGGGAGATGCGTGGGGAAATCCACCTTTCCTTCTCTCCATTCCATCTGGCTCAGGATATTTTCCTTAACTCGAGTATGTTTAGCTTTAAGCCTATGGGCCTCTGCATTAACTTCCTTTAATCTGACCACCATGGCCTTGAGCTTGCAAAATTCATTTGTGATTAGCTCCTGAGAGTCATGCATTTGCTTAAGGATGCTGCAGGACAACTCATGAAAAGGAGACAGGTCCATTGCTCGGCTCTCCACCTTCTCTAATTGTTCAACCAACGCCAGTTTGTCTGCTTCTAGATGGGACACCCTGTCTCCTGCATCAATCTTTTCTCCTTCTAGAATCATCATCTGGATTGTCAAATGGTCCTTCTCCTCCTCCAGCTGGTTATACTTGTCCGAAATTTCTTTATGCTCAGCAGACAGGCGATTATACCTGTTCACCACGAGATCCCTGTAGGCTTGCTCCTTAGCCATAGTATGTTGTAGCATACGAGCTCTCTTCTTTATCAATTCATTTTCTCTAACTATATCACCTACATTTTCCAGTGATGCTTTTGCTATCTCTACAACGGCGGATGCCATAGCTAAGGGATCCTTATTTGTATTCCGCATTATAGTGATTTCACGGTGGGTAATGATATCCTCCTGGAAGAGTCTTTTGATCCTCTCTTCCGATTTAAAGACCATTGCCTTCCTCCTCTTATCATAGACAAACTCATCCCATGTGGACACGGTATGTTCCCCTGATGGAGTGTAAGGGACGATTGGGAGATCTATAATGTTTATTTCTACTTTCGTTGGTGGGGTCTGGGCTACCTGAGTTGGATTTGTTCCCACATTTTGGGTACCAGAGCCACCTTCCTGGGCATCTTCATCTGCTTTAAGCTCTTCTTCCACTTTATGCCCTACCTCAGCTTCCTGCCTTCTCGCTTCTCCTTCAGCTTGCAGTTGATCTTCATTTTCTTTCCATTGTCTTTCATCTTCACCCTCTTTCTGCTGCTGGGCTTCCTCAGCCTCTTTCTGCAGCCTCTCACTTTCTGCTTCTTGCTACAATCTGGCAACTTCAGCCTCTTGTAGTAACCTTGCTTCCTCAGCTTCCTATTGTGCCCTTGATTCCTCTCTTAACCTTTGTTCTTCTTGGGCTCGAGCATCATCAGCTTCTTTCTCCTTCTGTTGGCTGCCTTTCTGGGCCTTGGTAGAGCTAGAACTTGCTCTACTACCTTGGTGACAGATTTGCAGCTCAGCCATGTTGCTGATGCCTCTGAATGCCTCTTCCTCGGCATCATGATAGTGAGCGTACTCAAAATGAGCATAAATTTCTCTACAATGTTCAGCAACTTTTCCCTTCCTGTCATTCCTATGGAAGATTACCTCGCCGAAGTGGAAGGATTTTAGCTCCCGAACAAACTCCTCGGCTGAGGAAACCCCTAAGAATTTGTAAGCCCCTATGCAGAAAGGTAGAGGGGCAAAAGAGGCCTTATGTTGTTTGTTCAGTACTGCTCCAATTCCATCTAGAAAAATCTATCTTACTGCCTCTTTAAGGACCACATAGTCAGTGGCATACCTCGGCAAAATATATGGAGCTTTAGTCCCTCCAAACATTCTGAGGTAGGTGCCTTGCTCTGAAAAATAAAAATCCCCGTAATTTTCAAGGACTTCCATAGCATTCTCCGACAGGCAGTTGGGCTCTTCCTTGAATAGCTGCTCATATAGGGGCATGATGAACCCCTCACAGATGAGCTTATAGCTAGGTTTGTAATTCTGAGCCCACAACATCCTGAAAGCAGTATAAACTGGGTTGTTGGCCTTATCCCATGTGTAGCATAATTTAGGAAAATATAACTTGGCCAAAACACAATCAATAAGATATGAGTACACGTAGAATTCTGCCTTCTTTAAGGTCAGTCCTTCTCTTGCAACAACTATCATTGAGGCCAAACTGTCTGACAGGAGAGTGGCCCAGTCAAACACAGTTCCTTTAAATGCCACGAAGTGGATGATGGGGACCCACTGAATCTTGTACACGGTGCCATCGGGCATGCCAAAGATTCTGCACAACATCAAGGCAATCAACCTGAAAGGAGGTCTCAGATTCTGGACGTCATATTCGTCATTACCTTTTTTTCTTAAATGCTTGCCTGCGACTAGTAGTTTTTTGGCCATTTCAATGCTGTTCATCTGGCCCAGCCATTCATCAGTGAGAGCTTGCTGGGTGCAGGGAAATTTGTAGGCCGCGGCCAGGTATGCTGGGTGAAATGAGGCAATGGCTATCTTCCTGCTGTCATTTATTACTCTTGTCTATGCATCAGTATGTTGGAGTATCCATCCGATTACTTCAGAACATGGGAACAGTTCAGGGCGGGTAGAAGCCTTGGCTATGCCTGAAGCTCTGATATTGAGATAAATCTGTTCCTCTTCCAGCAACATATCCGGGATATTTTGGTCTCGGATCATCCTGTAGATGTCACCCCATCGTGTTTCAGGAGGAATACCAGTGGTGCACCTGGTATCTTGGAAAGTAGTCTCAGTCCTAAGTGGTGCTGGATGTGGTTCTATCATTTTAGCCTTCTTCCTACCACCTTTTGGCATTTTGATTTATCTCTGCTGGCAACCACATACAAGTCATTATAAAAAATGTGCAACATTCTATGAGATTTTAACAAAGAGCAGCACCAATTTAACATGTTAATGCGGTATACGAATAAATTGTGAAGCTGCATGTTGGGAAGCAAAATAAACTATTCCAAGCAAGAAATCTAGTTATAGAGACTTGATTCTTTTAAAGGGACAAGGCTCGGAATGCTCCCAAAAGGATAGGTATGTTGAGGGAACAACCTGCTCTCGGTCTAGCTCTAGGAGAGGTGGCAACCTTCGTCATGGTGCTTTTAATGGTCAATGGCGGGTGAGTCTGGGAGTAAAACAGCCCTACGACGAAATAAGGGGCCGCTTTCCCCACTTATGAATAGGCGAGGGCTTCGACCGCCATGGTTATTTGTGGCACTCGACGAGGTGTTCTATGGTAGGCTTGGAAAATTGAACAGGGGTGACGACGCCGGGACTAAGGCTGATGAAAGAGCCCAGGTAGCTATAGTTTTGGCTTTCGGCTAGGGAAATGAAAAGTCTATGGGGCCTCGGTGACTTTAAGGATGATAAAAAAAAATGAAATATGCAACTGGTGCCTATCAGCCACATCTTGGACGAAACAGAAAACGGAAAGGTAATCTAACGTGTAAATAAGACAAAATTAACGGTTAGAAATCCTACCTGGCACCTTGAAGATGGCTGGACGAGGAGGACACAAACGTGGACGAGTGAGCTGAGCTGTCTGGCGCGGTGAGGTCTTCAGTGGTGTTAGTTAATCGAAAAACTCACAATGTAATGGGTCCAACACCAATCATTTATTTAAATGAATTGGGCACGTGCGGCGTTTAATGTAGTTGGTGGCGCCATTAAAACGCTTTTTTAAAATGTTGTACGTTGTGGTCACATCATGGTCTCGGTATGCGTGCACGACCGCCACCCGCGGGATGAACTCGTGAATTTCAACCGCCATTGCGGAAGGTTATGCTGAACTCCTTCGATGTTTCGGGAGCGATTGATGAATCTCTCCGCAATTTTTTAAACAAAGATGAGTCGGTTGCTTCCGCCATTGCGGAACCATTCCGCGAAGGTTCCCCGCCATTTCTGAAGGAATTGGCAAACGGCTTCCGCAACATGAACGTGAACGTCTAATTCTTTTGGCGGGTTTTCGGGATGATAACGTGAAGGCTTCCGAAATTGCGGAAGGCTTTCGCAGATAGCTTCCACCGTTTCAGAATGGATTCCGCGAATGCTTCCTCAAAAGGCTCCCGCAAACTTGAGAATTTTTTCTAAGTCTCGGCCGGGCTTCGAGAGCGCTTCCATAGCTGCGGAAAGCTTTCGCAATTAGCTTCCGCCGTTTCGGAACGGATTGGCAAATGGCTCCGCTGTTTCGGAGGGATAACCTGAAAGCTTCAGCAGCTGCGGATGGCTTTTGCGAACGGTTCTGAAAAGGTCTAAGTGTTTCGGCGTCTCAGAAAGTTAATGTGAAGGCTTCCGCAACTGCGGGAGGAAAAGCCAAATGGTTCTGCAAATTTCAAAGAAAATTTGTAAGTTCTTTTCGGAGTTTCGGGGAGATTTGGCGAATGGCTTCCGTCGTTTCGGGATGAAAAATCGAATGCTTCCACAAATTTCAAAGAAAATTTCTAAGTTCTTTTTGGAGTTTCAGGGAGATTTGGCGAATGGCGCCTGTCGTTTCGGGACGAAAGCTCGAATGCTTCCGCAACTTTCCCACAATAATTTCTGAATCTTTTCGGGATACTTATGCAAACGGTTCCCGCCGTTTCGGGAGGGAAAGTTAAATGGTTCCGCGGGGCTTTTTTCAATCGTTCCGCGAACTTTTGAAAAGTTTCTAAGTCTTTTTTCGAGAAGTTCATGCAAAAGTATCCCGCCGTTTCGAGAGACTAACCCGAGTGGCTTCCGCTGTTTCGGAGAGATAACTCGAAAACTTCCGCATCTTTGGGAAGCTTCCACGAATTCTGTCTTTTGGAAGGAAACTTGGAAAGGTTCATAGCAAGATTTTCTATTGAAAAACAAAGTTAAAAGATGGAAATGGCCTCTTAAGGCATCCTTTCTAAAAATAAAAGGAGGGGCCCCAATATGTACAAAAATTTTTTGGGGGGGATGTTGCTGCAACAACAAGACTCGGATCATAGACCTTTAATTGTAACCCTTAATTTGGAAATGCATAATGATCCCATAGACGAAATTCTCATGTCCATAAGCATCTAATCTTCAATAGAGACAAAATTCATATTTTTATAAATAACTTAAAAATTACTTGCTCCCTCTTTCAAGACTAGAAAATATTGAAGACCTGTACCACAATTTCACTGTGGTCCTCTCATCTTCCATTAACAAGTACTTCTTTGAAGTCTCAGGTAAACAGAAAAATGGAAGGACTAACCCTCAATTGATAAAGAGTGTAAAATCACATGAATTGAAATAAAGGAAGCTATGGAAGGATCCCAAAAGATTGACAAAATAAAGAGATACAAAGCCCTAATTAAAATGAAAAAGAGGCACTACACAAATAAAAGACAAGAAAGCCACTTACACATTTCTAAATTTTCTCCTAAGAAAGTTTGGAGGCAGATTCTAACTAGCAAAAACAAAGAGAACAAAACGATTTCTCTAAAGGACTGGAACTCCTATCTTAAAAATCTCTACGAATCCTTGGAGGCCAAACATAACATTCCAACCCTCCTTACATTAGAAGAATGTTTCTCGTTGGATGACATAGATTTTGTTGTTAGTTTCCTTTCAAATGGAAAAGCTAAGGACATTGAAGGCTATCAAGTAGAAATTTTAAAAATTGGAGGGCCTGTCCTCATCCATTACATCCACAATCTCATTAATCTAGAGGTTAAGCAAGGTTTCCCTCACCCTTGGACATAGAATCTCATTATTCTTATTTTTAAAAGAGGTGATAAAAATAACCCCTCTAATTATTGGACCATTATGATTATCCCTCTCTTAGCAAAGCTCTATGGTATTATTCTAGAAAAAATATCAATGTATAGCTTGAAAGTGAGGAAAAGCATGCTAAAGGTCAGGCGGGCTTCAAAGGATATCATTCAACCAAGGACCACCTTGTTACACTTAGGATTATTGCAGATAAGTGTCGTAATAATAAATCCAACCTTTTCTACTTCTTTGCGGTCTTTAGGAAATATTTCAATATGGTACCTAGAAACAATCTGTGGAAGAGGTTAGAAGAGCTAAAGGTTTCTCTCGAGTAGAGAGCTACCATGATAAGATTGTATGATACTATAATTTCCAAATTCAAGAAAATTAAGGGACGGTCAAAAGATATTAATTGTAATATTGGAGTTAAGCAATGTTCCTCCCTCTCTCTCCTACCCTTTTCGACATTTACATCAATAATCTAGACAACTTTTTAGAGGAAGCATGCTACGCTGGCATGTCCTTAGCATGAATTGTCATCATCCTTATTCTTTATGTTGTTGATATTGTTGTTATGGAAATATGTCCCTCTCACCTTGATAAGCAATTGAGAACTCTAGAGGATTTCTTCTCTAACATGGGCATGATTGTTAACATTGGAAAACAAAAGTAATGATTATCAAGTCCAAGAAGGCCACCTATGATAACTTTGTATATGACAATAACAAAATGAAGGAATTTTCTTCCTATAAATATCTCAGAATTGATATTCATCACAAGCTCAACTGGAACTATAGCATTGAGAAAAGGATTAATGGAGGGTGGAAATCTTATTTTGGTCTTGAGAACAACTGTAAATCAACACACCGTGTGATGTGGTATAAAAATAAGTTCTTATTTGGACATTTCATCACTCTCGTTATCTTATATGGCTATGAAGTTTGGGGGTATATCATCTCTAGAGAATCCTAGAGAAAGATCGAGCAAATCTAGTAGCGTTTTATAATGTATAACCTCATAATTAAATGAAATACTCCTTATCCTATTATTCTTATAGAAGAAGGCCTTACCCCATAGAGAGCATAGCTATGACAAGATACTTGATGTACAAGTACAATATAAATGGCATGAGAGACTAGAGACTCCCTAAAATTGATTTAAAATCAAGTCAGGACCACCTGCGGCTCAAGAAAGGTTGGAATAAAGATAACATGGCTTGGTTAAATCATTGGGGGATAGACAAAAATGCAACTTTGCAAAAAATCAATAACATTAAAAATACTATTACATCTAAGTTTAAAGATAAATGTGGGGTGAAAAGGAGTTAGAGGTTAAAAGGAAGATAAGATACTACAAGAAGGTTATTAACCATAATCTGGAAGACCAAAAGTATCTCTCTATTTTAACTAGCTTAAAGAAAAAAACTAGCATAGCCAAAATAAGAACGAACTCTCATGAGCTTCGTAGTGAAACATGGCACTGTACCATTCCTATTAAAACATTGTGGGAGAATAGGATTTTCCATCTTTGTGAGACCAAGAGAGTTTAGGATGAAAGTCACTTTATCTTAGAGTTCCCTACGTACAATCACATTAAATTGCAATTTCCCAATATTTATTATAATACTAACCTCTCTAATATTCTAAGTTGTCAAAACTATGGTGACCTCGATACACTTCTTTCTAATCTTTTTGAGCATAAGAATAATTTGTTACAACAAACAAATTAATTTCTTAAGGTCCAATAGACCAAATTTGGTCCCAGTGAATGTTGACCATCATCATCATCATCAATAAACAAAATGATTATCCAACTTAAGTTTATGACACATAGACATAATTCGTTATTAACAAGTCTATAAAAATATTTATTTTATTTTAATAAACAAGTAAATACAAATATCTCAACTAAACAAAAATTATATTAAAAATATCAATATTGTATTAGTATAATATTATCTTATACCAAACATATTAAATGGGAAAATTATAATTTGTACAGTTATTTAAACTAAAAATAATAATAACATTTTCTTTTATAATAATTTTTAATTGTTGTTGTTGTTGTGGTGGTGGTGGTGGTGGTGGTGAACATCCAATGAGACCAACTTTGGTCTATAGAACCTTAAGAGTAAAGAAAGGAATTATTTGGTTTGCTACAAAATTTCTGTTCGGTGCTTAAAAAGCTTAGAAATAATCATTCCTAGGTCACCATAGTTATTACAAGTAAGGAGGTTAGGGAGGTATGTATTGTAGCAAAGATTATGAAACTATGATATAATATGGGTATACATAGGGAACTATAAGAGAAAGTGACTTTCATCCTCAATACTCATAGTCTCATAGATATGACAAATCCTTTCCACCGTTGGTGTTGTAAGAATTGTCCAGCACCCTGCTTCACTGTGAAGCTCATGTGAGTTCGTTCTTATCTTGGCTATATTAATTTTCATCTTCGAACTAGTTAAAATAAAGAGATACTTTTGATCTTCTAGATTAGGTTTAATGACATCCTTATAATATCTTTATTTTATTTTAGCCTCTAATTATTTCCCGCACCACATTTTCTCTTTAAATTTAAAAGTAATAATATTTTTAATGTTATTTATATTTTGTGTAGTGGCATTTTTGTCGAACCCCCAATGTTGTAACCAAGCCATGGAACGTTTATACCATCCTCTCTTGATCCATAGGTGGTCTCGACTAGATTTTAAAGCAATTTTAGGAAGTCTCTGATATCCCATGTTATTCATCCTGTATTTGTACATCAAGTACCTAGTCATAGTTATGGTCTTCATGGGGTAAATACCCACTTCCATTAGGCAGATAAGATATGGAATATTTCTTTTAATTTTGAGGTTATAGGTTATCAAATTCTTATAGATTTGTTCTGTCTTTCTTTAGGATTCTCTAGATATGTTGCAACCCCAAACTTCACAATTGTACAAGATAACGAGAGCGACTAGAGTTTCGAAAAGAAACTTGTTTTTATCCCACGTCACAAGGTTTGTTTATTTACAATTGTTTTCGAAACCAAAATAATATTTCCACCCTCCATTAATCCTTTTCTCAATTCTATAGTTGCAGTTGAGCTTGTGATGGATATCAATTTCGAGATATTTGTAAGAAGATACTTCCTCCAGGTGTTTATTGTCATGTACAAAATTAACATAAGTGACCTTCTTGGACTTGAAAATCATAACTTTTGTTTTTTTGGTGTTAACAGTCATACCAATATTAGAGAAGGAATCTTTGAGAATTATTAATTGCTTATCAAGATCATAGGGTCACCTTGCCATATGAACAATATCATTAGCATAAAGAAGAAAGATGAAAACTATTCCAGCTAAGGTTGTGTCAACACAACCTGATTCTTGTAAACAACCTTCTAGCTTATCAATGAATACGCCAAAAAGGTTAGGGGAGACAGGGAAACCTTGCTTGAATACAATATTTCAATTAATATCTTGCGACCACCCCTTAGTGCTCTTAAAATTGGCAATGAGAGTGTCGTACAACCTTATCATAATAGCTCTCAACTCAAAAGGAACTTTTAGCTCTTCTAATATATTCCACAAATTATTTCTAGGCACCATATAAATTTACTATTAGATTTACTAAAGTCCACAAAGTTGCAGAAGGAATTAGATTTACTATTACGACATTCCTCCATAATGATTCTAAGCATAACAAGGTTATCCATGGTCTAGTAATGTCTTCTAAATCCCACCGGAACTTTAGCTCACTTACCTTCACTTTCAAGACATATGTTGATTTTATTTTCCAATATGATACAATATATCTTGTCTAAGAAAGGGCTAATCATAATGGTCCCATAATTAGAAGGGTTATTTTTATCACCACTTAAATAAAAATAGGAATAATGAGGCTTTGAGACCATGTATTAGGGAAACCTTGCTTGACCACTATATTCAAGAGTTTGTGGATGTGAGGGAGGACATGCCCTCCAAGTTTTACAATTTCTTCTTGGTATCCTTGAATGTCCTTAGCTTTTCCATTTGCTAGGTGCTTAACCCCAAAATCTATGTCTTTTAATGAGAAAACATCTTCCGATGTAAGGAGGGTTTGAATTTTATCTATGACATCCAAGGATTTGTAATTTTTTTTAAGATAGGAATTCCAGTCCTTCAAAGAAATCCTATTATTATCTTTAGTTTTTCTAGTGAGAATTTTCCTTCGGAATTTCTTACGATGTACCTTAGAGATGTGTAAAAGGTTTTCCTACTTTTTATTTATATAATGCATTTTTTCTTTTTAATTAGGTTTTTGTATCTATTTATATTTTCATTTTTTAGAGACTCTTCAATAGATTCCTTGATTTCTCTTGCATTTTTATATTCTTTATCATACCAGGGGTTTTTTCTTCTATTTCTCTTTTTACCGAAGACTTTGATGGAGAACCTGTTAATGCAAGATGAGAAGACTGTAGTAAAATTATGATACATTTTTTCTATCTTTTCCATACTTGATAGGGGAAATAAGTCATTTTTTTAAATCATTTAGAAAAAGATCATCCTTATTTTTGTCGAAGATCAAATGCTTTTGACCATGAGGATTTTCTCCTATGGGATCACTATTGATGACAAAATTGATGGTTACAATTAAAGGTCTATTATTTGAGTCCAGCTCGTGGTCGTTCAATATGTATAAATTTATCATTTTGTTGTATAAAGAGATATAATGATATGTTACCACTATAATCTTCAAACATGCTCAATTGCCCCCACAAGTTGCACAAAAAATAGTTGACATTTGAGCAAAATGTTTAATTAATTAAACTTAACTAAAAATTAAATATTATTATGCATTTTACTCATAGATATTTTAAAAAGAAACCATGTATTAACTAATTTGATTTTCACTATGATATAATACATTTATATAACTATTTATTTCAATTGGATTTTATTTATAATTCTATTATTTATTTATTGTATATTCATTACAAAAGACAACATTATTATTCACCTTAGCAATGTGATGGATCATTTCATGTGGTATTATTGTTTTTTTGGTTCAATATTGGTAATTCGAAGCCTATAGAATGGATCGACCTAATAGTGGTAGTGACCATTCAAGGGAAGATTTGATAGCTTGGGTAGACCCTGTTCTACTTGTGTCAAATGGTTTTTCTCCTCCAACTTCAAGCAAAAGCACCTCAAAATGTTCTTCCTCTAATTCCCACATAGATTTTGGCCACACATCTCCAATCAACCTTGCGAATATTTGAAACTCGCACACCAGGTTCATCTTAGGACCCACGAAGCACACAAAGAATCACAAGATTTTGCCTACTTGCATAGTTATGTTTGTTACGATATTTCCCTTACTTGCATAGTTATGTTTGTTGTAGGTATAATTAGGTGGGAACTAACTCACAAACACTTCAATTTAAAAAAAAAAACCAGAATGTACATGACATTCCTTTTTTGGTTCTTTATTCCTGTGTTAGAGATAGGCACACATCCTTGTTTGATGAATTATAATGTTTTGTGAAATTAATGTTTATTATGTATAAGGATATATTTAAAGTCTTAATTGATCTTTGTTATCCTTCATCAAGATATTTTTAACCTTCACAAGGCTAGATTTCACTACTACATTTGGGGTCCCAATTCAATGTTTGGACCAATATTTAATGAAAATATAAAATTTCAACATCGAACTGAAGTTAAGTGGGTGAAAATTTGAAAATATAATATACTTAATTTTCAAAACACATCACTTAAGCGACATTATGTGGAAAATGTGACTTAAGCGATGTTAGGGAACATCGCTTAACACTAGGGAACATTGCTTAAGTGGCATTCTCTAGCATGGGTTAAGTGATGTTACGTGATAGGCCTCTCCAAACCAATGTTGTCATTGTTTTAGGTATTTTCACTACTTCCGCGACATTAAAAAGTTGATCAAACCAAACAAAAGAATATATTTTTTGAAGAATTTGGGAGAAAGAGAAGTTTGGTTGTGTTTTGATATTATCCTTTCAACTAAAATTTATGCTTTGATTAACTAGAGGATTATTATTTGAAAATTAATCATCATGTACCCTAGTCTATATTGGTTTTTTCTGCAATTATGATTGTATTCTTTGAAATATTTTCCACTTTGTTGAGCTTATTTGTTAAAGATGTTTGTGCATCATACATAATTCACCACATTTAGCTTAAAGTGAGGAGTTTCACCCATAAAGAGATATTTACTTATCAAAAGACAATAATTATTTATACACTTCCAATATATGAAATCATTATTATTTTTAGTTTTTTAAAGAATAAATGCTTTAACACACATCAATATCCTAATCAAATCACTAAAATTTCCCACAAGGGTAACAAAATAATTTAGTATCTAGGTAGGACCTTGGGTCTAGGCATCCAAATAATGCCTCATAATTGTTTCTCATTATGAAACATAATATTTGTCTAAATAGGGAACTTTAAAAAATCCTCCATCATCAAGTGTTCAAGAATACTCGGGGAATGAGGCACCATGCAAGAGAAGGTCAAAACAAAGGTGAGGTTGTTTTTGTTTTCCTAGGGGGGATCCCACCACCTTGATTTCGAGGTGACATCTCCCCATTCCAGGGAAAACCTCTTCCCTTCATTTGATGGAGGTAACCTAGTGGCCAAATTTTAGGGCATCTACCTTATAGGTGATTGTCATGGGAAGTGATGGTACCTTGACCAGATTTTGTTGGATGATAGTATTACACCTAGTTCCCCTGATTATAACTGATCCTATTGCATATTTATTATCTATCCCTGTTGGATTGATGACGATCTATATCGATAGTTATTGGAAGGCCCATTTGATTTGCGTGGAAGGTTGTAGTTAGATCATTAGGAATTTTCACATGCATAGATTTGGAAGAGACGTATTTATCATCCCATTGTTACCAGAATCATCTGACACATGCACCCACAATTGTATTGTTTTCCTTTTACACTTAACATGGTTATATAATTTGATCTTATTAAATAAATGTACTTTCATCTTGTATTGGCATGAAGCACACCCTCTCCCCCTAGTCACTCACCTTGACTTGCTTGGGGGAACCTCATGTTCCTCCCCTCTTACTCACCTAGTTGACTGAAGCCCATCCTTAATGGGAATTTACAGGGATAGCTTGGGCCTCCTATACTAGTTAACATTAGTTATCTCATACTTGGTTTATACTATTTTCTCTAATCCTTCCTTCTTTTTTCTCATTTATTCTTTTACACCTTCTTTCTTCTTGGTCACTCCCCTCTCTTTCTTTACCTCCAAACTAGTTGATATCTCCCTGCATCAGCATTTCAAGTAAGGAATAATTCAAGACAGTTGCATATTGGTGTGATTAACCATTTTTATATCCCTATGAGACATGGAATTTGGTTGTTGCATCTTATAGACTACATATATGACATCACCTTACCAACCATACCTCTCAGATTTATATATTTCCCCTCTTTCCTTCATTATTACTACCTTGATATCACCACCTTTTTTATTGTCCCTTTCTTGGAATCCTCCTAGAATCATCACCATGTACCTTTTCCTTTTCGTCTAACCTTTTCCTTTTATACTGAAGAGTTGGTGTCGATATCCTATGTGAAAACACCTAAGAGTTGTGTCAAACGTCCATGGAATGACACTTAAGAATCATCTATATGTGAAGATATGGTAAGAGTCATCTACATGATTAATTCATTTTACAACATTTATGTATGTAAACCAATCAAAACAATACCCCATGAAGGGACATTTTGCATAGAGTGGAATGTTGTTAATACCTTTTTTTAATTTTCTAATTGTGAATTTCTTTGTCTTTATTCTTATTATACTAATGAGTTGTTTAATTTTGTATTTTATTGAGATAGAGAACAATGTTAGATAACCCTATGCGATGATTTTCTAGTACATCCAAATGAAACACTGCTATACACTCACTTCTCAATTCAGTATTCAGTGTCATGGGCAATGTGATAAAACATCTGGTCATAATCGACCCAATCTTCATCATGATATAATCAGTGATGAGAAATGTTATTTCCCTTATATGAAATGAAAAGAGATAAAGAGAAGAAGAGTTTATAATTCAACAACGAGGAAACATTTCTTAGAGCATGGGCACTTGGAAGATGGAAAATAATATCATCCCTTGGTAAGATAACAAAAACATGTTTATTTTTTATTTTTCAATATTAATATTTGTCCATTTAGATACTAATTGTATTTATTTTTTCATAATTGTTACACAAACAAGACCACCAATTCTTGGAAATACACACACTAAAAATCATATTAGAGATGATGAGGGAAATGAAAATGAAGTTGATACAATGGGATAAAATGACCCCAATACATTGAGAATGAAAGGATAAATAGGTTGATCCATTGCACATTTGTTGCCATGGATGAGAATGCACCTATGGATCAGATCTACAAAAATATTCATGATGTACCTCTATTGATAATGCACAAAAAGCCTTATACAAAGACTCAAAGACAAGTCTTCTCTATGCACTTTTTTTTATGGTCAACTTGAAGGTAATGAATGGTATTTCAAACACACGAGTGACATAGTTGTTAATGTATGGAATATTTATCTGTATATAATTGAAATTATTTGTGATTTATTTATGATTGTACTATACATGCCCTTAATTTTGATTTTCCATTATACTTTGTATTTTCCCCTGTAGATTGTTATATGAGACTCTTCTACCATCGTCAAATACTATACCTCGCACATACAAAAAAATGTGCAACATTCTAAAAGATATAGGAATGGAGTATAACACAATTTATGCATGTCCTAATGATCATACTATATATTATGGACAACATGCATGAAAAAGCAAGTTCTCTAAATGTGGAATTAGTACATATCATACTAACCATGTAACAAATAAGGTGCCCCACAAATTTCTTCACCATATTCTGATAATTCCATGCTTCCAGTGATTGTTCAGGCACAAATACATTGCACAATTTATGGACTATCATGCACAACAAAGAAGTGAAGTTGATGTCATTTGAATGCCTGGAGATGGTTTTTCATTTAGAGACATTGAGGAAATATGGCCCATGTACATAATGAAGAACCACATAATGTTATAATTTCAATGGAAACTAATGGTGTCAATCCATTTGGAGATCTCAAAACCAATTACACTATTTGTCCAGTTTTTATTATAAACAATAACCTTCCTCCCTGGATGATAATAAAAAGGGAGCATTTCATGTTTTTTAGGATATTTAGACACTTAAGAGTTAGTTAAGATATACTTCATTATGTAGACCCATTTACATCTAACAAGTTTTCTTTGTTTTTGAAGAGGTACAATATCCCAAGTATTTTTCTCCATTAAGGAATAATATTCTTCATACACAGTTTCATACCAATCTGGATTCCTCAAAGCTTCTGCAAATGTCTTTGGATCACGATTCTTTGGAACTTGAGCCAAAAGAGAAGTGGCTTGCTGGAACTGAGAACGTGTTCGGAATTGATCTCTAAGATCAACAACAAGATCAACATCTACTTCACATGTTGAATGAGCCCATCAAGGAAGTCATTATACTGGTGCAATTGGAGGAAAATAAACCACATCCCCCTTGTTCTTTCCCTTACAGTCTTACATAAATGGGAGGTCCATCAAATGGATGTCAAATCCACCTTATTGCATGGGGATTTGCAGGAATAAATTTACATAGAAAAACCTCCTGGATATGTTCAAAATGACTCTATTCTTGTCTGTCACCTAATTAATAAATCCTTATATGGCCTTAAGAAGTCTCCTTGAGCCTAGTATGCCAAAACGAATAGCTTTCTCCTTGACACTAGTTTTTCTAGATGTCATTCTAACCCCAGTTTCTATACCAAGAAAGTAGGAAACCATCTGATCATCCTTGTTCTTTATGTTGATGACCTTATTCTTACTGGTAGTGACCATAAAATTTTAACTCATGTGAAATCTAGTCTTATCTAAAAATTTGAAATGAACGACTTAGGACATTTGCATTATTTTCTTGGCATCCAAGTATTGCAAAACAAAGAAGGAATATTTATTTCTCATTCTAAGTATGTTTGTGCCCTTCTTTGTCGCTTTCACATGGAATATTGTAAGCCAGCCTCGTCTCCCTTCTAGTATAGAGTCATTGTTACACCAAAATCTCATCATTATGAGTTATGTGTCCTTCATTTGTCATGCTTCCTAAAGCACCCTGATTCGTAAAGCACTTAGGACAAATTGATTGAAGGAAGAGTTATGGTTATCCTTTTTCCATTTGATTTCACTTTGACGCACCTTGCACGTTGACAAAGTGCATCAGACTCTTGGTGACGTGCTCTGCACAATGACAAAGTGCGTCGCTGACACCTTTCACCTTTGAATAGAATGTGTCACTCCTCAAAGACGCATGTTTCCTATTGGAAATGTGCAGCACTGTTAGTTTAAATGGAAAAATAGAAGGTTCGAGCGCCTTCTAGAACCCATGGCTTCGTGGAGGCTTATCTCTATGAACTAGGAAAGGTGGAATTCGATCCCCTAACCTTTTTGGATAATCCCTTGACCTTCTCCCACAAATACTCAACCTATTCTATCCATTCAAACCTATATATACAAGCCCTCTCTTCATAGCTAGGGAGGATAAAGATAGAGCACCAAAACGCTGGAGAAATTCTGCTGGAGCTTATTCCCTTTCATCCATTAGGAGGAAAAAGATTGGATATTTGAGTCCATGACCATTTGGAAGAAGTTGCAATGTCTAAGCTTGGTTTTAATCTCTCCCTATGTATTTGTTTCATTTACATTAATACAAAATCTTTCCATAAAGTCTTGTTGTATTAAGATCTTTATAATTAGTTTCTTTGACTACTAGTTTAGACTAATCTATATTGCATATTATTGTTATTTGTATGTTTCCACTTGTATGTGCATTGTCTTGCAGCTGAATATCAAGAGATACACTGAGCAAGGAAGGACCACTACAATCACAAGGTAAACCATTATTTCATACCTCTTGAAATTTGTTTAATATAGGAAATATTTCTGCATTCTATATCGTTTTTCTTCTAGATCTGAACTATTCTGACTAGGGAGATCGGTTAGTGTCCGCACTAATGGATTGTCCATAAACAGTCATACTTTATTCCACTTGCACTTCACCCAAAGTAGATGCCACCATGTATCATTAGCTTGTTGGTAGTCTCTTATACTTGACTAATACCCATCCTAATATTTCCTTTGTTATTGCTCTTGTTTCCCGCTATATACAAACACCACATGAAATCCATTGGAAAGCAACAAAAAGAACACTTTGATATATTTGGGGTACAATTGAGTTTGGGATTCATTACAGTTTAGGGGGGACTCCTTTGTTGGTTGGTTTTACTGATTTATATTAGGTCGACGAACTTGATGATTGGAATTCTACTATAGAATATGTTTTCTGGTCTTGGTTCTGGACCCATCCCTTGGTCTTATAATAAATAACAAGCTCGCGCTCTTTCGTTAGTAGAAGTAGAGTATCAAGTTGTAGTTAATGCTAGAAAGGAAGCTTTATGGATTTGTTAGATCCTTTCATAGTTTGGATTTGAGTAGGAACATATGACTACCCTTTGGTGTGACAATGTAATGTCCCCAATTTGAATTTTTTCCCAATTTGGCCAATATTCAAACCTTGGACTTGTGATAATCTGCAAGGAGATCTCACAGCTAGAAAAAATCTCACTAATATCACTCAAGAATTGCAGAGAAGAAACAAGAATAGACTGAATCAATAATCACTCATGAACATAGAAAATGGAGAATAGCAGTATAATCATACATCAGCTATGAGTTGGCACTATGAATAACTAAATACAATACAATAACTGTCAAGTGAAATCGAATAATCCAAATGTCATTCGAATCATCCTCAGTGTGTATCTTGGATAGCATTGGAAGCATCATCCAATTAGTGGTAGTAGTCACAAATAGTCAAAATTCAGTCAAATGAGTCTAACTGAGTCTAACTTAGCCATGTGAGCAGAAATCAGGAGATGGAGACTCCAAGGAGGGCATATGAGGTTGTCAGAAGGTCAAGTGGCACTCCAAAATAGACAACTGGGAGCTACAGGCAGTTAAACTGAGCAATAAATGCAAGAATTGGTCAATCAATGCTCTAATTGAATATTAAACTCATTGTAGGTGAGATAAGGCGCATATGTCATCCAGGTGAGGAAAACAAGGTGCGTCGGGTAGGCAGGAGGGCTACTAAGGGTTGAAGGCGGGCTCTAGGGGACTCAAAATAGGCTCTAGGTGCTAGGGAGACCACCATATTGATGATTGGATGCATGTATGATGACTGGATGCATGCAAATATAAAAAATTACGGTGAGAATATTCCCACACCCCTCCTCAAGATATACTATGAGGTGATAACAAAAAAACTAATGTTAGGGCCCTGGTGACTGAGACCAAAGATCACTCCGTACAACAATTTAAATAATAAGTTAGGAAAGAGAGAAAACCTAGTGGGAAGAAGTACCTACCTCGAAATAGACTAAAGGATGCTAATGTAGCATGGCATCACTCACCCCAAGAGGAGGCAAGTGACCCTCTTTACCGAATAATGATCGATCTGCAAGAAATGGATCAGTAATGTGAGAAGGATAAAACCTTCCATTTTGAAAATCAGATCTGGTTCTCCTTTGATCAAGTGGATCTCCAACAAGATCTTCGACAGATCTAAGAGTAGTGGTTTCCCATATTGGAAGAGGAGGTTCATCAGTTGAGAGATCATCAGGTTCTTGTGGAGACGGATCTCCCATTCGCTCATCTTCACTATTAGGTGCTAGATCTTCAGGTTCTTTCCCTTTACCATTCTCTCTTATCATCTCAGTGGTTGCAAGAGATGAATCCAATTTTTTTTATCAGTCCCATGTGCACTAGCTTCTCCTCCTCAAGTGTGAGGGATTGGATGAAGTCTTCAAGCAAAGGGAACTTCCATTTTGGAATGGACAACTTTGCTTACTGGAAGGTCGAAACAAACACTGAATAATCATGGCCTAGCTTCGACAGTATGGAAAGGATGAGTTCTTTTTCTTCCTTCTCAATCCCATACCTCTTCAATTGTGAAATCAAGTTCTTGAATTTGTTGAGAAACTCAGTGATAGTTTCAAAACTGCTTGGGCTCATGGAGATGAGCTCATTTTCTAACTTATGACCCTTCAAGTCATCCTTCTGGGCAATAAGAGATTTGAGCTTGTCCCAAACCTCCTTTGGAGTCTTAAGATCAATAACATGAAAGTGTAGTTCTTCAGAAATGCTAAGTAGTAGCAGTCCTACTGCTTCATCAATCTTGTATATGTACTTGGATTTCTCTATTGCACCAGTGGGCTCAACTACAGAGCCATTCACCACTCTAGAAAGGCTCTTCGACTTCAAGAAGATGTCCATATTTTCCTTCCATTCAAATTAGTTGAATGAATTCAACTTGAGCTCCATGATACTGAAGAATTCTAAGTTGAAGAGGGGATAGTCCTACAAAACAAATGAGAATTATGAAATGGAGATCTTCTGCAATTCAAATTGAACACTGCCTTAGGAAACTAAGCACATGTGACTGGGTCCTTCACACTTGGCTAGACCTCACTGGATTGCTCCAGTGAATTTAAGGAAATAGCACTAGGATTTGTTGTGGAAACCCATAGGCTTCTGGTTCTCAATGAGAGACAGCTGCTCAAAGAATTGTTGCAACTGTTGCAATTCAAATAGCTGCTTCCAACTCTAATACCATGTGATAATCTGCAGGGAGATCTCACAGCTAGAACAAATCTCACTAATCTCACTCAAGAATTGTAGAGAAGAAAGAAGAATAGATTGAATCAATAATCACTCATGAACACAGAAAATGGAGAATAGCAGTATAATAATACATCAGTTGTGAGCTGGCACTGTGAATAAATGAATGCAATACAATAAATGTCAAGTGAAATTGAATAAGCCAAAGGTCATTCGAATCATCCTCAATGTGTGGCTTGGATAACATTGGATACATCATCAAATCAGTGGTAGTAGTAAAAAATAGTCAAAAGTATACCAAATGAGTCTAACTGAATCTAACTAAGCCATGTGAGCACAAATCAGGGGATGGACACTCCAAGGAGGGTGCATGAGTCTGTCAGAAGGTCAAGTGGAACTCCAAAATAGACAACTGGGAGCTACAGGAAGTTAAAATGAGCAATAAATGCAAGAACTGGTTAATCAATTCTCTAACTGACTGTTAAACTCATGGTAGGTGAGATAAGGTGCATATGTCACCCAGATGAGGAAAACAAGACGCATCAGGTAGCTAGGAGGACTCCTGAGGGATGAAGATAGGATCTAGGGGGCTAAAAATAGGCTCCAGATGCTGGGGATACCACCATACTGATGACTAGATGCATGCATGATGACTGGATGCATGCATGCAAATATAGAAATTTATGGTGAGAATATTCCAACAGGACTAGTGGGGCTCCAAACTGTCCCCAAATCATCCCAAATTGTTTCGAATTATGTCCAAAGTGGATTGAGGTGTATTTGAACACACTAAAGAATATATTATATGCTTGGACAGTTTCTAAATACTTCAAAAACTTTCATTTACAAGTAGATAATGAAAGGAAGAATTACTAGGAAAATTGATGTTGAAACCCCCAAGGGTAGATGGCTCCAAAAGACTCGTAATGATTTTGAATTGGGACTGAGAGTGTTTGAAAGGTATTGACACATAAAAATTAATATTATGTATGATTGGACACTCTCAAAAGTCTTATGCAACATCCATTTAAGTTCAGGAAAAAATAGGGAAATTTACTAGTAATTTCGAGGTTCAAACCCCAAGGGTAGATGACATAAATGGATTCCCAAATGTAGTACAAACCTCCAAAATTTCAGAGCAGAGACATGGAATAGTTATAGTACTTCAATGGTAACCCAAATGCATCATTAATTAGCTTCTAAAGGTTGTTGCAATTCCCATAAATCATAGGTTTGTAGACATGCTTTCACATAGGGGGGAATGATAGAAAAACTCCACAACTTGCTATGAATTTTGGGATAAGTGTTCCAATGACTTGTATAATTTTTATTAAAATTATTAATTACATTAATTTCTCTCCATACAACAATAAAATCACAGATATTGACTAATACAAATCAAAACCAAACAACTTCAAGCTCTCTCAACAAGATATATGGGAAAATGGCTTGAATCTCTTCCTTAAATGTAAATATCACTTGAAATACATGATGTTTCGAGATTTGGATCTCATTATATTATTATTATAGATATATATCAGAGCAAAAATTTCCATGAAGTCTAAATAGCAATCCTTCACTAACTATGTGCAACAACAAGTGCGCTACACCATTCATACATAGTTTGGCATTTTTACATGGTTTTACTTGGATATTCGACCTGGGTTTCATATGAGAATCAAATAAAGATTCCATACATAGTATTACAAATAAATGGGTCCCCAATAGCTCCCCCAAAGAGATCATTATCTCACTAAGTGCGCTCTTCCTCCAAGAGCCAAAATATGAAGAGAAATGTGAGAGAGATGTGGGAGCAAGTTCAATAAGAGAATATCACGAGCATCCCTATAGATTCAACCTGAAACAAATGTCTCCATTGTAGCTCTAAATGAAAGGTATTAATTGCCTCTCTAATTTCCAATTAGGATGGGAATCTTTCACCCTCGAAATTGGTACTAAGGAAAGTAGAGTAAACACTCCACTAGCATGGAAAAGTTATGCTCTCCAATTTGAAAAACGAGAAATGATCAAAATATTCTTTCATTCTTTGTTCTTGTATTTTATAAACTTCCAAATTCCTCCTTAGCTTGAATTCCATCCAAGAGAATCATGCCAACTCATGTTGGGAAGAGATTCCAATGTGTGTCACTTGTCCAACAATTCCTAGTCTCCATCTTCCCTCAATTCGAATGGGGAAGATTCTTGGCTTCCATAAATCCCTTGTGCGCCCTCTTGGAGGCTACGTTTAGGTCTAGCATGTCATATATGTCATATGTCAGCAATCAGGTCTGAACTTTGTCATAGGTGTCATAGAATCTTCATCATTGTTGTCATAGGAGTTAGAGAATCGAGCTCCAAGTGTCACAATTCTTCTAAGATGCCTCTTCCTCTTCCATGGGAGTTATTATTCCACTCCAATTCGACCTTACATGATTCATTCCATGAATAATACCTCTTAAACTCCCCCAAGTATGTTACCCTTCATCTTGAAGTCGAATTGGTGAGAGAATCATGCCAAGTGTAGTGGGGAATCTTGCCACATGTGGGTCCCACAACCTCTTATGTTCCCTCATGATCCAATTCCACCTTATTTTCTTTGTATTATTATTTAATTGACCCATTTAATGTGAATTTTTAGATCTAAGGTCATTTTGGGTCTTGTAGCTCCTTTAGTCCAAATTTTAATGCTTCCACCCCCAACCTAGGGAACTAGTAATTTTCCTCCATGATAGTTCATTTGGATGGGAATATTACAAATTTGAATTGGGAATTTTCTCTTAATGTGATCCACCTTGTCCATTTGGATCTAATTTTACATTATTACTAACTTAGACATCATTCTTGGCAATTATTTGACACTTAGCACCAATTTGACAAACTATCATGAGTATGGCCAAGTGGCTTAGGGCATTGTGACCCAATGCAAAATTTTGAGGCATGCAAAATCCTCCCCTCCCAATATTGCTTGTCCTCAAGCAATTTAAAACATGGAGGCTGAAGAACCTGCTTTCTTTCCAAAACTTTGCTTCCAAAGCTTTCTTTCCAAAACTCTGAGTAGTGGCACTCATGTACTACAATTGTGTGTTTCCAAAAGCAAGGAGATGTGGGTTTTCTTTTTCATATTGATATCCCCTGTAATATCACCACAAAACACCAAAACATTAATGAAATCCATCAATTTTTTTTTGCACAATCACTCTTTACCTCTTTCATATTTGGAAACCCTTTCTGATACCACTGTATAATTCTTTGAAGTTTCCCAACTTTGAGTCTTCAAGATGCCATGAAAATTTTAGAGAGGAACTATAATGCTCATTGTTGCACTACTCTGATTAAAATCACCTTATTAAGTGGGGACTCAATCTTCCATACTACTCGTTCCCCAAAAAATTTGAAACCATTGAAACTAAAAATTATCCCAGGGTCCCATTGCTTGTATTGCACTCCAACAATTAGGAGTGCTCTCCAACCCATACCATCATGCAAGAGAATTCCTCAATCCCAGTTCCTTGTATTCATTCTTCCAATCATCATAAGTACACAATATATATCATCAAATTACATAACAACATAATAAAAATGTACATCAAGGAGGTGCCTCATCAAAGAATCATGAAAGTGCTTATACCTCCAAGCAAGTAGACCACCATTTTCCAAGTGCATACAAGCATCAAGTGAGTAATCAAATCTACTCCAATGACATATGTGAGGATCCCATGTCCTATAATTCTTCTACAAAAGGATGTAAGATACATCAAACTAGTCAACCATATATTCTTTCATCCAAGAAGTAAATGAAGAATATCCACTAAAATCTGAACCAATTAGGGAGCAAAGAAAACAATGAGCCTTCAAGGGGATCACAGAAGTACCATTTGTGCATCCATGGATATGTGTATCATGAAGAAATAATAAAGGATGTTGTTTCCAATAGAAATGTGCTCCAATCATATATATCTTCACCCAAGTATTGGATGAAGTTCCTCCAACATCAATTCAATTAAGCAAGGAGCAAGGAAAATCATGAGTCTTCAAGTGACTCAAGTGAACATCATAAGGGCATCCATGAAGATATGTATCATCATAAGGTAAAAAAGTATGCTACTGCAAATGTAAATAATAATGTGCTCTAGTCATGTCGTCGTCAAAAAGAGAGATAGGAGTTTCATACTCCTCATGTGGCACCATCAAAAAGAAACTTTTCACCCATACTTCATTACGATGAATTCTGCAAAATATGGAAGTGTAAAGATGTAAGAGAATGAAAAAACTCACCCAAATGATCATAAAATGCAAGAGTGTCATCATGTGAAGGCTCCATAAGGGTAGGATCATGTACCTCCCTCAAAAGTGAAAACCTTTCCTTGTAGGTTGGTTCCAAGATATTGGAATCAAATACTTCTTCAAAAATTGTGTAACCATTTCCAAGAGGAAACTCAAGTTCATCTTCCACCACAACAAGTTCTTGGTTCTCGTCAAGATCAACTTCAAACACATCAATAACCTGCAAGTTTATATGTTTCTCATGATCCATCATGTCATCAGAATCCTCCAAGCAATGTACCATTTGACAATCTCAAACATAGGAGGAAGAACAAATATCTTGCAACCTATCAAGAAGTTGTTCGTTTTTCATTTTGAGCTTATGAATATCTTCATTATTATTCAAGCATGCTCCATGTAACCATTCATTAAGCTCAACCAAATTGTTTCTATCAAAAATCAAGGACATGAAATTACGTTCAATGTTGCACATTTTTCATTGAATCTTCTCCATGTCTTCAAGGAAGGATGAATCCATCAATGAAGAAACTCTCCAACAAGAATTTGGAACCAATGCTTGAGTGTCATGGATTATGATAATGGTCTCTTGGATCTTCTTTTAATTCATATTTAATGACCCTTCAAGAAAATGAATCTCTTGCAAAGGAAATTCCTCATCTTCTTCCTTCTTACTTGGACCAACTTCATGAAGCTCAAGTGGTGATGGGGAAGTTGATCTTGGTTCTTCTTCAAATGCTACAAGGCATTCATTTTCATTCTTAATGGAATTTCAGCTTGCAGCAACACTTTCAAAAGTGATCTTTGTGTCACCAACATAGAGGTGTGAGCACCCATCAGTGGGTACTCCTTCATAGTTCAAGCATCCATCAGTAGATTCTCTTTGATTCATCTCCAAGGTAGAATATGTCTCGAAATGATATTCAATATTTTCAATAGATTCTTCTTCATGCTCATGTGATGTCACTTCATATTTTTCAGAGTCACTTGGGAGTGAATTTCTATCCTCTTCATGTACTGCTTCTTCTACTTCACCTATTTAAGAACTAGGTGGCTCAGGGGTCTCCTCCTTTTTACTCAAACATATGTGATTTTCTCTCCAAGGTATTTTGCAAGAAGGTCATATACCTTTCTTCACTAACTCCACATATTCATTTTTGGGCCTATTTTCAACACCCAATCATCAAAGTATTCAAAAGGAATGTTTTTTTTGTGTACCTCCCTTATACAGATCAAGATATCACTGATATCGTTGGGTCAAGGTTTTACATGTTGCTCTCAATCTTTGTAATTCATTCATGGAATTATCCTTTGGTAGTTTGACACACTTTTCTTCATAATATTCAAGGTCATAAGAATAACCCTCATTCCTTATGAAATTGCAATAATTTTTGCATGATGGCACCTCTTCCTCAAACCATTCACATTCTGCTTCATATTGCTCACAATCATATTCATATTGCTCATACGAATTGTACTCATAGGAGTCATAATAATAGTAAGACATGGCCTAAAATAATTCCTCAATGTATGATATTAATTCATAGGTGCAAGGACCATGCTCTGATACCACTGTAATGTCCCCAGTTTGAAATGTTTCCCAATTTGGCCAATTTTCAAACCTTGGACTAGTGAAGCTCCAAAATGTCCCCAAATTATCTGAAATGGTTTCGAATGATTTCCAAAGTGGATTGAGGTGTATTTTTACACAATAAATAAGATATTAGATGCTTGGAAACTTTATAAATACTTCAGCAACTTTCATTTGCAATTAGTGAATGAAAGGAGGAATTACTAGGAAAATCGATGTTGAAACCCCCAAGGGTAGATGGCTCCAAAAGACTCCTATGGATTTAGGATTGGGACTGAGAGTGTTTTAGAGGTATTGATACATAAAAATGAATCTTATGTATGCTTGGACACTCTCAAGATACTTTTTCAACATTCATTTAAGTTCAGGAGAAAAAGGGAAATTTACTAGTAATTTCGAGGTTCAAACCCCCAAGGGTAGATGACATAAATGGCTTCCCAAATGCAGTACAAACCTACCAAATTTCAGAAAATAGACATGGAATAGTTATAGGACTTAAATTTTCACCCAAATTCATCATTAATCAGTTCCTAAATGCTGCTTCAACTCCCATAAATCAGAGGTTTGTAGGCAAGCTTTCACATAGGGGGAAATGATAGAAAAACTCCACAACTTGCTATGAATTTTGGGATAATTGTTCCAATGAATTGTATAATGTTTATGAAACTTATTCGGTACATTATTTTCTCTCCATACATTAATAAAATCATAGATATTGACAAATACAAATCGAAACCAAACAACTTCAAGCTCCCTCAACAAGATATATGGGAAAATAGCTCGAATCTCTTCCTTAAATGTAAATATCACTTGAAATACATGATGTTTAGAGATATGGATCCCATTTTATTATTATTACAGATATATGTGTCATCCAACATGTCCATTGAGTCTAAATAGAAGTCCTTCACTAACTATGTGCAACAACAAGTGCGCTATACAAAATCTATGGGGGGGAATGGCACCATTCATCCATAGTTTGGCATTTTTACATGGTTTTAATTGGATATTAGACCTGAGGTTCATATGAGAATTAAATAAAGATTTCATACATCATATTACAAATAAATGGGGCCCCAAGAGCTCCCCCAAAGAGATCAGCATCTCACCAAGTGCTCCCTTCCTCCAAGAGACAAAATATGAAGAGAAATGTGAGAGAGATGTGGGAGCAAGTTGAATAAGAGAAGTTCACGAGAATCCATTTAGATTAAACCTACAACAAATGAATCAATTCTAGCTCCAAATGAAAGGTCTAAATGGCCTCTGCAATTTCCAATTAGGATGGGAATCTTTCACCCTTGAAATTGGTACTAAGGAAAGTAGAGTAAACACTCCACTAGCATGGACAAGCTATGCTCTCCAATTTACAAAATGATAAATGATCAAAATATGCTTTAATTCTTTGTTCTTGTATTTTATAAACTTCCAAATGCCTCCTTAGCTCGAATTCCATCCAAGAGACTCATGCCAACTCAAGTTGGGAAGAGATTCCAATGTGTGCTACTTGTCCAACAATTCCTAATCTCCATCTTCCCTCAATTCGAATGGGGAAGATTATTGGATTCTATAATGCCCTTGTGTGCCCCCTTGGAGGCTACTTTTAGTCCTGACATGTCATATATTTCATATGTCATCAATCAGGTCTAAAATTTTTCATAGGTGTCATAGAATCTTCATCATTGTTGTCATAGGAGTTAGGGAATCTAGCTCCAAGTGTCACAATTCTTCTAAGATGCCTCTTCCTCTTCCATGGGAGTTATTATTCCACTCCAATTCGACCTTACATGACTCATGCCATGAATAATAGCTCTTAAACTCCCCCAAGTATGTTACCCTTCAACTTGAACTCAAATTGGTGACAGAATCATGCGAAGTGTAGTGGGAAATCTTGCCACATGTGGGTCCCACAACCTGTTATGTGCCCTCATGATCCAATGGCACCTTATTTTCTTTGTATGATTATTTAATTGACCCATTTAATGTGAATTTGTAAGTCTAAGGTCATTTTGGGTCTTGTAGCTCATTTACTCCAAATTTTAATGCTTCCACCCCAACCTAGGGAACTAGTAATTTTCCTCCATTATAGTTCATTTGGATGGGAATATTACAACTTTGAATTGGTAATTTTCTCTTAGTGTGACCCACCTTGTCCATTTGGATATAATTTTACATTATTACTAACTTAGACATCATTCTTGGCAATTATTTGACACTTAGCACCAATTTGACAAACTATCATGAGTATGGCCAAGTGGCTTAGGCCATTGTGACCCAATGCAAAATTTTGGGACATGACAGACAATCAAAGTGCCATCAAGCTCACCAAACATCCAATTCAACATCAGCATAGAAAACACATTAAGATAGATATGCACTTCATCAGAAGTATTTTTCATGATCGTGTTCTTGAAGTGATATTTTTCCCTATAGATGATCAAGTTGTAGACATTTTCACAAAGCCTCTTACAGAAGCGATTTTTTCTAAACTTAGATCTATGTTAGGATTTCAGGAGTTTGTCATTAAGGTGGGATAGGCTCTAATTCCTCGTTCCTTCTCTTATAGTGTCACTTTTGTAAATCCTCCAATCCTATCCCAAGTTGTTCTTAAGGGGGGCTATTAGGATATTTAGACACTTAGGAGTTAGTTAAGATCAAATTTTCATAATATATATGTTAGGTAAAGTGTGTTTCTTTAGTATGCATTAGTGTGCATTTGTATATATGTAATCTGATGGTCACAATATGTTCTTAACATAGAGTGATCCGATGATTAAACTTCTATTCGATCTTAATGGAAATTGATCTATTTCTTAACATATGATTGGTACATGATCTCTATTTAAAGAGCATGGAGGGTCATTTGCTAGTTTATTGATAATGAGAAGCTCATTTGTAATATTCTTTTCTTTGCATAATAATATTTCCTCAAGTATCTATTTGGCTGGGCCCATGGATTGTTTCCCTCCTGAGGGTTTAAACCATGTAAGAACATCAGTGTGTTGATCTGTGATTTGTTTGTGTGAGTGGTTGATCAAGGTGTTTGATCTTTTGGAAGTATCTTGTGATAGTTGAACAATGTTGGCATTAATTATTCTAGGTCATTATTTTTAATACCATTAACAAGATATAAGCATTCCATATTTTTACATTTTTGCATGTACAAGAGATAATTATATATATATTTAACACTTAAATATTGGATGCATGCGAAATTTAGGCTAACCTTGCAGAAAGGCATCATCAACATCCATAAAGAAACTCACCAAAGACATCTCATCATATAAAACAATTCTAAGCCTTAGAATGCTAAAAATAGTCTAAAGGGATAGTAGTGTGAGTATAAGCATTGGCAAATCATGTTATATTACAGTGCAATTTATCTGTACAGTCATCTGCGTGACCCCATGCACGTTTTCCTTCAAAACCAATGCGACTGGAAAAATCGTCGGACCACAAAATTATGCAATGCATTAAAGGCTCGAAATATCTCCCTTGGTTCCAAAATTTGAATTGGGACAATCTCAAATGGTTGAGAGAATTGAATAGCCCCTCTCATGTACTTAGGAACCAACTCAAAGAGCAAGAGAGTTCACATTTGGATCTTGTTGTTTCTTGGCCACTCGTTGGCATATAAAAGGAATCCATGGGCATGCATTCTAGAGGAATAAATCAGAGCAAAGTTATGTTGTTGGAATCACATTGAGAGATTATATTTCAATCTCATTCCCCGACCTTCATATTAGCATATACAAATCTTCCTTGCTCTCTTCCCCTAAGAGGAAAGAGTTTCTCCATTTTTCTCTCCTAGTTATCTTGCAATTCTATGGACAAAAAGGACCTCCCTAAGGGAGATTGTTGGCTTCCCTTGAAGCTTGGACCTCATAGGTGACACTATTGTATTTATTTGGAACATTGGGAAATACAAATTTGGTTTGGCATACTCTTGTTCAAGTTTGTTTGATTTATCCCTCACCCATTTATTTTTTCAGTTTTTTTATTTTTTATTTTGGTTATTAATCAATAGTTTGCTTGGACATTTGGGGTTTAGTTCTTTTAATTCTCAAACATAAAACTGGATCCTTGATGCAATCTCAAGGAGACTCTCAATGTGGGAAGGATGTCCACCCATGTGGTTATTTTTCCCACAACAATGTTTATGGTGACTCCACTCTTTTTTTGTTCATTTTATCTTAAATTGGTCGTCTTTTGCTAGATAGCTAATTTATGGTGTTGTGCAGGTGCAGGTGAAAGAGGTCCATCCTATCAACAACCAATATCTGGAATCCCTTTGCTAGGAGAAAATTTTTAATTAGTAACACGGATATCGACATCCTGTGCATGCTACATAGTCCTGCTCTTGAAGAAATATATGTGCTACTCGTGCAAATTAACTGTATTGTAATCTGTGTGATACGACACCACGTCTTTCCTTCATTGTACTCACAATTCTTGTGTGAGTGTAACTGGAAAAACTGCACAACTACCTATTTATTTTCTTTTTATCTCTTCTTTTCAAAATCATCGGCAATTTCAATGTCTACCTAATGAACAAGAAAATATAATTCACATCTAGTATAATTTTCTTTAGTAATTAGATAACTTAGCCCAAGATAGGTAGTAAAGAAGTGACTTCTTGAAATATTTTAGGGTTAAATACTTTGAGGCTTTCAACTGGCCTCTTAATACTCACTAGTGAATTGATGATAATGCTTTTCATATAATTGAAATTGTTAGTCTAGGCAATTATGTAATGTCCCCATTCAAATAAATCTCAAAAAGAGGAAATTCCACCAATCTATTAGTTTCCTAGGTTGGGGTGGAAACATTAGATTTGGAAAAGGAGGCTACAAAACCCAAAATGGACATTAGATTGACATAAATATATTAAAAGGGGTTAAATAAATATTTATGATAAGAAAATAAGGTGGCACTTGGTCATGGAGACACATTGGTGGTGTGGGACCCACACAAAGCTAGATTCCTCATGCCACATGGCATTCTATTCTCACCCATTCGAATCCAAGGTGGAGTCTAATGATATTGGTGTTATAGGTCAAACCTGCACCTCTCCGTCCGTGATCACCTTGAGCTGTTGATCACACAAAATGACAACTTGGATGGAGGAGCATGTTGACCCTAGATGAGACTTTGACTTACTCCATTTCCTAACAACACTAGAAAAACCCTAAAAATGTCATTCTGAGATATGAGCGCTACTCTACTTCAATAGACTAGTGCTTGTACCCTACTCCAGTGTGTAATAGTAGTGCTCAAAGCCTTATGAGCGCTACTCCTCTTCAGCAGAGTAGCGCTCAACATTTAAAAAGTGATGAGCGCTAGTTTGCAAGAACTATAGTAGCGCCCTAAACGCTACTTCACTGAACAATAGTAGCGTACATCTCAAAAGATGATTAAAAAATAATTAATTTCACGAAGAGGATTAGTTGCAGTTGGTTTCCCAACTTCCCCAACTTCCTCCATAACCATCTCTCGACCAAAAATGCTTCTCTTTTCTTATAAATACAGGGAAGAATAAAGAGAGGGGTTAGACACATGAATGTTATTAAGAGACTTTTAAAGAGAAGCTTGCATTGGAGGAGTTTATGCTGGAAAAAATCCAAGCCAGAGAAGAGCAGGAGCCCAGGATCAAGTTGCAGGAGCATGTCACAAAGTCAAGTATATTTGTAACATGAATTTGCATTTGACAATAAAAGGTTGAAGCATCTTTCTTGTCCCAAATTAAGTGTTTATTAAAGTTATATACAAGTTTGGATCTGTTTTGGTTAATATTGGATGTTTACATTGCTTTGTATCATTCCATTATTATATATCATCCAAGATACACTAAGAAAGGTACTTGTATTGCAAGTTTAGTGAACTGGAGGTGGACTTGAGGATCGAGCACAAGATCGAATAAGAGCTAGGATCGAACGTCATTCGAAAGGTATGTTCTCAAGGCCTATAACCAATTTCCTTTTATGAACATCTCTGTAATACAGTTAATACGCTTACCTGTCATCCCCTTTCAGTTGATAGTATCAGTTTCCTTACTATAGGGTAGTTTTTCCCGCCAACAGACTGGCGACTCTACTGGGGATAGTTGTGTTTTTTCTCTAGGAAACCTTTTCTTGTTTGTCTTCCCGAAATTATTTCAACTCCTTTTATGTGCTAAGAAACCCTGTAGGTACCCCCTGCTTGTTTTTCTCTGCTTCAATCAGTCTTTTTACATCTTTTCAAAGTCAGTTTTTAAACTTTTAAGACCTGAGCGCTACTTTGTTGTACATACAGTAGCACCCATATGCTACTGTGCTATACATACAGTAGCGCCCATTTCCTCAGGAGCACTAGTTTCCCTACTGCACAGTAGGTTATCTTTCATGTAGCCTTCTGTTAGTGGTCTGCTTGAGTTTTAGCCTTTTTGATGGTCTTCTGACTTTGTTGTTAGATCTCCTTGACTGGTATTTGAGGTTTTAAACTTTTCTTTAAGTCGTAGAACCTTTCTTTGAGTCTTTTACCATCTTTAGATCGCTTGCTTACCTGTGGAATGTTTGGATTGTTTATAACTCTTTTGGAAGACTAGGTTGTGTTTTGTGGTAAACATTTCCGCTTATTCTTGCGCTGACTGTATGTTGCTGGTTTACAAACCTGCATACTTTTGCATTCGCTGTTTGTAGCAACATTTGTTTGCTCTTTACCTATCTTATCCTTTTTTTTAGGGTTTGGTCTATTTTGGAGCCTTTACGGTGTCTTCCGAACTTGTTGATTTCCAACCTTCTGTGACTTGTTGTCTTTTCTAGTTTCAAGTGTGTTTAAAAGTGCTTTAGGCTAATTCATTTCTCAGTCCTTGTATTAGTACGGTGGTTGGTAGCTTGCTTGCCTACCTTTTGCTTGGCATAGTGGTCTTGCTAGGGTTGGATGCTTTGGGTCAATCCTCTTGTATCTTTCTCCTTTGTTTTCTCCCCACTTTGTTTCCGAGTATAGAGGCTTTTTCTTTGCAAAAAACTTGTAGGACAAGTCTTTGTTAAGCTAGTGCCTTGACAGTTGTAAGCTTAAGAACCATTCTAGCCATACTTACACATTGCACACAAGTCTTATTTGCTTTCCATGTTTATAGTTCTTTTTCGTTTATAATAAAAGAAAAAGCAAAAATTTGGTAGCTTAAGATTAATAAGGCTTATTTTTGTTACAAGATAGCATAGGTTATTTTGTGTACAATTGCAAAAGAAAACAAAAAAGAGATTTAAGTAGATTTGCTTAGTTTTTCAGTTTGAAAAGAATTTTAAATGAAAAGATAAAAAAAAAGAGTTTTGTTGTCGAAAGTTAGAATTTATGCACTTTTGCTTTTCTGTTGCAACCACGCCACACAAACGCACTACCTTTTGAGTAATAACAGCCCTAATTTTTTTTAAAAAAAATGAAATAGAAACAATTTTTCTTTTTTAGGGATACACTACACCAACTAGTCTTGGTTAGGATCTTGAGTTTAAATGACCTTAAACCACTCAAGATCTCACATTATGCAAAAATTGCAATTCGACTATCGCATGTAAATCCATTTCACTCAAAGCTTGCCTGGGATCTATGCAGTAGGTCTTGTGAGATCAGATTGTTGGGAATACTCCTCCTACTTTCTGTTTCGAGCATATACCAGGATTGGATCGCGTATGGGGAATCTTTTGAGTTTCGGGCTCAGTTACCCTGCCTACGCCTTCTGATTCGACCAACGACTCTTCCCCCAGGAGTTTTCGGTGTTGTGGTATCCTTAGTATCTGACCATAGGTTCATACACAGGTGACAACAGAGGGTATATCTGTTGTACCTAGGACAGACGTGGGAGGAAATCCCTTGCAGGTCTTTGGGAGGGCGGTTTGGTGATTCCAGCGCTTGCACCCTTAGTCATTGTATTGTGGACCCCGGGTAACTGTTCTTCTTCCTTCGGTGATCTGTTCTAGGCCCTCATCATCCCAGAATCTTCTCCGGAAGGAATCTCATTTTCCTGGTTTGCATACTTAGGACTTTTTTAGTTGGCATGCTGTTTTCCCCCCTAGTCGTAGTGGCCACTAGGTTTTCTAGTTTTTATTTATATATATAATCACGGAGAACCAAGAACTTCGTAGATCGATAAGGCTTCAAAACCTTCCGCCACTTAGAATAGAACCTTTACCGCCAGCTAGACGACAGTGGGTAAACCCCAGTGTTTCTTCAGAAACCATTCCCGAAACAGAACTTCCTGAGGAAATTTTTACAACGGAAAATCCTGAAATAGGAATTCCTGAGGAATTACCACTTGAAATTGAGTTTCCTCAAGAACAACAAACAACAATAGAAAACCATGAAATAGAGGTTCCTGAGGAACCACAACCAGGTACTCCAGATCAACGACATTTTAGTTCAATTGAGATTGAAGATCTTACTTCTGCGGAGTATAGCACTCCCTTTAATCCTCCTCTAACCAATCCTAGAAATCTGCTTCTGTTACCTATTGGTTTCCAGCAGCTCGATTACAGTGCATATAATTTCTTGCCTGGACATTTGATGTCTACTCTAGGAGGTGAACAGGGAGTTCCACAAACTCCCACCATAGGTATGAACACTAACATTGTAAATCATCCTTTTACTGCTACACCGAGTTTGGCATAGACAACCTCTATGTCTACTCTGTCTTTCAGTTTTAATACTGGTATGTTAGGTATGTCGAGTTCAACAACTATGGCATCTACCTCTACACCTACTGTTGGACCTAGAAGTACAACCAATTTAGTGCCACCTCCTGCATTATATCAGATACCCAGTACTTGGATTTCCACACCCGCTGTAGGGCCAAGTGCTTCTGCAACTGTGCCCATCACGAGTACCATGACTGCACCGTCTACGTCAGCTACCACTGGTTTCAATACCTTTGCGGGTCCCAACATGAATCAATGTAATATGCCTGCAAGTAATGTCCCTTTTTCCTTATTTTCAAGGGGAGGGGGTAATATTTTTAACCAGCAATATGGCGGGGCTAACACCCAGCCACAGTGGACGAACCCACAGAGCACTAACCCACTTTCATATGGGTGGGAAAATTTCAATAATACTTTTGTGCAACAACAAATGGTAGGGGGAAACCCCTACCAACAAGCAGCTGGGGGCAACCCCTATCAACAAATGGTAGGTGGAAACCCCTATCAACAGATGGCCGGGGGAAACCCTTATCAACAGATGGTTGGGGGAAACCCCTACCAACAGACGGCTGGGGGCAACCCCTACCAATAGTTCATGGGTCAAACTATGGGTGGTTCCCCTTTTTCGACCCCAGCTTATCAAGTACCATATTACTGGCCTTGTTTACCATTTCTGGCAACTTTAAATTTGCCAGATCTTTCCAAACTGACCAACGATCCAGTGTATCATAACGCTACATGGCCACCAGTTCCTACCAAGTTACCTTCGTACATTCCAAAGTTCGAAGGAAAAACAGGTGAAGACCCTGGTGACCATGTCACTACTTTCCATTTATGGTGTTCCTCGAACTCATTAAATGAAGATTCCATTAGATTGAGACTATTCCAAAGGACTTTAACCGGTGCTGTAGCCAAATGGTACATTGAGTTACCTGCAGCTACATTCTCTAATTTTGGGGATCTCGCGACTGTCTTTTTGAATCACTTCCAGCTTCCTGTTCGGTATGATGCCGGAATAGACCTATTGTCTACATTTAGGAAAAATAAAGCCACTCATTTATCTAATCACATTCAGTAGTGGTGAAGACGGAAGAGGCTCATTAAGGCCAACATACCTCCAGAATTCCTTCTTGAGTGGTATTTGAAATCACTCCTTCCTTACATTTCTAAGGAAGTAGCTACATCTGGAGTGTCTAACGAGGAAGAAGCCATCCTACGGACCCAGCAGTTATATCTCGTTTATGCACAATCCGGGTTACTGTATGAGATCATACCTGATGCACCACGATCGAATACCGATCTGAGTAGACCTAAACCTACAGATGGCATAGTGGGTTCAGTTGACTCTGCAGCTTTCGAAGCATTGACCAAACAGGTTCATGCCTTATCTGTCAAACAATCGACTACAGAAGTTTCTTCAGTCACAACCTCTCCTTCTACTTCTGAACCTATCAACCAAGTTCAAAACAATCAAAAGGGCCCTTGGCAGCCCAATAACAAAAAGAAGGGCAAGAAAGGAGAGGGGAACCATCAGAATTCCAAAAAAGAGAATGCCGAAGAGGGTAACAAAGAGAAAAAGAAGGCTAAGTTCCCTTGTAAACTTTGCAAGCAGGACCACCTTACTCACCAATTCCCTCTGCTTGAAGAAGCCCAGAAGCTATTACGAGAAAAGAAGCCTGCCATACTGAAAGATCCATTCCCTAAGGGGTAGAGCTCAACTTCTGGCACCTCCAACACTGGGGGCACTACACATGCTACGGTTGATCAAAATTTTATTAACATGGTTAATTCGGATGCACTCTTACAAACGAGAGCCAGGAATTATACCCCGGACACACAGAAAAAGGATAAAGAGATTCCAGAATCCTCCACTCCACTCCACATACTTGTGGACCCAATGCCCAATATCCCGAAAGGTGTCTTGAAATGGGCATCGCACAATCCCAACACTCGGGCCGCCTCCAACTACAATGTGGTTGAAGATTTAGCCCAGACTCCTTGTGCCATGTCTACCTTAGAAGTCTTGCAAAGTTGTCCTTTACAACGGAATGCACTTTTGGCAGCTATTGGAAGTATGGAATCCTCTAACATGTCTGCACGATTTGATATGACTGATATCAAATACCGGTTTCCCTATCACGTTGCTCTCCAGATTGAAGTCGTCCATGGCCCAATGACCATCAGACGAGCTGTTGTTGATGAGGGCGCGTCGACCTGCGTAATGTCAATTTCCTGTTGGAAAGATTTGGGTTCCCCCGAGTTAGCCCCTTCTAACACACTACTTACTGCATTTGATGGCAGGACTTTCCGCCCACATGGGGTTTTTCCATCATTTGATGTCACATTGGTTGGTAAGACAGTTGCTGTAGAAGTAGAAGTTCTGGATGCTTCGCTTGATTACAATATGTTATTAGGCAGGAGCTGGACATATGCCATGCGAGCTATTGCATCGGCAGTTTTTTGAGTTGTTATGTTCCCGTTTGAAGGTAAGGTCGTTATAGTCGATCAGCTTTCTTTCACTCAGAGAAACAACCAGACTTCTTCAGAAACCACAATTCCCTTAATTAATCAAACCGCCCCAGTTGGTGAGATTTTAGGAGCAGGACTTTACGAGTCATTAATTGGCACTTTTGACCTACCGGCCCCTACCTTATTTGTTGGTTCTGAGGGATGTTCATCATCTGAAATTTCCATGGTTGGTTTAACAACTGATCCTAGGTTTCTCCCAACTAATTCAAACCCCTCTGTGCCCACTCCTGTTGCAGAAGTAACCCACTTGGACTCATATCAAATTGCAACAGAACATATATTGACTCCATTGGTGTCTGTTGAGTCAAATATGGATTGTGCTGCTACTCAGTCACCCGACCCGACCCACTCTCTTGACAGTTTGGATACTACTTTACCTTCTGAGGAGGAAATTTTAGAAGCCATGACCGACCTGGACCATCCCCGTGAACATATATATCCTAAGTCCTTCTTGATTCCCTTTCTTAACTTGATAGAGAGAGGCGATTTTTATCCAACACCCAGTGGAAATGATAATTTCATTTCTACTTCACAAGTTGGTTTTGTTGAAGAGAATAGATTGAATACCTTTTTGGTCAACATTTCCACTAGGGTCACCGGAATTTTTTTTATTGAAACGGGATGTTATCTCGATGAGATCATTCCGTATACCAATCTTTTCCGTGATTTCCATGACACCTTTGCCCGACCGCACGAGGAGGATCTAGGCATTGACCCTACCTGAAAAAGTATTACACTTAGGCTGACGTACTTTTTCTTGTAACATAGCTGTATATTTTTGTAAAGCTAGTTTTTGTTATGATTGTTAGTTAATCTTATGTGTGTTTTTCGTTTCGTGTAGGAGATGTCAACCGAACATTTCTTAGGATTTGCTGATGGCGCCAGTTGACACACCTGTCAGTTGGTTGCAGCAGCTTGGGTCATTTATTTACCCGCTGGCCAACTTGTCTCTTCAGGGGGGGTTTGTTTGGGTCCTACCATGAATAATGTGGTTGAATACAGTGCAGTTATAGAACTTCTCCGAAATGCTCTCAGTCATTGCATTTCACATTTTGAGGTAAGACTTGACTCACAATTAATTGTATTTCAGTTAACAGGTGTCTACCAGATTAGAGATCCTGGATTGCTACGTCAGTTTCTACGAGTTAGACTATTCGAAAGACAGTTTGATTCTATTATATATGAACACATTCCAAGAATTTTAAACACATTAGCTGATTCATTAGAAAACTATGTGTTAGACTGGCATTTGTATCATACACTTTCATAAACAACATTGCACACATAAAATTCAAACACATACATATGTAAATAACCGATACTGTATATAGCCAATATTGTATCAAAAAATATATGAGTTTTGGATCACAAGTCTATCAAGTCATGTCATAAAAGTACTAAAATGGGCATAGTAGCCTCAAAAATATATACATAGAATGTATCCCTCTCCTATGGAGAAGGAGGGACCTCATCATCATCTACTGCATTGCGATAGCATATGACTAGCCTAGCTATCTTCCGCAGCACCCTAAGCCATGCCGGGGGCACCCCAACTACATCTTTCTGCATATCAATAGGTATTTGATCCATATGGCATGCAGGAACTTCGTGAATCAACCGACTCACTTTTCTCTCTATGGTCCCCAACATAGCATCTGCTGCAGTAATATCAGCTAGCCTCACAAAGATGGTAGGATGTCCCTCAGGACGGACAGGCCCAAGATCTGCATATGACACTTGATTAGCACTTCAAAATTCATAAATAAAAATCAAATATTTGAAAAGTTTGAAAAAATTAAATAATTCTCAAAATTTAAACATACCAATATCTCCCCAGGCTCCACTTGGAGGAAGCACCAGTTCTGGATCATGATGGAAATCCAATATAGCATACGTAAACTGCTCGAAAGGGGCACTTGCCTCTCCCACAACCCCCAGAAATCATCAGTATGATAACAGTAATGACTCTCCCCACCACCCTGGTGGAGGAATATGTCACCCCAACGGCCTAGTCTGGGCTCACAGGGGTTAACCTGAGGTAGAGGCATCCCCAAATTGATAGCAGGAATCCTCTCAAAGAAGAAAGTACACAAAATGCTACCGTACCCAAAATTCTTTATTGTGCCGGATTTACAACCTGTCAATTGAGATTTCATGCTCGCCAGTAAACTAGTACACCAATCATATACATGACCGTGTAAGCATTGTACACCAACATGCATAGTATGCCTAGAAGCTAGGTGTAGTGAGGCACTACCTACCACTTGGTTGATCATACTCACTATCACCTTCAAGGGGAGGCCTTCAATGGTTGAAATCAAGACTTGGCTTCCTGATTTCTTAGCTCCAGCCACACAATATGAATTCACGTACTCTTGCACAGACCTGATGCCCACACGAGAAGACCCTTTTAGATTGATTACATCTACTCTCCATGAGAGACCAGTAATGAAATATATGTCATCAACTGTAAGCTCCAAAGTTTTCCCACGGATGACAAAAGTATTGGTATCCACATCACAGTACTGAATAAGTCTTTGAAATAGTTTGTTTAGGGCCCTCATGTTTACGGTTCGGTAAAACTTCAATAAACCGCATCTTCGGAGAGCATGGAGAGTGGCCGGATCTTGCATGGCCAACCTATCCATGTCCTCATGTTCTCTCTCCCTCCATTTAAGAACCATCCTGCACAAAAAATGACATTCTTTTTAGTCTCGACGCTTGTTTTTAGGTTTTCAGGTTTGAGCGCTACTGTGTATAATACACACTCACGTATGGGTGCTACTCTGTGTGAGCATAGTAGCACTCATCCCCTTTACACGCTACTATTATTGTTACACAGTAGCGCCCGTGCGGTAAGAGTTGTGAGCATTGCGTTACAAGCAATTTTTGGCTCAAAAAATGAAAACTAAACCATGAAAATGCAAGTAGGGAGGATTCTAACTCACTTGGTGGAAGAAGAATGACGTTTGGATGCTTGATTTGATCGCCACAGAGATTTGAAAATGCCAAAGGTTTCCCCAAATCTTTGCCCTACAAAAAAAATTGGAAATTGATTTTTTAAATGAAATTATATATATGAATTGGAGTTTAATTTTTACCCACCATTGTTTAGTTTTCTATAGTTTCAAAAAAATTTCAAAATCACCTAATTAATCAATTGAAACATACATATGGTGCAATACTAATCCAGCTCGCATTTTTTCCTTAAATTTTTGTAGGATCGATCTCCTAAGTTGAAAAAGCTCTCGATGTTAGATCTTGTCAACTAGTTGATAGTTCAAATTCATATATCATTCGAGATTTTTTGCCACATTAACTAATATTTTGTTGAAGACCTAGTTTTGGCAGATTATGAAGCTATGATCCCAGAATCTGACCTTTAAGCCATTTTAAGCTCTTGTTTGGACTATTTAAACCTAAACAAGATTGCCGAGCAAAATTTTCCTCTTCGAGCTCGTTAAAGTAATCGAAGGCTCATCCACTCAGGTATAGAATTATCCCTTTTCCGGGCCTAGGTGGATTAATTACGGAAAAGGTATACTCTAGGTATACTTCTGTATGCGCTAGAAGAGTTATTTTCCCTTTGTTTTATACTTTTTCGGGGGAGGAGACTAACTGCACGAAAAAGGACCTTTTGGAGCTTTTCTTTAGGGTTTTCAGGCTCACTAAACATGAAAATACCAAGCGAGCATTCACCTACTTGGGCTCGATGTGAAATCCACGAGAGGGTAAGTAGAGGACTGTTTAAGTTTTTCAACTCTATAAACAAGAAAACACCGCTGAGCACAGACCAATCCGGGCTCGATATAAAATCCACGGATAGGTGAAAAGAGGATTGTTTAAGTTTTTCATACTCTATAAACAAGAAAACACCGGCGAGCATTAATCTGCTTGGGATCGATACTAAAATCCACGAGCAGATATATGGAGTTATTGTTTAAGTTTTTCAGACTCCTTAAAATTGAAAACACTAGCGAGCAAGAACAGATCTCGGCTCGATATTAAAATCCAGAGATCAGTAATATAGAGTAATCTTCTATTTCTTCTTCGAACTCTGTAAACAATGAAGAAGTCCTGAGTCTTCCTCCCATGGGCTTGTTAAACTTTTTACATGGTTGGATCTATTGTGTTTTCATTCTTTCTTGGACTCATTAAAACAACAAGAAAGGTATTCTTTTATCTAAAAAGAATAATGGATGGGAAATATGTGTCATATCTTCAATTTCAAAGGCAGTTCAGTCAGTTCTATCCTTGAACACAGCACCTACTTGAGTCTATCTTGTCGCTTGGGTTTAGTTTTTGATCTTAGGGTGAACCTGATCTCCGAGTTGTTTACTCCCCCGGTTGGTTATTCTTCCAACCATATGGAGAGTCTGATAATGTCTCTTACATTTTAGGCTTATCATTTACCCCACTATGTCGGAAACTACCTGAGTCACTTTGTGTCATGCTCACTGTTCAAGGATATACCCTGTGTCGGCCATTTTACAGTTTACCTTGACCTCATGTGTCGGCCATCCTAGTGTCAGTCTTGTTACATATTATTCCATATTAGCTCATACTAGTTGAGTGTTCCTCGAGTTGGATGATGGAGGATGCCTTAAGGCCTCCCTTCCAACGAACTTCTTCCCATCGACATCAACTCATTTTACTCTGGGAATGAAGTTTAGAGTTTCGGTTAATACCTTGGAGATTGCAGTCACCAGTGGCAATTTTCCTCGTTGTTGAATGTTGAGAATACATCAATGTCTCTTCTTCGACAGGATCCCCAAGTGTTCGACTCCAAGTCCATCTATTCACACTTGGCAGATATTACTTGGTACCTTGGGCCCCATAATCATTATCGGTGGAAGTCCTCGCATTTGTTAACGGTATACATTAATGACCGGTAATCAAATGATACCCCCCATGTTCGACTGTCAGCTCATCTATTCACATCATTAGGGTTTGTACTTAGAGTTGTTTTGGATGAAGACCTTGGGATTTTGGATGACATTACCTCATTCTGTTATCACCCAAGTTGCGCAAGACTGAGCCTCACTTATATTCGGCTCTCCATGAGACATAGATCCAGTTTGTTGTTATGGCTATGATATCTCAGTTTGACATGGATCCACGCTTGTATTCTAAGTGGCCATGCTATATATACATCTCCTTGTTATGTATCAGGAATCATGTTGTATCACACTGCACATCTATATGATGTCAAAAATGTAATTGCTTGCTTACCTTGATCTTTGTTTCAGGTGTTCTTGTGACTTGTTTCTACGGTTCTTTGCTCCTCCTCTAGTTTTGGATTATAATGTATTTCGACCATCGTTTCCCTCTGACCTCACACATTAGGGGGCATCTGTTATAGGTCAAACCTGCACCTCTCCGTCTATGATCACCTTGAGCTGTTGATCACACAAAATGACAACTTGGATGGAGGAGCATGTTGACCCTAGATGAGACTTTGACTTACTCCATTTCCAGAAAACACTGGAAAAACCCTAAAAATGTCATTCTGAGATATGAGCGCTACTCTACTTCAATAGACTAGTACCTGTACCCTACTCCAGTGTGTAATAGTAGCGCTCAAAGGCTTATGAGCGCTACTCCTCTTCAGCAGAGTAGCGCTCAACATTTAAAAAGTGATGAGCGCTAGTTTACAAGAACTATAGTAGCGCCCTAAACGCTACTTCACTGAACAATAGTAGTGTACATCTCAAAAGATGATTAAAAAATAATTAATTTCACGAAGAGGATTAGTTGCAGTTGGTTTCCCAACTTCCCCAACTTCCTCCATAACCATCTCTCGACCAGAAATGCTTCTCTTGTCTTATAAATATAGGGAAGAATAAAGAGAGGGGTTAGAGACATGAATGTTATTAAGAGACTTTTAAAGAGAAGCTTGCATTGGAGGAGTTTATGCTGGAAGATATCCAAGCCAGAGAAGAGCAGGAGCCCAGGATCAAGTTGTAGGAGCATGTCACAAAGTCAGGTATATTTGTAACATCAATTTGCATTTGACAATAAAAGGTTGAAGCATCTTTCTTGTCCCAAATTAAGTGTTTATTAAAGTTATATACTAGTTTGGATCTGTTTTGGTTAATATTGGATGTTTACATTGCTTTGTATCTTTCCATTATTATATATCATCCAAGATATGCTGAGAAAGGTACTTGTATTGCAGGTTTAGTGAACGGGATGTGGACTTGAGGATCGAGCACAAGATCGAATAAGAGATAGGATCGAACGTCATTCGAAAGGTATGTTATCAAGGCCTATAACCTATTTCCTTTTATGAACATCTTTGTAATACAGTTAATACACTTACCTATCGTCCCCTTTCAGTTGATAGTATCAGTTTCCTTACTATAGGGTAGTTTTGCCCACCAACAATTGGGGAGTTGGAAGGTCAGTATAATTGGCATGACTCAATTAAGGTATAATTGGAGTGGAAGAGTAACTCCCATGGAAGAGGAAGAGGCATTTGAGAGATATTGAGACACTTGGGCTAGATTCCCTAGCTTCTATGACAACAATGATGAAGATTTTATGATACCTATGACACAAATCAGACCTGAATGCTAACATCTGACATATATGACATGTCAAGGATAAAAATAGCCTCCAAGAAGGTTCACAAGGAAGTTAGGGAAGCCAAAGAGACACCGATTCGAAATGAGGGAAGATGGAGACTAGGAATTATTGGACAAGTGGCACACATTGGAATCTCTTCCCAACTTGAGTTGGCATGAGCCTTTTGGAAGGAATTCGAACCATGGATGACTTGAGAAGTTTATAAAAGACAAGAACAAAGAAGGGGAGTGGATTTTGATCATTTATCATTTTGCATATTGGAGAGCATAGCTTTTCCATGCTTGTGGATTGTTTACTCTACTTGCCTTAGTACCAATTTCAAGGGTGAAAATTTCCCATCCTAATTGGAAAATGGAGAGGCCATTCAGAACTTTCATTCAGAGCTGCAATGGATTCATTTGTCGTAGGTTGAATCTATAGGGATACTCGTGACATTCTCTTCTTCAACTTGTTTCCACACCTTTCTCACTTTTCTCTTCATATTTTGGCTCTTGGAGGAAGGGCGCAGTTGGTGAGATTTGGATCTATTTGGGGGAGATATTGTAGCCCCATTTATTTGTAATCTTATTTTCTTCTAATAATATCCTCAGTTCGAAATACCAAGTGAAACTATGTAAAAATACCAAACAATGTCTAAATGGTGCCATTTTCCTCATATCTTATTATGAAAGCTTGAAGTTGTTTTATTTCGACTTGTATCAATTCATATCTGTAATTTTTATGATGTATGGAGATTCATTAATGTCCTAAATAAGTTTCATATACATTTCCTAATCCTTTGGAACACAAATCTTGAATTTCATAGCAAATGGTGAAGTTTTCCTATCATTTCCTCCTAGGTGAAGACATGTCCACAAACCTATGATTTATGGGAGTTGAAGCATCATTTAGAAACTAATTAACAATGAATTTGGGATCCCATTGAATTAATTTAACAATTACATGTCTTTGTTATTAAAGTTGGGAGGGTTGTACTGCATTTGGAAATCCAATTTTGTCCCCTACCCTTGGGGGTTTTGAAGCTCGAATTGACTAGTAAATTTCCCTATTTTCTCCTGATTGTAAATGAAGGTTTCAGAAGTATTTTGAGAGTTTACAAGCAAACACCAACCTCCTTTTTATTTCTTAATACTTTCAAGCACATTCAGACCCAATTCGGAAGCATTCGGAGCCATTTGGAAGCATTGGAGTCATAACTAGTCTAAGGGTCGAATTGGCCAAAAAGTGTAATTTTTCCAATTTTACCAAATTTATTAAAAAGGGATACTACAAGTGCTATTATAGCATGGTACTTGCACCTGATGTGGATGAAAATTAATGAGGTAAATAATTCATAAAAATAAGCCCACACCCTTAGAAACTGAAATGAAAGTATTTTTGGTGAAAGAGAAGAAGACGGAGAAGAAGTGCATTCTGTTGAAACCATGAGTAAAGATGAGAAAGGAACCTCGGAGGAGAAGGAGGAATTTAGTAAATTCATGAAACCATTCTATGATGACATGAAAAAACATATCATGAAAGGGTTCGAATTGTTGGCTAGTCAAATTGGAAGCAAAGTAGCAGCAGTTCTCTTTCCAAGGAAAAGAAGCCAATGGGTGAAAATATTTTCTCAAAGACAGGGCCTCATATTCGACCTAATTAATTTCAGAGTTCAATAAGGCATACTACACCTAAATTTATTGATTCCAAAGAAGATCCTAACACCCAATATGATATGAAGGAAGTTATAACAAAATGGCAGCAGTTGAGTGAAGATTGTAGAAGAACCCTACCATTTGATCAATACTTTACTGTTGCAAACAAGCTCAAAATGAGGGAAGGTAATAGGACCCCATTTCAAAATAGATAATTGAATTCTGCAATAAGTAAAATGCCACTTCCTACTTTTGATTTCTGATCTCAAAGTTCTGCAAGTACTTGGATACAAAAACTGGATGTGTATTTTCAGCTGAATCCAATTGTTGAAGGGGATGCTCTAAAAATGGTTATTTTGCATATTGAGGGAGATACCAATGATTGGTGGTTCCATGGAATTAGAACCTTGGGACATGATCATGTTACAACATATGAAGAATTTTTTAATAGGGTATTGGAAAGATTTGAGCAAAAAGACCCATAAATGCCTTTCAAAGAACTAGCACAGTTGAAGCAAAATGGAACACCAGATGAATACATGTTAGAATTTCAAAAATTATCAGTTAAGGTGGCTGATATATCTATGGTAATATTAATATTTCTCTTTAATGAAGGGTTGGATGAACCTTTGAAGGGTTTGGTTAAGGCCCACAAACCTACTTCATTGAAAGATTCCATGAACTTGGCAAGAGATCTGCAAAATGTGCTACCCAAGACAAGGTATCCTCCCAAACCCAACTTTCCTTCCCAATTCAGATTTGAAAAGAAGCCACGGAAAGAAGATGCATTTGGAAAGGATAAGAAAGAGGGACCAAGCAGGGAAGAACTCTGAAGAAAGAATTACTATGTTACACATGCTTCCAACCATGGGTACTTGGGCATAAATGTGCTAAGGGAAAGGCACAATTCATTGAAGTATTTTCTGATGATGAGTATGAAGGGGGTATGGATGAAGGAGGACATATTTCATCCCAAGAAGAGGGATATGCCACAGCATAATAAGAGATACAATAAGAAGATCATCCATTACCTGACAAAGGGAGACTAGTAGTGCTTTTGGGAGTGCCTTGTTTCCACACTATTTGATTTGAGGGATCTGTACAAGGAAAAAAGGGTTTTGGTATTGGTATATGGAGGATCCACACATAAATTCATTGATGCAAACATGGTGGAGAGGATAAATTTACCTGCTGAACCATTCGATGGCTTCACAGTCATCATTCCAGGTCACCATACTATGGAGTGCAAAACATGGATTCCAAAGCTACAACTCACCATAGGTAATTACACATTTTTTGATAGCTTTTATGTGGTTGATGTTGCTGATACTAATGTGGTATTGGGACTGCAATGACTGTACTCTATAGGGGAACATACAGTGAACTATCAAATCCCTAAAATGAGATTCAAATATTCAGAAGGAAAACAAAGGGTATTGAGAGAAATGCACACCTATCTGGATCAAGTAGTGTCCTCCCACAGTATGAAACACAAGAATGAAAAGGTTTTGGGAGACCTTCCTCTTGGAAGGCCACATGATAGAGGAGGAAAAATTTTGCAGCATAATAAATTGGAATTGCTTGAGGGCAAGCAATCTTGGGTGGGGAGGACTGTAATGTCCCCATTCAAATAAATCTCAAAAAAAGGAAATTCCATTGATCTACTAGTTCCTAGGTTGGGGTGGAAACATTAGATTTGGAATAAGGAGAATATAAAACCCCAAATGGACATTATATTGACATAAATATATTAAAAGGGGTTAAATAAATATTTATGATAGGAAAATAAGGTGGCACTTGGTCATGGAGACACATTGGTGGTGTGGGACCCACAAAAAGCTAGATTCCTCATGCCACATGGCATTCTATTCCCACCCATTCAAATCCAAGGTGAAGTCTAATGATCTTGGGGAGTTGGAAGGTCAATATACTTGGCATGACTCAATGAAGTTCGAATTGGATTGGAAGAGTAACTCCCATGGAAGAGGAAAAGGCATTTGAGAGATATTGAGACACTTGGGATATATTACCTAGCTTCTATGACAACAATGATGAATATTGTATGACACCTATGACACAAATCAGACCTGAATGCTGACATCTGACATATATGTCATATATGACATGTTAGGGCTAAAAATAGCCTCCAAGAAGGCGCACAAGGGAGTTAGGGCAGCCAAAGACACACCCATTCGAAATGAGGGAAGATGGAGACTAGGAATTGTTAAACAACTGGCAAACATTGGAATCTCTTCCCAAATTAAGTTGGCATGAGTCTTTTGGAAGGAATTTGACCCATGGAGGACTTGAGAATTTTATAAAATACAATAACAAAGAAGGAGAGTGGATTTTTATCATTTATCATTTTGCATATTGGAGAGCATAGCTTGTCCATGCTTGTGGAGTGTTTACTCTACTTGCCTTAGTACCAATTTCGAGGGTGAAAGATTCCCATCCTAATTGAAAATTGGAAAGGCCATTCATACCTTTCATTTTGAGCTACAATGGATTCATTTTTTCCAGGTTGAAGCTACAGGTCTGCTCATGACATTATCTTCTTCAACTTGTTTCCACACCTTTCTCACTTTTCTCTTCATATTTTGGCTCTTGGAGGAAGGGCGCACTTGGTGAGATGTTGATCTCTTTGGGGGAGATATTGTAGCCCCATTTATTTGTAATATGATGTATTTACTCTGTATTTTCTGCTTAGAATATACTCAAGTCGAAATATCAAGTGAAACTATGTAAAAATACCAAACAATGTCTAAATGGTGCCATTTTCCTCATATCTTGTTATGAAATCTTGAAGTTGCTTTATTTTGAATTGTATCAGTTCATATCTGTAATTTTTATGATGTATGGAGAGTCATTAATGTCCTGAATAAGTTTCATATACATTACCTAATCCTTTGGAACATAAATCTTGAATGTCATAGCAAATGGTGAAGTTTTCCTATCATTTCCCCCTGGGTGAAGACATGTCCACAAACCTCTAATTTAGGAACTTATTAATGATTAATTTGGGATCCCATTGAAGTAATTTAACAAGTCTGTTCTTAAAGTTGGGATGGTTTTACTGCATTTGGAAAGCCAATTTTGTCCTCTACCCTTGGGGGTTTTGAACCTCGACTTGACTAGTAAATTTCCCTATTTTCTCCTAATTGTAAATGAAGGTTGTAGAAGTCTTTTGAGATTTTCCAAGCATCCACCAGCCTCCTTTTTATGTATTAATACCTTTCAAACACATTCAGACCCAATTAGGAAGAATTTGGAGCCATTTGGAAGCATTGGAGTCATAACTAGTCTAAGGGTCGACTTGGCCAAAAAGTGCAATTTTTCAAATTTTACCAAATTTATTAAAAAGGGACACTACAAATTAGCTTTGACTACCGCTAGTTATAAACATTTTACTTCTTAATTATTTCTTTTTTTATGCAAGATAGTTTAGTTCACTTTCCTAACACAAGTGAAGGACCTAAAGACTCATTTACCCGAAGTATGCTCTTTTCTTCGCTCTCCTAGTGATCTTGGAAAATTAGAAATAAAGGTGATAGGTTTGAAATACCTTCTTTTCACACTTTTTGAGCATCTTGAATAATTGTTATTTTTCTTAGAGTTGAATTAAAGTAGATGTAATAACCCCATTTTTACCCTTGTATCATATTGGCTTGATATGTAAATATTGTACATATGTAATGTATGATTCCTAGCATGGAGCTCAAGGCCAAGGCCCCACTAGTGAATGTATAGAATTATAAAGGCAAGTATTTTTATATTTTATGAACCATTTGCTAGTAATCCATGGGAAATTGTAAAAGAAATGTCATATTTATAATACAAAAAAATTTCCTAAGAGATAGCTTTGGAAGCAACAAAAATGAGGGGGTTGTGTGTATAGTCAACCGTAGTCAACCATAATAATTTTTCAACAAAAGTCAACCATAGTCAAATAAAGTAATCCATAGTCAATCGTGGTCAACCATAGTTAATCACAGTGGACCATAGTCAACCTTTGTCAACCATGGTCAATCACAGTCAACCATAGTCAACCTTTGTCGACCATGGTCAATCACAGTCAACCTTTGTTTACCATGGTCAATTGAATTCAAATGTCAAACAAGGTCAACCAATAGTCACTTATTGCAAAAAAAATCAACCTTAATCAACCATAGTCGATTAGTCATCGTAGTCAACTATAGTCAAAAGTTAGACAAGATCAACCAATAGTTAATAATGACCAAACAAAGTCACCCAGAGCCAACCATGGTCGACCATAGCCAACCATAGTAAAAAAAAGTCAATTGTATTCAACCATGACCTTCCATGGCCAACCATAACCAACCAAATTCAATTATGCCCAACCAATTTTATCCATAGTCGACGATGGCCAACCATAGCCAACCATAATCAACCATTATCAACCATAGTCAACCATAGTCACTCTTGGTCAACAATAGTCGACAATAGTAAATTATTCAACCAAAGTAAACCATGGTCATACAAAGTCAATCATTGTCAACCATGGCCAACCATAGTCAACCAATTCAAGCAAAGTCAATCGTGGTCGACCATACTCAAACATGGTCAACCATAGTTGACCATGTTCAACCAATAATCAATTATGGCCATTATGACCAAATAGAGTCAACCATAGTCTTACAAATTCAACTATGCTTAACCATTTTGAAACAATTCTTAAGCATGGCCATATAGCAACCATAGTAAACCATGTAAAAAATTGTCAAACATGGTCAACCATGGACAATAATGGCCAATAAATATTTTTATATAATTTTAACATATATCTTATTTAATAATTTATTTCTTATTTAATTTTAATTAATTAATTAATTTTTTAAAGTAATATTTATTAATAAAATAATAAATATTTAATATTTAATATTTAAATAAGTATTTATATCTAATAAATATATTTTAATATTTTTATTACAAATATTTAAATTTAATTATTAGATATAAATAAGTAATTGTCGTTTAAATAAATATACTAATATTAATAAATATTATTATTTAATAATATTTATTATCATAAAACTAATTATTAATATTAAATAATATTAATTCACAGTCCCTTCCTCACGTGCTAGTCGTCAACTAGCAACATTTTTAAATGTTGTTGATATTCGCCAATTGATGTATATCAACCAATTTTAAATGTGTGTCTATGGTTGATATACCTCAATCAACGAATATCAACCACATTTAAAAATGTGTTTGTTCCTAGTAGTCTCACACTTATGTTACACCACTTCATAATAAACTATTTATTTTCAATATGTCAAACTCCCTTGTATCAAACATGCAGAGGTGAAGTGAGTGTAAAAGGGAAACATTTTATCAATAGTCAATGATCAATTAATTTGAAACACACCAATGAAAAAGGATGACTAGTATTTCATTGTGTTAAAACAAAAATAATCAGTACGGGAATTCAGAAAATATCCGTTAACATACAGGACTATCACAATCAGAGAAAGAAGGCGGACTTGATAAATTCATGATGAGCTCTGAAAAATGGATTCATGAATAAGTGGAGAATGAAGGCATAATGATATGTCAATGAATAGAGATAATTCAACATACATAAAATTTTTGATGGAGAATGAAGGCATAATGATATGGCAATGAATAGAGATAATTCAACATACATGAAAATTTTGATGGTATTGTGCAAGAAATGATACGAATTGTTGATTATAATGAAATGAGTGTGAACAAAAATAGAGAAATAGTATGCATTAATGGGGTAGATAGTTTGTAGGCAGAATTGCAAGCATGATTTGAAGAATTATAGGGTTCCTGCAAAAGGATAAACAGATTGACACACCAATAGATTGATACATAGAACTTATATTGGCAATGAATCCACGCAACAAATAGAAAGTCAAACACAAAATGAGTATTGTAAACAATGGATGCAAATGAATCTTGAAATATGTACCTATAGAGTTGATACATACAAATGAAGGGTAAAATCTCGGAGTTTTCAATTACTAAAAATCAAATGCACAGAACATAATTGAAATGCAGGAAATTGTCATTAAATAGAATTCAAACCAGAATTGAAATTTAATTAGAACACACAACGTATTTACTATTATTAAACGTCAAATTGTTTGTTCCCTTACAGCGATGTTAAAGCCATGTGTTTTAGTAAAAATAAATAAATGCTAACCATGTTGATAGCGACATCAATTTGGCGCCTTTAACATTCCTCAAGTAACGGCGTGCTAACAATGTTAAAAACTACGTTGTACCGACATAAAAAAACATCGAACGAGGGTCAAATGATGCCCGAAATACAGTAGTGTTTGGTTATGGGTCAAAACAAGTATATAAAACATGAGCTAAAAACCTTATAGTTCAAAGATATTTTATGGTATATGTATGTTTATAAAATAAAATCCTTATTAAGGCTTGGCTCTCGACCTTATAGTCCTGGTGGCACACTCAATATTAATACTTAATACAAAGGTAATAGAAAGTAAATGTATACACTACACCTTATACCCATGGTTGATAAAGGAAAGGTAAATCATTGCAATAATTCATGTTCTTGTATAAGGGATAAAGCGTGGCTTAGTTTGTTACCTATGACGGCTATTTAAGGTAGAGTGTTTTCATGAAATGTATGTCATAGTGTAGACATGGCATTTATTGTGGCATTCACTTGATGAAACACCTATGGGTTCATTTAAATTTTTCTCTAACCTATCGATGGCATGTGTGAACCCCTAACTAGTCTTTACCACTTTCAATTTTCGGGAAATTTCAATGAGAAGGTGTGGCTATTCCACCCATATTTTTTGGCATTTGGTCATAAACTGTAAACATTGTTTTTATGAGCGGAAAAATCAACTTCTTGCTATTCCGAAGGAATCAAGGAAAGCTTGAAATACAATCATTACAATAAGGCTCAACAAGAGCATCATATCACTTACAAGAATTGAGCTTGAGTGGGGAGGGAAACAATCTTTCCTCCCAACCACCCAAGCTACAACATTGTTCTGTTGTCGATCTCAATGAGATAATCTTTTATGGATGAATTTCATATTATTTAGTCTCTAATATTTTGGATTTGGTATTCTTTCTTTAGGTCACTCATGTGGTTTCATGTGGTTTCTTGAACATTCTGAAAGGAGAATAATCATTTCATTTAGGGTTTGATAAATGTGATGCAATATGCCAAACTTCTAATTTGTTTATTTTTCTTTCATGGAAGGTGAAAATGACCTTCGAGTGTTTGGTTAAGTATTTAAATCTATCGTGAACTATGTAATGATTTCAAAGCCAATGGTTGAGGTAAATTATAACCTACCTTCATATTCTTTTAATTTTTTTTATTTGACCAGAATTTCTATCCAAACGATTCATACTGTTGAGTTTTGCATATTAAAATGGGTAAGCGCCAACCTACTCGTGAGCTCAGGTAATTTATTAAGATCATGCCTCCTTATTCTCCATTATTCTATTATTTTATACTATCTGTTTTTTAATATTGATCTTGAATTTGTGTAGGTACACAAGCTACGAGATGGTATTTCTCACTCTATTTAAGAGATGCCATCGACCTTGTTTCTAGACAAGAGTTGGGGATATCGGTTATCAACCTTCAACCGTCGTTTTTTATTCAAAATTAAGTACTCCAAATTTTAGACTTTACCGTTATCCAGGTTTGGTTTCTTAATGCACCAAAAAATATTTATATGCAGAAGAAGAAGTTCCCTTGTAATAGGGCTTAAACTATTATTTTGATAGTCATTGAGATCATTAAAATACATTCGGCCATGTCTTTAGAAGATGGGTTACTTTATCTAGATCGTTGAACACAATTTAACACAATCAATGTAATTTTTATTGCTTGATGATTGTAGGGTTTTATGTTAAATTTGTTTTGTTTGGTATAAGGGTTTTTACCCTCAAAATGTAGTCGAGTTTAGTAAGTTCTTATTCTGTAATATCGATAAATCTGAGAAATATCTAAGGGTGTTTCCGTGAAGATAGGTTACACTTTTTGGCAAGTGAACAATGTGAGTATGGAGAAAAATGAGCTCAATCTAGCTTTTGTTAAGCCCTCGATTGAGCTTTTAGAAGCTCGATGAAGATATTTAAAAAAGCTTGATTGAGGGTTTTCTTAACCCTCGATCGAGCTTTTTTAAATAGATCAATCAAGCTCTTGTCATTAGAAATAAATAAATAAAATTCTGTGAGAAGACTATAAAAATTAAATGGTGGCTTGATCGATCTTTTGACTTAACCATGCATAAACCCTCGACCAAGGTATTTAAAAAAAGGCGCATAAAATCTTGATCGAGTAATTTAAAAACCTTGATTGAGGGTTTTAAAACAGTCTTTTAGCCCCTTTTTCTGCAAATTTAATTTTACTAGCTTTTTTACCAGGCCTAAACCCTATCCGGGGATTCATCTTAGGTGGCGGACTTGATACCCCTGGATTCCTCAACAAATAATCTATCCATTGGCATATAATTTATGGGTTTCTAAGTTCATATGATAAATACTTTTATTATCTTTTCAAACTTATTGATCTAGATTTTATGAGTAGAACGAAATGAATATAGATTATTATCAGATGCTTAACACAAAGTAACAGAGATACAGTAAAACTAGTTTTCTATTCAATAAGGGAAAAGCTAAAACTGTAAAATGCAGTGGAAAACAAGCTTGCTAGAATGGTGGCAGCTTATCTCTGAGAAGAGATGTGACGGCTACGCTCATTCGCAAGAAGATGAATACAAAAAGAGGCCCAAAGGGCCTATTTATCATAAGCATGAGGGAAGGGATCCCAAACATCCAAAAACCTAACCCTAGAAGATGAACCGTCATAAAGTTTGCGGCCCCAAGGTGATTAGTTGAACAGTCAACTTCCCGGGGTCATAACTTTTGCATACGATCTCTGTTTGGGGCGCTCAGTAGCCCATTGGAAAGGTCTATCCAAGATTTACAAATTTCGATTGGGGCCAAATGCATGCCATTAACAGCCATTTGGTTCCCCAAATCACCAAAAAAGGTCGTTTAGGGCCTCAAAATGGCCCCGGAGGTTCAGGACCCGAAAAAACTGCTAAAATTAGTAAATTACCAAAATTGCTAGAAAACTGTTTTGAGCTAGTTGGAAAGGTGGGTGGCCACCGATATCCACCTATATCAATCCTCCCTCCTTTGGAAGAAATGGTCTCCATTGCGTTGAGTTCCCCCATCAGATGAGGAAATTACTGCTCAATTTGGCCCCAGGTGAGCCACTTGCCTTGGTGCAAGAGCTGCCTTGCTTTGACAACTTGATAAAGCTGGATCGACAACTCGATAAAGATTGATCCTTTGATGTCGAGTTCCCTTGATCTGTGTGTCCATAATATGATCACTGGATGCATGTTGCAGGCAGTCAGGGTTGAGCTCTATTGGTGTCAACTGCTCTACTATCTTTGAGGTGTCTAATAATGGTGGGAAATATGGCCGAAGGAGAGCCACGTTGAAGATTGGATGCAGACCAAGGAAGGGGGGAATGTTGAGCTCAAAAGCATTGTCACCCACTACCTTGGTGATGGTGTACGGCCCATAACAGAGTGGGAGAAGCTTCTGATGGGGCCTTGTAAGGCATTCTTTCTGCAAATGCAACCAAACTTTGTCTCCTTACTGCCACCCTTGGTTACTTGGCTGAGGGCCCATGTGGTATGAGAGAATCCCAGCATGAATCGGCAATAGAAATTGGTGAGGCCCAAGAAGCTCCGAAGTTCAGTGAGTGTGGTTGGGGCGGGCCAGTCACGAATGACCTGGACCTTGGCTGGACCCACATGCACACCATGTTGATCAACGATGTAGCCTAAGCAATGGACCATGTCCATGCTGAAGGAGCATTTTTCCAAGTTTGCATATAGTTTGTGCTGCCCCAGGGTGTGCAGAACCTACTGAATATGTTGCAAGTGTTCCGACCTAGTCTTGCTATAGATGAGGATGTCATCTAGATACACCACTACAAAATTATTGGTGAAAGGTCATAGGATATCGTCCATCATCCTCATAAAAGTTGTTGGAGAATTTGTCGAACCAAAGGGCATGACCAGCCATTCAAAAAGACCTTCTTTTGACTTGAAGGCAGTCTTCCATACATCTGTCTGTTCTATTGGGACTTGGTGGTAGCCAAACTTTAGATCAATCTTACTGAAGTATTTGGCCCCCATGAGCTGATCAAGGAGGTCGTCGATTCGGGGAATCGGGTACCGGTTGTGGACTGTGATTTTACTTAGGGCCCGGTAATCAATGCAAAGTCGCCAGGTCCCATCTTTCTTCTGCACCAGCACGATTGGGCTCCAACAAGGTGATGAGCTGGGACGGATGTGCCCCTTATGGAGCAATTCTTGGATCTGCCTCTTGATCTCCTCGTTTTTCAACAGAGAGTGGCGATAGACTAGCCCATTGGGTAGAGGTGCACCTAGGGTCAGATCGATGGGATGCTTGACCTCACAGTGCAGAGGTACCCCAGTAGGAGAGGAGAAGATATCTGAGTATTCTTCCACCACCTTATCCACTTGCTTCTGTTGTGTGGAGAGATCGGTCGCAGAGGCCCTGGATATGGCTACGATCTTTCTCTCACTTTGAGAGAAAATCACGAAGAAGACAAATTTCTCGGTCTGAGAGATGATCTTCCTGCACTTCTTGGCAGAGATCAAGGAAATAGCACTAGGAGGGACTGCCTCGGGTATCATGTACAATTTCTTGTTCAAAGAAATAATAACACTACGAGGCCAAGCCTCATATATAGCATGACGTTTCCATAAATAAGGTTGGCCCAAAAGAACGTCTGAATCTTCGAGAGGAGCAACATCACACAATACCTCGTCCTTGAAGGGCTTGATGTAGTACGACAATCAGCAATGTTGGCTAACACGGAGATCGCTTCCTTTGCGGAGCCATCCAATGGTGTAGGGTTATGGGTGCAGCGTTGTCGGCAGGGCTAGGCGCTTGACTACCTCTGCTGAGATAAGGTTCTTCTGGCTACCGATATCAAAGATGAAGTGCAGCGGGGTGCCTTTTACCCACATTTGTGAATGGAAGAGATGTTCTCCTTCTTCTGGCTCATCTGGTTCATCAAGATGGAGATTGGTGGTAGCAATGGTGGAACTGGGTTCCGCGTCGATGATCCATCTTCCCCTTTCTGGTTCGCACTCAGAGTCAGAATCTACATCTGATTCAGATGCTTTCACTTCGGACACCAAAGACTGCTTTGAGCGGCAGTCAGTAGTGTTATGCCAAGGGCTCTTATGGAAGTTGCACTACTTCCCGATATCTTTCTTTGTCTTTCCATTGTCCTTCTTTGCTTGCGGCTTGGACTGGTTGTCCTGATACTATCCATCTTTGCTCTGTCCTTTATTCTGTGGGTTGGGGCCGCCCTTTCCTGTCTTTTGCTGTGAGGGGTTCCCAGACCCAAATTGCTACATCTTTTATTTGAGCTTATGCTCGATTTTGACGGCATATCGATAGGCCACCCACAAGGAAGAGATGTCCAGAAATTCCATTTCAGTCTGGATGTATCTATGCAAACCACCGCGATACTTGAGCACCAGATGTCGCTCTGAATCTTTGATACCCAGCTTGGTGCGCAAGGTATGGAAGGTATTTGTGAACTCTGGCACTAATTGGTCTCTTTCTTGTCGCAGTGTCGTCCATTTGGTATACAAGTCTTCATAACTTCCAACAGGATAGTATTGTTCCTTAATAGCATCCCTGAAGGATTCCCAGGTGGCCATGACTGAAAATAATGAGGTTTCCTCTGTGTCCTTTTGCTCGTAGAAAGTTTCCCACCAATCTTTGACATGGGGAATGGCATTGAGGAGCGCAAAAGTAATCTTTTCTCTATTCGAAAAGTTAAGGGTAGAAAAATACCCTTCTATTAGATTCAACCACTTATTTACAGCATCTGCGTCTATCTGACCTTCAAATATAGGAATATAGAAGTTAATTTGTACATTGAAGGGGGAGGCACCTCCGCTCGAGGAAGATGCGTCGCTTGTTCATAGCCGCCGGAGGATTTGCGTGAAACTATCCATCATCTTGTTCCTATGTTGCGTGAGGGCTTCCTCAAGAAACATTTTGAAAGGATTTCCTATCTCGTCATCTTTCTTTTCTCCTGCCATGAGAGGTCTCGTGGGTGTGCAAGAGCTTTTGCCCTCAAGAGAAACAAGCTCAAGACACAATTCTTTGTACCCTGACCTCATTGGGGACATGCATTAAGATGACAAGGAGAAGACTGCTCTAATACCACTGATCCGGAGTTTATGAGCAGAACGAAATGAATATAGATTATTATTGGATGCTTAACACAAAATAACAGAGATATAGTAAAACTAGTTTTCTATTCAATAAGGGAAGAGCTAAAACTATAAAATGCAGCGGAAAACAAGCTTGCTGGAATGGTGGCGGCTTATCTCGGAGAAGAGATGTGACAGCTGCGTTCATTCACAAGAAGATGAATACAAAAAAAGGCCCAAAGGGCCTATTTATCATAAGCATGAGGGAAAGGATCCCAAACATCCAAAAACCTAACCTTAGAAGATGAACCGTCATAAAGTTTGCGGCCCCAAGGTGGTTAGTTGAATAGTCAACTTCCCGGGGTCATAACTTTGGCATACGATCTCCATTTGGGGCACTCGGTAGCCCGTTGGAAAGGTCTATCCGAGATTTACAACTTTCGATTGGGGCCATGTGAATGCCGTTGGCAGCCATTTGACCCCGCAAATCACCAAAAAAGGTCATTTAGGGCCTCAAAACAGCCTCGGAGGTTCAGGACCCGAAAAAACTGCTATAAATAGTAAATTACCAAAATTGCCAGAAAACTGTTTTGAGCCAGTTGGAAAGGTGGGTGGCCATCGATATCCAACTAGATCAATCCTCCCTCCTTCGGAATCAATGGTCTCCATTGCGTTGAGTTCCCCATGAGATGAGGAAATTTCTACTCAATTTTGCCCTAGGTGAGCCACTTGCCTTGGTGCAGGAGTTGGCCTACTTTGACAACTCGATAAAGCTGGATCCTTTGATGTTGAGTGCCATTTATCTGTTTGTCTACAATATGATCACTGGATGCCTGTTGCAGGCAGTTAGGGTTGAACTCTGTTGGTGTCAACTGCTCTGCTATCTCTGAGGTGTCTAATAATTGTGGGAAATATGGCCGAAGGAGAGCCACGTTGAAGATTGGATGCAGACCAAGGAAGGGGGGAATGTTGAGCTCAAAATCATTGTCACCCACCACCTTGGTGATGGTGTACGACCCATAACGGAGTGGGAGAAGCTTCCGATGGGGCCCTGTAAGGCGTTCTTTCTGCAAATGCAACCAAACTTTGTCGCCTTACCACCACCCTTGGTTACTCGGCTGAGGGCCCATGCAGTATGAGAGAATCCCAGCACCAACCGGCGACAAAAATTGGTGAGGCCCAAGAAGCTCCGAAGTTCAGTGAGTGTGGTTGGGGCGGGCCAATCACGGATGACCTGGATCTTGGCTAGATCCACATGCACACCATGTCGATCAACGATGTAGCCTAATCAATGGACCATGTCCATGCCGAAGGAGCATTTTTCCAAGTTTGCATATAGTTTGTGCTGCCACAGTGTGTGCAGAACCTGCTGAATATGTTGCAAGTGTTCCGACCAAGTCTTGCTGTAGATGAGGATGTCATCCAGATACACCACTATAAAATTATTGGTTAAAGGTCGTAGGATATCATCCATCATCCTCATAAAAGTTGTTGGAGCATTTGTCGAGCCAAAGGGCATGACCAGCCATTCAAAAAGACCTTCTTTTGACTTGAAGGCAGTCTTCCATACATCTGTCTTTTCTATTGGGACCTGGTGGTAGCCAAACTTCAGATCAATATTACTAAAGTATTTGGCCCCCATGAGCTGGTCAAGGAGGTCGTCGATTCAGAGAATCGGGTACCGGTTGTGGACTGTGATCTTATTCAGGGCCCGGTAATCAATGCAGAGTCACCAGGTCCCATCTTTCTTCTACACCAGCATGATTGGGCTCCCACGAGGTGATGAGATGGGACGGATGTGCCCCTTGTGGGGCAATTCTTGGATCTGCCTCTTGATCTCCTCGTTTTCCAATAGAGAGCGGCGATAGACTGGCCCATTGGGTAGCTGTCACATCTCCTCTCTGGTAAAAGCTTTTAATTATTTAAATTTTTGTCTATCTGCAAGACAACACTAATTAGAGCCTAAACTATTTTTCCCCGCAATGAAACCAAGAGTGAAAAAGGGCACGGTGAACCACAAGGGGGAGAGTAATTAAGTCTTAAACGTCGTCGTAGTCTTTGACTTTGTTTAACTCTCGCTTTCAAGTTAAGTTAATTTGTGTGTTTAGCATTGTTATAGGCATGCTTATGCTCGTCTAGATTTAAATGGAAAAAATTATATTTTATCTATATGTTTAAAACACCATAAATATGAATCTAATGCCAACCAATACCATGGTATGTACATGTAAGTAGTGCATTATATTGATGACATATATTTAGTATATATGTTTATGCACTTGTATTTATGATCATATATTTTTATATGAGTATGCTTTTATAATTTTAAGATGCATATATTTTAATGATGAAATCTATGCTTTATCTAACCATGCAATATATATAAATATAGATATATATATATATTGTTTGTATATATATATATATAGTTTATATATATAGTTCTATGCATTTTGGGAGAATACATAAATATGCATATGTACTATTTTAACTATGAAAAATTATATGTAATACTTTAACTATGAAAAGTTAACTTTAATGTGCTTGTTGCATTTTAAATTCTTTATTTGTTGAAAGGCATATAATATCTGCTCATGCTCTTATAAATTTGAAAAGCACATATATATATTATATTTATAAATATGATTTGAGGTTTGGTTATAAAAAAAAAATGTGTACATCTATTTTTGATAAAGATTTAGTCGTTTTCATATATGGTATTTTGCATAAGAAAATGGAGTGGGATTATTAGTATATTTTTAATATTTATTGTTTTGGAGAGAACGATAATAAATGAGATATATATATATATATTATCATTCCTTTTATTTGGGGACCTAGTTTTTGTTCTTTTGGGGGGTTTTGGACCTAGTTTTTTGGGGGGAGGTGGCTCCTTCATCCTTTTGTCTTCACGCAGAGAAGGAGGGAGTGCTGCCATCGTTTTGGGGCACAAGAAAAACTCTGTTTGGGAGGCTGCCTTCATAGAGATTTTTGTGTGGTTGCATCAACAGGGTGAATGCTCTGTATGTTCTAGTGATGCCATAAATAAATTCGTTTTGGATGCTATTTATCTTCCATCAATGGCATAAAAACGTTTTTCCTACTCTGTATGTTCCAGTGATGCCATAAATTTGTTTTGGATGCTCTTTATCTTCCAGCTATGGCATAAAAACGTTTTGCTTGCTCTGTATGTTCCAGTGATGCCATAAATTCGTTTTGGATGCTCTTTATCTTCCAGCTATGGCATAAAAACGTTTTGCCTGCTCTGTATGTTCTAGTGCTGCCATAAATTCGTTTTGGGATGCTCTTTATCTTCCATCTATGGCATAAAAACGTTTTTCCTGCTTTGCTTTGTAGATTTCGTGGATTACTCTGTTCTGGAAGCAATCATCTTACACCGTGCTATACTCTATATTCTTTCCTACTGCCATTGTTTTTGCTTTTAGCATAGAGCTTTTGAATTTCATGCCGCTACAGACCGGGTGTTAACCCCGTGGCTATTGTTGTCTATATGTTTTTGGTTTTCATTGTTTGGAGTTAGCTTATATGCTGGAGATAGCTTATAAGCTCTCAATGATAGCAAAATCGATTTGGTATTTATCCACAAAGGCATCTCGTCCTGGTTTAGAATTGCTTTCGGAAGTATGAAAAATCGATTGAGCTGAATAATGTTTACATACCAATTGTAAAACAAAAGGTAAGTGTAGGAGAAAACCTTAGTATACATATGCGTATAAGTAAATATATTTATGTCGAATGCTTCGTGTACATAAGGGTATGTCTTACACCTTCATTAAAAAGACACATATTTATATAGAAGGTCTATAAGGGATAAACTATATATATATATATAGCTTGCTTAAGAATTGTGATGTATATATTCTTTGTATGGAAGGGTTATATACATATGTACTTTTATACAATGGTTATATGGTATAAGATGTTTATGCCTTGTCTACAGTGTATAAAAGAGCTAGGCAATGTGTACATGTTTTTTGAAATGGTTACACTTTATGTATATATATTGCATGCCGTGGTTGCATATGGTTTAATGCAATGTTTTTCTTATGCAGTAAGTTGGTTTACATATGGTGTAGAATGCACAAGTCCTATATATATTATAAAATGGGTATATTTTACATAGAGTATGTAAGATAATCATGTTTCACATCTAATATTTCAATGTTTATGTTATACATACATGGTATGCATCATAATTGCATATATGCATCAATCATTATATGATTTGGATTGAATATGACTTGGGACGACTAATAAATGGTAACTATAGACGCATTATGTTATCATATGCATGGGATATGAAATGTATAATTGTATGCACTGATGGCTTTATAAGCATCGGCTAAGTGTTCTTGGTGTACACTTTTGACATTGGTATCGCTCCATATCTCGAGGTCACATGTCGAATGCACCTCTTATGTTCATATACAATTCATGGCACATGTATCGCAGGATACCTCATAGTTGCATGTCGAATGCACATCTTACAGTTGATATACATTTTCATGATAGCGACATTACATTGTGCTTTGATGGCTTGTTGAATGCATCATTGCATGTCGACGTCATCTCTTATGTACATACACTTATTAAGGATGCAGGATATCTTGTGGTCGCATGTCGAATGCGTTCCTTATGTTTTGTATATGTGTTTTTGATGTCTTTTGGGTTGCTTGTGGATGGATTTAAATGCATGTCGGAAAACTTTATGTCTTGTTGCATGCTTCAGCTTCATTACCTATGGCATGACTTCCGTGAACAACAATCAATAAATACATGTATCAGGTCATGAGGCATTGGATGCCAAGTCGAGAGTACCGACTTGGGCCCGCAAAGAACAACACCACAAGCTATGCATGAGGTTAGGACACTAGATGTGTCTAGGTAGGAGTACTACCTTTGACTTGCAGGAGTACTACATTAACCTTTAGTGCTAGGTGTGTGATTGGTTCTAGGGCGACGAGACTTAGAGAATCCCTATCCCATTGTGGATCACCATGCCCAGCTCGGGGGTGGCCTTTGGACAGATTGAGTATATGCCGTTGAAGAGCCTACGGTTGGGTGGAGCGTTGCATTGCCCACATTATTTCCCTATTACATGATTATGTTTTGTGATATTAATTTGATGTATCTTGATTAATGAAATGATATTTACAGTTGTTAGATTATGTTTTATATGACTGATAAAATGTTCTGAGTGTGATGAGTACAGGAATAAGACGACAAATAGAATGACCATTCTTCCGCTTTGATAAGGTGGTAAGAAATGTTTGTAAAGTTATCATACGCTTAATATTTATATATTGGCTCGTGTTGTTGTGTCCTTAATTGTATTCGATTAATGCAAGAAAGGTTAAGTTTTCTTATTCATGTGTTCATGTAAAGTTGATGGTTGGATGGCCATGAGAAAGAGGCCACCTTTGTTTGAAAAAGAGATTTCGATATGATGTTAACCCTAGGGGGGTTAGTATCATACAAATGCTTAGAGTTTTACCATTTTATGTCATTGATGTGAGGACATATATTTAGACATCATATTTCATGAGAAAGCATGTGATTGTGAATGCATAGAATAATGAAGGAGCTTCTTGTGCATTGTGAAGTCTTATGTGGATTATGATTGAAACATGACCTTAGATCAGTTTGCATTTGGTAATGATCTATGTAAGGGTATGTGTGGAAAGAACATGTTGAGATCCATTTTGTGGTTGATGTAAAATAGATTAGCCATTATAACATAGCCTAAGGTTATAATTACACCTCGCGACATAGTCCATGGTTGACTTAGTATTATTTGGGTGTAAAAGAAAGACTTGACATATTGTTATTTTATTATGCATGTGCTTAATTGTGGCGTCAGCATCTTAACAAAAGTATGATGTGCCGCAACCATTAAATTGTCTTTAGCTAAGAGTCTCAATAATTAATTATTTTCTGCATAAATGACTTTGTTAATTAATGTTTTCTTTATAAGCATTTATTGTTTCCGTGGTTACAATTATTAACCATTAAAGTTGATTAAAAAAAAAAAAATTACAAAATTATCGGGATGTTACAGTAGCGGTACACCTAGGGTCAGATCGATAGGATGCTTGACCTCGCAGTGCAGAGGTACCCCAGTAGGAAAGGAGAAGATATCTGAGTATTCTTCCACCACCTTATCCACTTGCTTCTGTTGTGTGGAGAGATCGGTCACGAAGGCCCTGGATGTGGCTGCGATCTTTCTCTCACTCTGAGAGCGAATTGCAAAGAAGACAAATTTCCCGGTCTGAGAGATGACCTTCCTGCATTTCTTGGCAGAGATCAAGGAAATAGCACTAGGAGGGACTACATCAGGTAACATGTACAATTTATTGTTCAAAGAAATAACAACACTATGAGGCTTGGACTCATATACAGCATGACATTTCCATAAATAAGGTTGGCCCAAAAGAACATTTGAATCTTCGAGAGGAGCAACATCACACAATACCTCGTCCTTGAAGGGCTTGATGCAGTACGATAGTCGGCGCTGTTGGCTGACGCAGAGATCGCTTCCTTTGCGAAGCCATCCAATGGTCTAGGGTTGTGGGTGCGGCGTTGTCGGCAGGGCGAGGTGCTTGACGACCTCTGCTGAGATAAGGTTCTTCTAGCTACCGATATCAACGATGAAGTGCAGCGGGGTGCCTTTTACTCACATATGTGAATGGAAGAGATGTTCTCTTTCTTCTGGCTCATCTGGTTCATCAGGCTGGAGCTTGGTGGTAGCAATGGTGGCACTAGGTTCTGCGTCGATGATCCGTCTTCCCCTTTCTAGTTTGGACTCAGAGTCAGAATCTACATCTGATTCAGATGCTTTCACTTCGGTCACCAGCGACTGCTTTGAGCGGCAGTCAGCAATGTTATGCCAAGGGCTCTTATGGAAGTTGCACTACTTCCCGGTATCTTTCTTTGTCTTTCCACTATCCTTCTTTGCTTGCGGATTGGACTGGTTGTCTTGATATTGTCCATCTTTGCTCTATCCTTTATTTTGTGGTTTGGGGCCACCCTTTCTTGTCTTTTGCTGAGAGGGGTTCCCAAACCCAAATTTCTATGTCTTTTGTTTGAGCTTTTGCTCGATTTTGACGACATATCGGTAGACCGCCCCCAAGGAAGAGATGTCCAGAAATTCCATTTCGGTCTGGATGTATCTATGCAGACCACCGTGATACTTGAGCACTAGATGTCACTTTGAATCTTTGATACCCAGCTTGGTGCACAAGGTATGGAAGGTATTTGTGAACTCTGGCACTACTTGGTCTTATTCTTGTCGCAGTGTCATCCATTTGGTATACAAGTCGTCATAACTTCCAACAGGGTAGTATTGTTCCTTAATAGCATCCCTAAAGGATTCCCAGGTGGCCGTGACTGAAAATAATGAGGTTTCCTCTATGTCCTTTTGCTCTCAAAAAGTTTCCCACCAATCTTTGACATGGGGAACGACTTTGAGGAGCGCAAAAGTAATCTTTTCTCTATTCAAAAAGTTATGGACAGAAAAATACCCTTATAGTAGATTCAACCACTTATTTACAACATCTGCGTCTATCTGACCTTCAAATATAGGAATATCAAAGTTGATTTGTACATTGAAGGGGGCGGCGCCTCTGCTCGAGGAAGATGCATCGTTTGTTGCTATCCGCCAAAGGATTTGCGTGAAACTATCCATCATCTCGTTCCTATGTTGCGTGAGGGCTTCCTCAAGCAACATTTTGAAAGGATCTCCTATCCTGTCATCTTTCTTTTCTCTTGCCATGAGAGGTCGCTTGGGCATGCGAGAGCTTTTGTCCTCAAGAGAAAGAAGCTCAAGACCCAACTCTTTGTACCCTGACCTCGTTGGGGACATGCATTAAGATGACAAGGAGAAGACTGCTCTGATACCATTGATCTGGAGTTTATGAGAAGAACGAAATGAATATAGATTATTATCAGATGCTTAAGACAAAATAGAAGAGATACAGTAAAACTGGTTTTCTATTCAATAGGGGAAAAGCTAAAACTATAAAATGCAGTGAAAAACAAGCTTGCTAGAATGGTGGCGGCTTATCTCTGAGAAGAGATGTGACGGCTGTGCTCATTCGCAAAAAGATGAATACAAACAGAGCCCCAAAGGGCCTATTTATCATAAGCATGAGGGAAAGGATCCCAAACATCCAAAAACCTAGCCCTAGAAGATGAACCGTCATAAAGTTTGCGGCCCCAAGGTGGTTAGTTGAACAGTCAACTTCCCAGGGTCATAACGTTTTCATACGATCTCCGTTTGGGGCGCTCGGTAGCCCGTTGGAAAGGTCTATCCGAGATTTACAAATTTTGACTATAGCAAAATACATGTTTTCGACAAACATTTGGCCCCCCAAATCGCCAAAAAAGGTCGTTTAGGGCCTCAAAACGGCCTTGGAAGTTCAAGACCCGAAAAAACTGCTAAAAATAGTAAATTAACAAAATTGCCAGAAAACTGTTTTGAGCCAGTTGGAAAGGTGGGTGGCCACTGATATCCATCTGGATCAATCCTCCCTCCTTACGATGCAATGGTCTAAATTGCGTTTAGTTCCCCCATCAGATGAGGAAATTTCTGTTGAATTTGGCCTCGGGTGAACCACTTGCCTTGGTGAGGGAGATGCCCTGCTTTGACAACTCGATAAAACTAGATCCTTTGATGTCGAGTGCCCTTGATCTGTGTGTCCGCAATATGATCATTAGATTCTTGTTGCAGGCAGTCACGGTTGAGCTCTGTTGGTTTCAACTGCTCTGGTATCTCTGCGGCGTCTAATAATGGTGGGAAATTTGGCCGAAGGAGAGCCACGTTGAAGATTGGATGCAGACCAAGGAAGGGGGGAATGTTGAGCTCAAAAGCATTGTCACCCACCGCCCTTGTGATGGTGTATGGCCCATAACGAAGTGGGTGAAGCTTCTGATGGGGCCCTGTAAGGTGTTCTTTCTGCAAATGTAACCAAACTTTGTCTCCTTACCGCCACCCTTGGTTACTTGGCTGAGGGCCCATGCGGTATGAGAGAATCCCAGCACAAATCGACGATAGAAATTGGTGAGGCCCAAGAAGTTCCGAAGTTCAGTGAGTGTGTTTGGGGTGGGCCAGTCACGGATGACCTGGATCTTGGCTAGATCCACATGCACACCATGTCGATCAACGATGTAGCCTATGTAATGTCCATGCTGAAGGATAATTTTTCGAAGTTTGCATATAGTTTGTGCTACCACAGGGTGTGCAGAACCTGCTGGATATGTTGCAAGTGTTCCGCCCAAGTCTTGCTGTTGATGAGGATGTCATCCAGATACACCACTACAAAATTATTGGTGAAAGGTCATAGGATATCGTCCATCATCCTCATAAAAGTTGCTGGAGCATTTGTCAAACCAAAGGGCATGACCAGCCATTCAAAAAGACCTTCTTTTGACTTGAAACACAGTCTTCCATACATCTATCTGTTCTATTGGGACCTGGTGGTAGCCAAACTTTAGATCAATCTTACTGAAGTATTTGGCCCCCATGAGCTGATCAAGGAGGTCGTCGATTCGGGGAATTAGGTACCGGTTGCGGACTGTGATTTTATTTAGGGCCTGGTAATCAATGCAGAGTCACCAGGTCCCATCTTTCTTCTACACCAGTACGATTGGGCTCCCACGAGGTGATGAGCTGGGACGAATGTGCCCCTTGGGGAGTAATTCTTGGGTTTGCCTCTTGATCTCCTCGTTTTCCAACAAAGAGCGGTGATAGACTGGCCCATTGGGTAGCGGTGCACCTGGGGTCAGATTGAAGGGATGCTTGACCTGGCAGTGCAGAGGCACCCCAGTAGGAGAGGAGAAGATATCTGAGTATTCGTCCACCACCTTATCCACTTACTTCTGTTGTGTGACGAGACTAGTCGCAGAGGCACTGGATGTGGCTGTGATCTTTCTCTCACTATGAGAACAAATCGCGAAGAAGACAAATTTCCCGATCTGAGAGATGACCTTCCTGCATTTCTTGGTAGAGATCAAGGAAATAGCACTAGGAGGGACTGCCTCAGGTATCATGTACAATTTCCTGTTCAAAAAAATAATAACACTACGAGGCTTGGACTCATATACAGCATGATGTTTCCATAAATAAGGTTGGCCCAAAAGAACATCTGAAACTTCGAGAGGAGCAACATCACACAATACCTCATCCTTAAAGGGCTTGATGTCGTACGATAGTCGGCACTATTGGTTGACGCGGAGATCGCTTCCTTTGCGGAGCCATCCAATGGTGTAGGGTTTTGGGTGCAGTGTTGTCGGCAGAAGCAGGAACTTGATGACCTCTGCTGAGATGAGGTTCTTCTGGCTACCACTATCAATGATGAAGTGCAGCGGGGTGCCTTCTACCCACATCTATGAATGGAAGAGGCGTTCTCCTTCTTCTGGCTCATCTGGTTCATCAGGCTGGAGCTTGGTGGTAGCAATGGTGGCATTGGGTTCTGCATCGATGATCCATCTTCCCCTTTTTGGTTCGGACTCATAGTCAAAATCCGCATCTGATTCAGATTCTTTCACTTCGGCCACCAATGACTGCTTTGAGTGGCAGTCAGCAGTGTTATGCCAAGGGCTCTTATGGAAGTCGCACCACTTTCTGGTATATTTCTTTGTCTTTTCGGTGTCCTTCTTTGCATGCGGCTTGGACTGGTTGTACTGATACTATCCATCTTTGCTCTGTCCTTTATTCTGTGGGTTGGGGCCGCCCTTTCCTGTCTTTTGCTATGAGGGTTTCCCAGACCCAAATTGCTGCGTCTTTTGTTTGAGCTTCTGCTCGATTTTGATGGCATACCAGTAGGCCACGCCCAAGGAAGAGATGTCCATAAATTCCATTTCGGTCTATATGTATCTATGCAGACCACCATGATACTTGAGCACCAGATGTTGCTCTGAATCTTTGATACCCAGCTTGGTTCGCAAGGTATGGAAGGTATTTGTGAACTTTGGCACTACTTGGTCTCTTTCTTGTCGTAGTGTCATCCATTTGGTATACAAGTCATCATAACTTCCAACAGGGTAGTATTGTTGCTTAATAGCATCCCTGAAGGATTCCTAGGTGGTTGTGACTGAAAATAATGAGGTTTCCTCTATGTCCTTTTGCTCGCAGAAAGTTTCCCACCAATCTTTGACATGGGGAACAACTTTGAGGAGCACAAAAGTAATCATTTCTCTATTCAAACAGTTATGGACATAAAAATACCCTTCTAGTAGATTCAACCACTTATCTACAACATCTATGTCTATCTCACCTTCAAATATAGGAATATCGAAGTTGATTTGTACCTTGAAGGGGGCAGCGCCTCCGCTCGAGGAAGATGCATCACTTGTTAGTAGCTGCCGAATGATTTGCGCGAAACTATCCATCATCTCGATCCTCTGTTGCGTGAGGCATTCCTCAAGCAACATTTTGAAAGGATCTCCTATCCCGTCATCTTTCTTTTCTCCTTCTATGAGAGGTCGCTTGGGCGTGTGAGAGCTTTTGTCCTTAAGAGAAACAAGCTCGAGACCCAATTCTTTGTACCCTGACCTCATTGGGTACATGCATTAAGATGACAAGGAGCAAACCATTCTGATACCACTCATTTGGATTTGATGAGCAGAACGAAATGAATATAGATTATTATCAGATGCTCAACACAAAATAATAGCGATATAGTAAAAATGGTTTTCTATTCAATAAGGGAAAAGCTAAAACTATAAAATGCAGCGGAAAACAAGCTTGCTGGAATGGTGGCGGCTTATCTCTGAGAAGAGATGTGACGGCTGCACTCATTCGCAAGAAGATGAATACAAAGAGAGGCCCAAAGGGCCTATTTATCATAAGCATGAGGGAAAGGATCCCAAACATCCAAAAAACTAACCCTCGAAGATGAACCGTCATAAAGTTTGCGGCCCCAAGGTGGTTAGTTGAACAGTCAACTTCCCAGGGTCATAAGTTTTGCATACGATCTATGTTTGGGGTGCTCGGTAGCCCATTGGAAAGGTCTATCCGAGATTTACAACTTTTGAATAGGGCCAAATGCATTAAGAGATATTTGGCTCCCCAAATCACCAAAAAAGGTCGTTTAGGGCCTCAAAACGGCCTTGGAAGTTTAGTACCCAAAAAAACTGCTAAAAATAGTAAATTACCAAAATTGCCAGAAAACAGTTTTGAGCCAGTTGGAAAGGTGGGTGGCCACCGATATCCACCTGGATCAATCCTCCCTCCTTAGGAAGCAATGGTCCCCATTGTGTTGATTTCCTCCATCAGATGAGGAAATTTTTGCTGAATTTGGCCTCGGGTGAGCCACTTACCTTGGTGTAGGAGCTGCCCTGCTTTGACAACTCGATAAAGATGGATCCTTTGATGTCGAGTGCCTTTGATCCGTGTGTCCACAATATGATCACTGGATGCCTGTTGCAGGTAGTTAGGGTTGAGCTTTGTTGGTGTCAACTACTCTGTTATCTCTGAGGTGTATAATAATGGTGGGAAATATGGTTGAAGGAGAGCCACGTTGAAGACTGGATGCAGACCAAGGAAGGGGGGAATGTTGAGCTCAAAAGCATTGTCACCCACCACCTTGGTGATGGTGTATGGCCCATAACGGAGTGGGAGAAGCTTCCAATGGGGCCCTATAAGGTGTTCTTTTTGCAAATGCAACCAAACTTTGTCGCCTTATCGCCACCCTTGGTTAATGCGGTATGAGAGAATCTCAGCACTAAGCAATGATAGAAATTTGCAAGGCCCAAGAAGCTTCAAAGTTCAGTGAGTGTGGTTGGGGAGGGCCAGTCATGGATGACCTGGATCTTGGCTGGATCCACATGCACACCATGTCAATCAACGATGTAGCCTAAGTAATGGACCCTGTCCATGCCGAAGGATCATTTTTCCAAGTTTGCATATAGTTTGTGCTGCCGCAGGGTGTGCAGAACGTACTGAATATGTTGCAAGTGTTCCGCCCAAGTCTTGCTGTAGATGAGGATGTCATCCAGATACACCACTACAAAATTATTGGTGAAAGGTCATAGGATATCATCCATCATCCTCATAAAAGTTGTTGGAGCATTTGTCAAACCAAAGGGCATGACCAGCCATTCAAAAAGTCCTTCTTTTGACTTGAAGGCAGTCTTCCATACATCTATCTGTTCTATTGGGACCTGGTGGTAGCCAAACTTCAGATCAATCTTACTGAAGTATTTGGCCCTCGTGAGCTGATCAAGGAGGTCGTCGATTCGGGGAATCGGGTACCGGTTGCAGACTGTGAATTTATTTAGGGCCCGATAATCAATGCAGAGTCGCCAGGTCACATCTTTCTTTTGCACCAACACGATTGGTCTCCCACAAGGTGGTGAGATGGGATAGATGTGCCCCTTGTGGAGCAATTCTTGGATCTCCCTCTTGATCTCCTCGTTTTCCAACAGAGAGCGGTGATAGACTGGCCCATTAGGTAGCGGTGCACCTGGGGTCAGATTGATGGGATGTTTGACCTGGCAGTGGAGAGGTACCCCGGTAGGAGAGGAGAAGATATCTGAGTATTCTTCCACCACCTTATCCACTTGCTTCTATTGTGTGGAGAGATCGGTCTCAGAGGCCCTGGATGTGGCTGCGATCTTTCTCTCACTCTGAGAGTGAATCATGAAGAAGACAAATTTCCCGGTCTGAGAGATGACCTTCCTGCATTTCATGGCAGAGATCAAGGAAATAGCATTAGGAGGGACTTCCTCGGGTATCATGTACAATTTCCTGTTCAAATAAATAATAACACTACAAGGGCTGGACTCATATACAACATGACGTTTCCATAAATAAGGTTGGCCCAAAAGAACATTTGAAACTTTGAGAGGAGCAACATCACACAATACCTCGTCCTTGAAGCGCTTGATGTCATAAGATATTCGGCACTGTTGGCTGACGCGGAGATCGCTTCCTTTATTGAGCCATCCAATGGTGTAGGGTTGTGGGTGTGGCATTATCGGCAGGGCCAAGTGCTTGATGAACTCTGCTAATATGAGGTTCTTCTGGCTACCATTATCAACGATGAAGTGCAACGGGGTTCCTTTTACCCACAACTATGAATGGAAGAGGCGTTCTCCTTATTTTGGCTCATCTGGTTCATAAAGCTGGAGCTTGGTGGTAGAAATGGTGGCACTGGGTTCCACGTCGATAATCAGTCTTCCCCTTTCTGGTTCGGACTCAGAGTCAGAATCCGCATCTAATTCAGATGCTTTCACTTCGGCCACCAGTGACTACTTTGAGCGGCAGTCAGCAGTGTTATGCCAAGGGCTCTTATGGAAGTCGCACCACTTCCTGGTATCTTTCTTTGTCTTTCTAGTGTCCTTCTTTGCTTGCGGCTTGGACTGGTTGTCTTGATACTATCCATCTTTTCTTTGTCCTTTATTCTGTGGGTTGGGGCCGCCCTTTCCTGTCTTTTGCTGTGAGGGGTTCCCAGACCCAAATTGCTGCGTCTTTTGTTTGAGCTTCTGCTCGATTTTGACGGCATATCGGTAGGCCGCACCCAAGGAAGAGATGTCCAGAAATTCCATTTCGGTATAGATGTATCTATGCATACCACTGCGATACTTGAGCACCAGATGTCGCTCTGAATCTTTGATACCCATTTTGGTGCGCAAGGTATTTGTGAGCTCTGGCACTGCTTGGTCTCTTTCTTGTTGCAGTGTCGTCCATTTGGTATACAAGTCATCATAACTTTCAACAGGGTAGTATTGTTCCTTAATAGCATCCCTGAAGGATTCCCAGGTGGCCATGACTGAAAATAATGAGGTTTCCTCTGTGTCCTTTTGCTCGCAGAAAGTTTCCCACCAATCTTTGACATGGGGAATGGCTTTGAGGAGCGCAAAAGTAATCTTTTCTCTATTTGAAAAGTTATGGACAGAAAAATATCCTTCTAGTAGATTCAACCACTTATCTACAGCATCTGCATCTATCTGACCTTCAAGTATAGGAATATCGAAGTTGATTTGTACCTTGAAGTGGGCCTCCACTCGAGGAAGATGTGTCACTTGTTGGTAGCCACCGAAGGATTTGTGCGAAACTATCCATTATCTTTTTCCTCTGTTGTGTGAGGGATTCCTCAAGCAACATTTTGAAAGGATCTCCTGTCCTATCATCTTTCTTTTCCCCTACCTTGAGAGGTCGCTTTGGCATGCAAGAGATTTTGTCCTCAAGATAAACAAGCTCAAGACTCAATTCTTTGTACCCTGACCTCATTGGGGACATACATTAAGACGACAAGGAGCAAACCGCTCTGATACCACTCATCTGGATTTTATGAGCAGAATGAAATGAATATAGATTATTATCAGATGCTTAACACAAAATAACAGAGATACAGTAAAACTGGTTTTCTATTCAATAAGGGAAAAGCTAAAACTGTAAAATGCAGTGGAAAACAAGCTTGCTGGAATGGTGGTGGCTTATCTCTGAGAAGAGATGTGACTGCTGCACTCATTCGCAAGAAGATGAATACAAAGAGAGGCCCAAAGGGCCTATTTATCATAAGCATGAGGGAAAGGATCCCAAACATCCAAAAACCTAACCCTCGAAGATGAACCGTCATAAAGTTTGCGGCCCCAAGGTGGTTAGTTGAACAGTCAACTTCCCGGGGTCATAACTTTTGCATACGATCTCCATTTGGGGCACTCGGTAGCCCATTGGAAAGGTCTATCCAAGATTTACAACTTTTGACTAGGGCCAAATGGTTGCATGCAATGCCTCGAAATCTCCAAAAAATGTCATTTAGGGCCTCAAAATAGCCTCGGAAGTTCAGGACCCGATAAAACTGTTAAAAATAGTAAATTACCAAAATTGCCAGAAAACTGTTTTGAGCCGGTTGGAAAGGTGGGTGGCCACCGATATCCACCTGGATCACTTACACTCACAAAACTATGGCAAAAAATTTGAATCAATGAAATGAAAATTCAACAGCATAAAAAGTACACAGTAAAAAAAATTCAAAATATATATACGACCCAGATCAACGCGTCCTCTTTAAAAGGGTATTTTTTTGTTTTTCAATTTTTGTAACCAGTAAAAAAAAGTTTGCATGCACACAAGCCATTTGTTAACTTTCCATAAATTTACAAGAACACACTTTTCATTAATTGCAAATTTGACATATTAAATGATATATATATATATATATATATATATATAATTGGAAAGACAATTTTCATCATCACTTTTCGCTTATAAGTGTTACCCATCTTCATAGATTTACCCCTAACTATACTTTAGGTAATGTTTATCTTAGTAAAAATACTAAAACATATTGGTTTTTCTTCTAATCCTTTATATAAGTAGTACACACTACAAGAAAAACACCTCCTAGAAGAGGTTTTAGTAGAACCTCCAATATAAAATTTGTCTTTATTCGATTATAGCAGAGGCGGGTCTTCGGAGGTTTCCGAGGATGTTTTGTCTCCGGTGTGCTTATTATATATAAACATACTAATGCACTTTAACATACATTGGAGCACTAGAGTGTTAAATTGTCTCTGCATTTAAATTTTGACTTTAAAATTAAAAAAACATAAAGAAAATTATCGCTACCCCTAACATAGAGATAAGAACCGATGTGTTTTAAACAAAGTGCATTGACAAACTTATAAAAAAATTGACAATTTGTAGTATGTTCATAAAAAATAAGCATATCAGTGTGTTTTTATTTAACAATATGCACCAGTGCATTTTATCCAAACACACCATACTCATGAAAATTATTTTGAAATTTTAAAATAATATATCGATTAATTGGTGCACAATGTACGTAACAAAGTACCAGTGCAAATATATTTCATACTGTGCCTCAATGCTTTACTTTGAAGCACATTGGATAGCTAGCATCCCCCATAAATTTAATTTTCATTTTAAAATACAAAACTGAAACACAATTAGTGGTGCACGTAACGAATATAAACACATTGATGCATTTTGCAAAGAAGCACCATCTGACTTATATTAAAAAATATATATATGGGTCAATCCATGAAGGTGATTCACGATTTTTGGCAAGCGGAGTGGAAAAAATGTGTGTTGCAAACCCTTGATCGAGGTATTTTAAATCCCTCGATCGAGCTATTAAAACCTCAATCGAGGGTTTTAAAATACCTCGATTGAGGGCTTGATTAAACGCTCGATCAAGTGGCTGAGACAGTGAAAAAAAATAAAAACCGGTCGTAGCCGGTGAACTGACCCTGTTCCAACGACATTGACCCAAGAAAAAATCTCGACCAAGGCCGTGAGCTCGACTAAGTAGCTGAGACCACCATGACACGCCACGCCATGTCGTCCACTTCACCAGGTAAGTGGACCATAAACCCCCAATTTATTTTTAAAATTAAATTTAATTTCTTGTATTTTTTTTGTATAGATTTGTATCAGCCACCGGTTTTATTTCTAAATGTATATTGGAAAGCAGAAATGTTGTCGAATTACAAATTTGGAAATAAAACCGGCGGGTTTTATTTTTCAATAGTTTGTAAAACCATTTGAAAACTGATTAAAAACATGTGTAGAAAATTTGAATTTATGTTTTATGTTTTGAATTTACGTTTTAAATTTTAAATTTACGTTGTATTTATTTTTTCAAGTTGTTAATATTTTTGTTTATATCAATCGGTAGCATTTATGCTACTAGTTTTTATTTTAAAATAAAACCGGAAACATAAACGTTTCCGGTTAAACGTTCCCGGTTTATTTCCAATATAAGGTCATATAACCATGTAATAAAAACCATTAACATTATAAAAAAACCTTTGAAATTGAAATTGAAATTTTAAATTAAAATTGGAATTGGAATTGAAATTTTAAATTAAAATTGAAATTGAAATGTTAAATTAAAATTGAAATTGAAATGTTAAATTACATATTTCAATAAATTGAAATTGTAATTGGATTTGTAAGTGGAATTGGAATTGCAATTGAAATTGAAATGGAAATTCGAAATTCGAAATTGAAAATGAAAATTAAATTGAAATTGATATTGAAATGAAATTTGAAATTTGAAATGAAATTGAATTGAAAATTGCAAATTGACATGGAAATGGAAATGAAAATTGAGAATTGCAAATGGAATTAGATTTAGAATTGGAAATGGATATAGAATTGGAAATCGAAATTGCAATTGGATTTGCAATTTCAATTCAATTTGAAATTTGAAATTTGAATTTGATATTGAAATTGAATTTGAATTTGAAAATTGACATTTGAAATTGAAATTGATATTGGAAACTGGAAATGGAATGTAAATGGAATTGAAATTGAAATTGGAAGTGGAAATTTAAAGTTTGAAACTTGCAATTTGAAATTTGACTTGTGAATTATCGGTGTTCACCAATCACAATTACAATTTGAAATTTCAAAATTGAAAATGATATTGAAATTGAATTTGAAATTTGAAATGAAATTGAAATTGAAAATTGAAAATTGAAATTGAAATGTAAATTGAAATTGAAATGAAATTGGAATTAGAATTATAATTGGAATTGGATTTGGATTTGGAAATTGAAATAGAAAAAGAATTTGAAATTGAAATTGAAACTTGAAATTTCAAATTGAAAACTGAAGATGAAATTGAAATTGGCATTGGAATTGTATGTGAAATTGAAATTTGAAATACAAATTTGAAATTAAATTGAAAATTGAAAATTAAATTGAAGATGAAATTGAAACATAAATTTGAAATTGAAATTGAAATTTGATTTTGGAATTTGAAATTTGAAATTGAATTTGGAATTGAATTTGAAATTGAAATTGAAATTGAATTTGAATTTGTATTGAATTTAAAATTTGAATTTGAATTTGAAATGTGAAATTTGAATTTGCATTTTAAATTGAACTTGAAATTGAAATGTGATGCAGAGAGTTCTCAAGAGAGAACTTCATTGCTCTATGTTTGGCGAAGCATGAGAGGTTCCAACATTGCCCAAAAGGGTGGCCATCGACAACACTCTTGTTCACCGAGGAGTGAGTCCACATTGGGGTCAACTGCCGCTGGTGGTAGCAGTAGGAGAGATAGTGTGTCAGTTCATCCCAAAGGTGTACATATTGATCCCGAGGATGAGGATGTGCACCAAGACACAGATACATTGAGTGCATATTTTTTGTTAGATACACTTTCAGTAAATTTTTAATATAGAATGCATTGAATTTCACTTGCAAGTTATAATATATATTTTCACTAACGTTTGTGTTTTGGATCATAGGTGCATATGGTGGATATGATGATGATGAGGTTACACGCATCACTCTTGCTTATATTAACACCCAGTGAGAGTGGGTGCACTCATGTGTGTGCACACTTAGGGAGGATTCTCCCACTAGACGCTCATTATTCATGATGCTATCGATAGTTGATGATATGTTGTACCTCTACAAGAAAGTGGGACCTCTTACTGACATTTTTCCTTTTACATGCGAAAGGAGAAGACATGATGTCATGGGCCCCCATAAATGGGAATATGTCAAAGGTGACACAATAGGGCATGACATAAAGGGTACTTTGTTCGGCATCCCTCATGACTTCCCTATCGGTAAACCACTTAGACTCAAGGAGTTTAAGCCCAAGGCCGCTGCACCATATGTATACGATAGATTCATCGGAGCGTGGGGCATGTTAACCCACCATGACCAGGTCCCTTTGTACTTTGCAAAACACATATATGCAGATTTTGTTCTAGAAATGCACCAGTACTACACCAGCACGGGATTTGACTTATTTGGTGCTGGTAGGGGACGTTCCTACCAACGTCATGGGGCTCATAGAGACCCTGCTTTCGTGCCACCTCCTCTGAGGTTGGTACTTATTCCAGAGAGGGTGGTCATCAGGGAAGGTGAAGTGACATAGTCATCCCACCTTGCTACAAAGGCTAGGCAGGGGATATCAAAATCGTTGTTCACTGCCATGGGCAGTGTTGTTGTTGTTGTCCAGGGAGAGGAATCTAGACCACCCCCTGCACCTACACATCTAGAGATAAAGTGAGTCGACGATCACCTGCTCTTTTTTTTAGATTATTAGTCCATACGTTCATATACTTGGTTAGCCAGAGATGCATACTTTCAGATGTATCGTAGATATGGTGCTCTGGGACATGTAAATTTGTGTACAATTATGTATATATGCTTTCATGTTACATCATATTATATGTTGTAAATTGAATGCTCAATAATACTTAAGGGGTGTATTTTATTGCTCCATGTAGGGAACCACATACATGGATGAGCTCTTTCTTAGTGAGCCATCGGTTGGTCCATCCGCTCGTCCGCACCGTCTGAAAACAGTAGTCGAGGTAAGTTATAATTTATGTTCCAATTTAATTTTTGTTTATTAATCTCAGTTTAAATAATTTATGTTTTAATTCTTAATTTGAGACATTATGTTTTAGATCCTAACTTTGAATTTCAAATTGTACAGGAAAAAGGAAATGACATTGCTCAAGATGATACACATGAGGACCGTGAAGGTCCTGACCATCCAGGCCTAGACACAGAGGTGAGTTTTAATTTCTGTTCCAATTCATTTCACATTCAGTAATTTCATTTTAGAATTTATGTTTTAATTATTGAATTATAACTTTTATGTTTTAGTTAAATAATTTTTAATAAATCTAACTTATTACATGTAATGGCATCTTATACACGCATCAGTACAAGTGGGTGTCGATGCTACAATCACTTTATTAGATGATTTGGATACATCTCGACCACATGGTCCTAATGAGGGCCCATGTACCCATATTCTGACCCAGATGCCAGATATCACCATTAACTTGGCTTAGGTGATTTTCGCATACACTCATTAAAAAATTTTCACTTCTTGTTGAATATTATGCATTGGTAAAAATATAACTAACTTACAATGTTCACAATTTTAACTTTTATAGTATGTTGATATCGAGGCCTTCTTTCATAGTTTTCCGCCTCAAGGCCAACATGGACCGACTATAGGTGAAGGCGGTCACATGGTCGATCAAGGGCATCATGGGGGTAGCAGCCAATGAGTTGATGATGTATATATTTCCATGTTTTGGATATTTTCATATTTTGGATGTTTTCATGTTTTGGATGATCTATACATACATACATTTCCATGTACATATGTTTTGGATGATCTATACTTTGGATATGGACTTTTCCATATATTTTGTTATATATTTTACATATATTTAATCATATTGATGTCTTCATGTGTATTTTGTATCTTGATTAAATGAAGTTGATCGTCTTTTATTTTGCATCTAGATATAGTTATTACAATTACATTTATGTTTTGTCATTTCGATTGCAAATTTAATGTACAGTGATTACAATATAAAATTTCAATCTCAATTACATTACAATTCAAAATTTAAAATTTAAAATTAAATTGTACATTACAATTTAAAATTTAAATTAAAATTTTACATTAATTTTCGACTACAGTGCAATTTAAAATTTCAAATTTAATGGGTAATTTCAATTGAAAATTAGATGCGTAGTTATAATTTAAAAGTTCAATTTCGACTACATTACATTTGCAAATTCTAAATTTAGAATTCAATTGTACATTACAATTTAAAATTGAAATTACAATTACATTATGTTGTCTACGTATTACAATTCAATTACAATTTACACATTCCAATTCAATTACAATTTAAAATCTAAAATCTAAAATTTCAAATTTAATGTGTAATCTCAATTGAAAATTTGATGTGTAGTTACAATTTAAAAGTTCAATTTCAACTACAAATTACAATTGCAAATTCAAAATTTAGAATTCAATTGTACATTACAATTTAAAATTGAAATTACAATTACATTATGGTGTCCATGCATTACAATTCAATTACAATTTACAAATTCCAAGTTAATTACAATTTAAAATTTAAAATTTAATGTGTAATTTGAATTGAAAATTCAATATATAGATGCATCTCCTTATTTCTATCAAATATAGAAGATTGTGGTGTGTATGAAACATTCTATGAATGGATACATGCAACTTAGGGATCTTTCTTGGATGATTTAGTTTCTATCCATCCACATAAAATTTAGATAAAAAATTGTTTCCTAGAACTACAATTAAATAAAATTTACCTGTTTTATAAGGTTAGGTGGAACTGTATTAAATAATAATTCTTGGTTTTTAGAGATTATGACTATTTAACACATGTGTATCTTAGATATTGAGGAATTTCATGGAGCACTGACCATACATTCAAGTGTATTCAAAGTATCAATGTGATTGTCACATTGGAGCACCAGGACCCAATTTAAAAAAAAACCTCCCATCTAGTATTTTTAATCTTTGCATTAAAGCATCTAAAAAAATACATTTATAAAACTATTGGTCACCTTGCAAAACAAACCCTATATAAACGAGGAAAAAACAACCTCCACAAAAATCTCCAATAAAATCTTCAATAAGACAACATAACATATATGTCAATGATGCATGTGGCATACATGTAACTCACTCATCTAGCAAATGGGTTATAGGAATGCAAGTCTCCATAATATGGTCATGGTCAGCTTCTGTCATCTTCCATATCTTTGGTTCACCTCTCTTCACCTTGATTTCTGTTAGATGTATCCGAGCTACCACCACCAAATGACTATATTGGCATGATATATATTTAGGCATAAAATATTTGTAAATAATATAAGCACCTTGTTTTTTCACTCTTTCAAAAAAGTGTCCCATTAGAACTAGGTCTCCAATTTGGTATGTGAACTCCCCATCCTAATTGGTTCGCACCAACCTGCTTTTAATTTGTGTGCACCGCATCAAATAATATGCCACATTTTCTTGATTGTGAGGGGGTGCAATGACAATGAATGCACCACCTGCGAGATAAATTTCAAATATTATTCAAATGTCCTACATGCATTTCTACAAGATTTGTATATGTCTATTATATAGTGAACTAATTCACTATATATAGTGAACTAATTAATGAATTCGTGTACCTTCCCTAGCCACATCAGAAACTCAATCATGATCTAGTGAGACCATTGCCTCGTGATGCCAGGTAAGAGTAAACAGATGTAGTTAACACAAGTTACTTGTCATGATTGGCCTTAAACTGCCACTGAGTTGTCATCCACGTTGACAGACAGATTTATTTCGTTGCTTTCAACAACATTAATGGGCTTGCTTGTTAAATCGGCGAAGTCCATGAGGACCATCATATTTGTGTCCCCACCAAATCAATGATGGACTCCAAATGTGGTGAAGTGAGTTTCATAGAAACTTCACGTACATCTTCCTGTGTTAACCTCCTGTCACTTCACCTAGTGAAATATCTTTCCATCGTCGATCTTCTCCAAGATCTAACTCAGCCATCAATCATGTCCTACGATCACATTTGATTCTACAACCTTATCTCGGGTGCTCTTGCGTCGGGTGAACTTGATATCAACCATGGATCTGTCGAAGATACACGTTCCTTAATCCTCTATAATCTTCGTTGAATTGATTAGTGAAACGATCAATTCCTTCTGCAATTTGAAGTTTTCTCTCATAGACACGAAATCAAAGTGTGCTACACACATACATGGTATGAATTCATATTATACATAGATATATATAGAGACCCGAAAGCAAATTTAAGGCATATGCAGAATCTGAATCTCTGTTCTTTATTCAACTGATCAGAATACAAATTCTACACAGTTCACACTCTCTGTTCAGTCCTCCTCACTCTTTACTATCTCATCCCATACCTATCTATTACAATTTATTCATTTTTTAACATCCTGTAAACCTATCAGATCCGAATAGGTTGGATTTGGACACCTAATAAAAGAAAAATACTATCAACAAAGATCTATCCTTCAAGAATTCCTCACAAGGATCAAGGAGAATAATGGCAGATTGACACTTATTACAAAACAAAACTAATCCTATCCATCTAACAACGAACCCAATCCTTCTAGAAGTGATTACATTGAAGGTTGACTCATCAACCAAAGAAAGCTAAGCTGGAAGCTCCTGCATCATACTCCTGGGGAAGTAAATAATTCTTCAATAAGTCTTCAGGGTGCACATTATACTTGGAAATTTCATGTTCTGTCATCCAGGATGCATCTTTAGTAGGTTGATTCTTCCACTTGAGTAAGTACTGGAAGAAATCTTTGTTTTTGGTCTTCCTTAGAATTCTTTTGTCAAGGATGGCTTCAATCTAAGGTTGTTCCTTATGTGGAAGTTGTCCTTGCCAATCTATAGATGAATCATCTCCATCTAAAGTTACATCATCTGTCTGGATACCTGCATCTCTAAAATGATACAAATTTGAAACATTAAAAATTGGTGAAATCTGAAGGTCTGAAGGAATTTCAATCTCATAAGCATTTGCAAAAAACTTCCATAAAACTTTACAAGGTCCAATATTTTTAATCTTGAATTTATTATAAGATCATTTAGGGAAAATTTCCTTTCTAAGATAAGCCATCACTAAGTCTCCAACCTGAAAATTTACTTCTCTTCTCTTCAAGTCTTCTCTCTGTTTATATTTTTCTACACTTTCCTGTAATCTCCTCTTGATATTCTCCTGCAGCTCATGCATGCTAATTGCAAAGTCTTCACATTTTGCACTTCTCTTTTCCTTCTTTCCCAAATATCTAAGTTCATACACACCTCTTGGATGCATTCCATAGACAATTTGAAAAGGATTCATGCCTGTGCTTCTGTTCGGTGAATCATTGTATGCAAACTCATCCTGAGCAAGGGCCAAGTCCCACTGCTTTGGACGTTCATACACAAGACTTCTCAGCATGTTCCCCAATATCATATTTACCACTTTAGTCTAACCATCAGTCTAAGGGAGATAAGGAGAACTAAAGCTGAGATTAGTCCTGAATTTCTTCCATAGAGTCCTCCAAAAATGACCAACAAACTTTGTATCTCTGTCAGACACAATACTCAAAGGAAAACCATGCAACTTTACAATTTCTGAAAAGAATAGGTTAGCAATATTGGTTGCATCATTAGTATTATTACATGCAATAAAATGAGCCATTTTGCAAAGTCTATCTACCACAACATAAATTGAATCGTGACCTCTCTGAGTTCTAGGTAAACCCAAAACAAAATCCATGCTTATAGAATCCCAAGGCCTAGCTGGAATAGGAAAAGGTTGATACAATCCTGTGTTCTGACTTCTTCCCTTTGCATGATGACATATTCTACCTCTTTCAACAAATTTCTTCACATCACGCTGCGTCTTTGGCCAGAAATAAAAGTTACTCACCAGATAAAAAGTCTTGTCTTGTCCAAAATGTCCTAATAGACCTCCACTATGTTTTTCCTGAATTAAATTCTCTCTCATTTTGGAATACACAATTTACTATCTTTGAACAACAATCCTTCCTGTAACATATAATCTAAACACTGGATTCTATTATGGGTAACCGGATTTTCACAGGATGCATATATATCTTTGAAATATAAATCTTCTTTATACATACCAATCAAATTCTCAAATCGCAAAGTATTGACCTTTACTTCTTGTAAGACCAGATTTACCCTGCTCAAACCATCGACAACTTTATTAGACTTACCACTTTTATGTTTGATAACAAAGGTAAAGTTCTGCATAAATTCTACCCATTTAGCATGTCTCTAGTTTAGTTTAGGCTGACTATTTATGAACTACAAAGCATGATTGTCAGAATACATCACAAATTCCTTAGGCATCAAATAATGTCTCCACTTCTTAAGGGCTTGCACAACAACATATAATTCTTTATCATATGAAGAGTATTTTAATTTTGCTTCATTCAACTTTTCATTGAAGTATGCCACTGGTCTCTGCTCTTGACTCAAAATTGATCCCATTGCTATTCCACTAGCATCTGTCTCCACTTGAAACACCTTGTCAAAACTAGGCAAAGCCAAAATAGGCTTCTCAGTTACCTTTGTCTTCAACAACTTAAAATTTATGTCAGTTGCTTCTGTCCATTTGAAAGGCGATCTACTTCCTCTAAAAGTATCTATTAAAGGTGCACAAATATGACTAAAATTATTAATGAAATTCCTATAGAAACTAGCAATTCCATGGAAACTCCTGAGTCCTTACCTCTCAAGCATTCTTTGGAACGAGCCAATTTAAAATTGCTTCTACCTTGTCAAGATCCATCTTCAATCCCTCTTCTGAAACTATAAATCCCAAGTAAACTAACTCCTTCTTCATGAAGCTACATTTCTTCAAATTTATCAACAACTTCTCTTTCTGCAAAGTCCTCAATACCAACTTAAGGTGTCTTAAATGTTCCTCTCTATTCTGACTGAAAATTAGAATGTCATCTAGATACACTATCACAAACGTCCCAGTAAATTATTTTAAAACCTCATTCATCAATCTCATGAAGGTACTGGGTGCATTAGTAAGCCCAAATGGCATTACTAACCACTCATACAATCCATTATTAGTTTTAAACGATGGCTTCCATTCATACCCTTCCCTTATCCTAATATGATGATATCCACTCTTTAGATCTATTTTTGAAAAATACTTTGAACCACTTAAATAGTCCATCAGATCATCAATTCTGGGTAAAGGGAATCTGAACCTCATAGTGATCTTATTGATTTCCCTGGAGTCAGTGCACATCCTCCACCCACCATATTTCCCTGGACTAAGTACAGTGGGTATCACACAAGGACTCAAGCTTTCTTTTACCAATCCTTTCTCCAACAGTTCCTGCACCTACTATTTGGTCTCTTCATTTTCTTGAGGAGTTAATCTGTATGCTGCTTTATTAGGCAAACTTGCACGAAGTATTAATCCAATTTGATGACTAATACTTCTTACAGGGGGTAAAGCACTTGGAAACTCATCCAAAATAATCTTAGCATACTCATCAAGCAAAGTTTTAACTTCAACAGGAAAATCATCTAAGTTCGTAGAAGTTAAAATTACCTTTAGCTTAACAAAAAGGGAAAAATGTAGATCCTCCTTTTTCTGAACTTCTTGTAACAGTTCTTTTCCTATCATCAGCCAAATATTTGGACTTGAACATTCTTGAACTATTTCATCCTCTAAGGGTGACAAAGTATGTCTCTTCCCATCTTTCTCCAAAGAATAAGTATTTTTTCTCACATCATGAATAACTTTCCTGTCATATTGCCATGGCCTCCCTAAGAGTATATGGCACACATCCATAGGCATTATGTCATACAATATTTCATCTTTGTAAGTACCAATCTAGAATTCCACATTACATTGCTCATTCACCAAGAGTTGATGTCCTTTCTGCAACTAGGACACTTTGTAGCGAGTGGGATGCTTCATCCTCTTCAATCCCAGCTTCTTTACCATCTCAATGGAAACCAAATTATTTGTACTACCATTGTCAATAACCATTTTACAACACTTGCCTTGTGACTTACACCTTGTTTTGAACAAACGTTTCCTTTAAGCTGGTTCATGTACTTGTTTCTCTGATTCTACTAGGAATCTCTTCAAGATAAGATATTCTCCTTCTTCTGGAGGGTTATTCATCTCTACTCCTTCCTTTGACTCTCCGTGAGCCTCTGCAACATTCACATTTCTCTGACTTGAAGACTGATTTCTTGGATAGTTCCAAGACATATGTCCAATTTCTCCACAAGCATAACACTTTACCTTTCTGTGCCTGCCTCTTCCTCTTCCTCCTCTAAATCCTCCTCTCTAGGATGGCTGACTGCTAGAACTTTCAGCTTCATCTTTAGAAGGTCCTACCTCCTCTAGTTGGAGGTCCTCTTATTCTTACCATATTCCTTCCTCCGTTTCTCTGGTTCTGTTTTCTTAACAGTTTCTCTTCTACCTTTGAAGCTGCTTGATATGCATCTTCTATAGTTTTCAAATTTAATAAACCGAGTTCATCCTGTATATCATATCTTAATCCATTGATATACCTAGCTACCCTTTCCATATCTCCCTGTGTTTGTCCTACTCTAATGCTCAGTTTAAAAAACTCTTCTGTGTATTCTTTTACAGTCATGGTCTTTTGTCTAAGGTTCTGTAATTGTCTAATGAGGGTCAATTGATAGTCCTTAGGCATAAACTAACTCTTAATATTACGTAGCATCTTATCCCAAGAGGTTATTTTTGACTTAGCTCTTCTTTCTCAATGGATCTGGAGCTCATCCCACCAAATGGCAGCATGTCCCTTCATTTTGGTAGCTGCATATCTTACTTTCTTCTTGTCTTCAATTTATTCAAAATCAAAGTATTTATCTAGAGCATTAATCCAATCCATTAGTTCTTCAACATTTAAGTTAACTTCAAACATAGTCACCTCCACTCTGGGTCCGCTATTGACCTTCATCAACATCTTTAAAACTCTGACTTCTTCAGGAACTTATTCTTCATGAGGGGATTCTTCTTCTTCATCGCTATTATCTGAATTGTCTATGTAGTTCTTTCTTTCCATAGCTTCTAACCTTGCTTCCAATATTCTCATTTCTCTATGCATGTATATTTCTGTAGGTTTTCTTTCTCATCCTTGTCCCAAGTGGACTCCACGTGCTATCCCTTGTCTTGGTGGCATATTTAACTTGCTCCGATACCAAATCTGATGCCAGGTAAGAGTAAACATATTTAGTTAACACGAGTTACCTATCTTGATTGGCCTTAAACTGTCGCGGAGCTGTCGTTCACGTTGATAGACTGATTTATTTCGCTGCTTCCAACAACATTAATGGGCTTGCTTGTTAAATCGACGAATTCCTTGAGGACCATCAGATCTATGTCCCCACCAAATCAACGATGGAATCCAAATGTGATGAAGCAAGTTTCATAGAAACTTCATGTACATCTTCCCATGTTAACCTCCTGTCACTTCACCCAGCGAAGTATCTTTCCATCGTCGATCTTCTCCAAGATCTACCTCAGTTGTTGATCATAAAGGCATGTCCTATGATCACTTCTGATTCTACAGCCTTATTTCGGGTGTTCTTTGGTTGGGCGAACTTGATCTCAACCATGGATCTGTTGAAGATACACGTTCCTTAATCCTTTGTAATATTCGTTGAATTGATCAGTGAAACGATCAATTCCTTCTGCAATTCAAAGCTTTCTTTCAGAGATATGAAATAAAAGCGTGCTACACACATATATGGGGTGAATTCATATTATACACAGAGATCAATAGAGACACAAAAGCAAATTTAAGGCATATGCAGAGTCTAAATCTCTGTTCTTTACTCAACTGATCAGAAAACAGATTCTACACAGTCCACACTCTCTATTCACTCCTCCTCACTCTTCACTCTCTCATCCCATACCTATCTATTACAATTTATTCCTTTTATAACATCCTGTAAGCCTATCAGATCCGAATAGGTTGGATCTGGACACCTAATAAAAGAAAATCCTATCAACAAAGTTCTATCCTTAAAGAATTCATCACAGGGATCAAGGAGAATAATGGAAGATTGCCACTTATTAGAAAACAAAACTAATCCTATCCATCTAACAACGAACCCCATCCTTCTAGAAGTGATTACATGGAAGGTTGACTCATCAACCAATGAAAGTTGAGCTGGATGCTACTGCATCACCTCGTCAGTGTGCATCTCTTGCCATGTTGGAATTGGCTGTGGTCCCATTGGGTTAAGAGGGACATATTTCCATGCTTTCACATATACATCATTTTCACAGTGATTAATCCCACATCCATTTGCATCAATGCAAAAATCACAAAAGCAAGCATACTCCCTTGTTTCAATGGCAAATATGTCACTCATGTCACTCATGTCTTTACTCCGAACATAATGTAATTCCCTCGTACCAGGTATGGTCTCAAAATACCATGCCATGGATCTATTCACATCACCAAGGGAAACATCTCAAAAGAATCTACATGGAATTCAATTTGTCATATATAAATTCCTACTAAGTAGGCGTTCTTTTGGAAATGATGATATTGAATGTTATTAGCTTATTAATTGAGTTTGGAGTTTATTACCTGCAAACCTGCCTTGCTTGTTTGTGAACTTGAGGTCCCAAATGATGTGTGCACCAATCAACTACTTCCGCAGAGCATTTCAGTCAGGTTGCACCATGACTCATTGGGTACCTCTGAAGTGCTCATTTCACACATGCACCTGCACCATCATGTTCACCCTTTCCATGCCCTATTTCAAAAAATATCCAAGTGTGTCGAACTCCTGTCTCTTTAGGAAGGCGACTCAACCAATAAAAAGAGCATGCCGATTTGAATTTCCCTGCACACACATCTGACCAAATCCAGTTTTCTGTAAATGATATGCCTCTCTACCTGAATGAATCATAAATCAACCCAAAGTAGTGTTGAACGAACAATGTATCATGCTCACAATCATCACTGACATAAAACTGGTACTCATTGATCACTTCACGTGACTGAGGAGTGTTATCCCTACCATCAATGCTTTCCTGAGCATGTATGTACAATACATGTACGAAGATAGACACCTAGTTGGAGTGATAGTACTCACTCTGTATCTCTCTCTAAGGAGAAAATGTGTAGTTCTCAGCAAAGTATACCACTGATAAGATTGTGCCCAGCTCAAATAGCTCACAAGAATGTTTGAATTCTGAAGCTTGCCACCTGGACCTATGGGAATGCCTTTATGTATTTATAAATCTGACTTTGAAACTTCTCTATGAAATTTGAAACAGGAATCTCATCCTCGAGCAGGTCGATCCTATTAGATGGCACATATGAAGAAGATGATGGATTCATGGAGACATAATCGTACGTCTTCCACATAACTGTGATATTTGATAATCTAGGGTGTGTTGGATCGATAGGAAATTTCCTATGGAACAATGTCAAATCACCGCATTCAAGTCATCTTCTCCCACCTACACACCTCTTATTTAAAAACACTTGTTTAGGATTCACGTTGCATAGTATCATACAAATAAAAGCTTGCACTATGTGAGGAGCTAGTTCACTGTTCTAGTTCCTTTTGCAAAAATCCAAAAATGTGTCATAGTATAGTTGAAATTCAATGTGGTACAGCAGCAATAAGTGTCGTGAATCGTATTCGACCTAATATACCACGGTTTCAATTTGTTGAACATGCTAAATGATATTTGAACACTTAGATTGGTTTCTTGGAATTCCTCGTAAAGTGCAACTCCTGTCATCTCCATCACATGCTTACAATGATCCTGATATATGCATCTGGATAAACGTTGTCGCAGGACATGCTTTCGATCTGGAATAGCACAATAATGGATATCCCAAAACTCTATTACCTTCTCTCTAATGCCCTCTCCCATCTTTCCTCGATAGGGTTCCCTACAAATAAGAAACCAACAAGCAGCTTCATAATTTTCATCTATCCGGACCCTTAATTTAGTATATTTGAACAATGTTCTTTTTTAAACTTTGAGCAATCATGATGCCATTGTTGATACCATTCAATTTCTTGAGGTTCTTTGTGCCACAACAGTCGTTGTAATTTCCCTACGAGCAGATCGAATATCATTATTTCTTGATTTTCTAAACAAATATAATGCAGTTCTTACATTTTCTATTGCATTTTTGCATGTCTTTTTTGTTTTAGCATCTTGAAAACCCAACAACTTTGTGGCACGTTTCAATTTTTTGTGTTTTATCAACCCATGTAGGATTTGAGCTTGTGCCATCGTTGAATGTTGTTCAAAATATGACTTAATTATGTTACCGACATGCTCTCTAATTGTACGACTAGGGATCGAGTTCCCAAGCTCTTCTCGTGCATAAAAAACTACACAATCCTGTAGACAATTTCCACCCCTTCCAACCCCACTGCAACTCCCAATTATACTTGAAATGTGAGAGGGCAAGGTGTCATGTGATGGTTGATCAAGATCATGAGGGGGCATAGGGTCATGTGATTCTTGATCACCATCATGTGATGGTTGACCTTAATCTCTCCCTACATAATCAAAATTCATGTGAAGGGAATTTCAATCAGAAATGCATTATACAAGGAGTTAATTTTAAAGTACCAAATTGAAGTGTTTTGAAATGCATTGGTACACGAATTGAAAATACTTTTAAAACAAGAAAATTGTTTGTAACTTGAATTCAAAATAACTAAATATGTACACATTTAACTTGAAGTTGTACATTTAGCTTGATAATGGTTCTAAGTAAAGTTTGAAATTGCTAGTAACTTGAAATTTGAAATTGCTAGTAAAGTTTGCAATTGCTTGTAACTTGAAATTGCTAGTAATTACTTCAGAATTATTTTAAGTAAAGTTTGAAATTGCTATTAACTTGTACATTTAAATTTAAAATTTCTAGTAACTTGAAATTGGTTAAATGTAAATTAACAAATTGAAAATTTTTAGTGACTTGAAAAAAAATTGGTAAGAAAATTATTTGTAACTTAATTTCAAAATAACTAAATATGTATGTAACTTGAAATTGTACATTTAGCTTGAGAATTGTTAGTAAAGTTTGAAAATCAAGTATATATTTAACTTGATAATTATTAATAACTTGATAGTTGTGCATTGAACTTTAAAATTGATACTAACTTGAAATTTGATGTGGAAATTGGAAAATTGAAAATTGCCTTTGAATTGAATTTTTCAACTAATACATTTAGCTTGAGAATTGTTCCAAGTAAAATTTGAAATTGCTAGTAACTTGAAATTTGAAATTGCTACTAAAGTTTGAAATTGCTTGTAACTTGAAATTGCTAGTAATTACTTGAGAATTGTTCTAAGTAAAGTTTGAAATTGCTAGTAAAGTTTGAAATTGCTTGTAACTTGAAATTGGTAGTAAATTGTACATTTAACTTTAAAATTGCTAGTAACTTTAAATTTGTTACATGTAAATTAACAAATTGAAAATTGCTAGTGACTTGAGAAAAAATCGGTACAAGTATTGAAAATACATTAAAAACAAGAAAATTGTTTGTAACTTAATTTCAAAATAACTAAGTATGTATGTAACTTGAAATTGTACATTTAGTTTGAGAATTGCTAGTAAAGTTTGAAAATCAAGTATATATATTTAACTTGATAATTATCAATAACTTGATAGTTGTGCATTGAACTTTAAAATTGCTAGTAACATGAAATTTGATGTGGAAATTGACAAATTGAAAATTTCGGGTGAATTGAATTTTCCAACTAAATATAAAACTATCAATTTAACTTGAAAATTGTTACAAATTTTGAAATATAAATAACATATATACTTAGGAAAAGAAAAAGTTAACTTATCTCTACATTCATGCATAGAAAAAATTGGTACATGAATTGAAAATACATTAAAAATAACATAATTGAATTTTCAAACTACTACATAACTATCACAATGTTCATTTTATTTGTTGTCATTGAATTTTACATCTATTACATAACTATCAAAATATTCATTCATTTGTTTTCAAATGGATTTTTCTAACTAATACATAACTATCATAATGTTCATTTCAAGTAAAATGAGGGTAAGTTAAAATTAGACATTAATAGTTATTTCAATCAACAAATGTTAAGACTTGGAGCTCACATGAGGCTATACATTTATATTTTTTTAACAAATAACAAAACAAGAATTGAAATTACATTTAACTTGAAATTGTTAGTAACTTAGAAAATAGTGCAATTAGTTAAATATGTACATTTAACTTCAAAATAGTGTCCAAGTGTACATTTAATTTGAAAATTGTTCCAATAACATTGAAAATTGTTAGTCACTTGAAAAATTATTCATTTAACATGAAAATTGTTACAAATTTTGAAATACAAATAACAAAACTATGAAATAAATAAGAATCTCATTATAAACAAATATATTAAACAAATTATATTGTGAAATAGTTTTTTTTTTTAAATTGTTACTAATTTTGTAGTCTAAATAACTAATTGTTAAAAATAGTATTACAAACAAAATATAGTAAGGCTAAAATGAAAAAAATAGTTAGTATATATAACGAATTATTAGAGAAAGATAAAATATGAAATTTAAATTAGGTAGCTTATAATTCAAAAATTTACCTTGGTTGTCCTCCATTGGAATTTGTCTTCTTATTCTCTCAATCTTTCTCTTTGTTGTCTCATTCTTTCCCTATTCTTCTCACTCTCTTCATGCTCATTTTGTTGACGAGCATGCTTCCTTTGTCATTTTCTTTTGCTCCCCATCAAACCACAATGAAAACAAACAAAGAAGTTTTCAAATTGTTATAACAAACAACAATATGGAATAGGGAATTGAACAACAATAACACTTCTTACATGTCTAATGAATTTTAATTGAATAACATCAACTTCACATAGCTCTACTTGAAAGTAAGTTAACAATGAATTACATAAGTGTTGTTTGGAAATTGTTAAGTGATTATATAGAGGTTTCATGTTGTTTTTACGTGGTAATGGTGATTGGAAACATTAATTGTCCAACTCCTTTCCGGGTTCCTTTTCGAGGGTTTTTTTTAAAACCTTGATCGAGCAATGAACCTCGATCGACGACTTTACAAGACCTCAATCGAGGTCTCTCTCAAACCCTTGATCGAGGTTCTTTTTATCCCTCGATCAATGTTTTTTCTAGCAAATACCTCGATTGAGGGCCTAAAGATAGGCCAAAATCCCTTTTCACTGCAGAAAAAATAAAAATAAAATTTGGTATGCCTTTCATAGGCTTAAACTATGTCATTAAATGCACATTAATAGGTGGACTTGATACCGTTGGATTCATCAATGAATGCTTTATCCATAGACATATAATTTACGAATTTGTATCTTTATATGCCATTTTTTTTTTAATTTCTGCTAAAGCTTACCCTAAAAAACCCCGTCGACAACTTCGACTGAGCTCAAAGATAAATAAAAAACATTCAAAATACACATCCAAAAAATTTGAAAAAATATACAAGCACTACATCAGTGCGTCCTCTTCAAAATGGTATTTTTAGTTTTGCAAATTATCTAGACGATCAAAATATTTGGAGCACACATGCACATGTGTGCAAAATGCGACTAAATTATTCACTGATCAGTTTCGAATAATAATAATAAATATAATTTTTCGAGGAAAATTTAAAAGACAAATATGTACACACTAGTGCATTCTGTCTAGATCATGTTCACATATTTCATTTTTTAAAATTATTATTTTAACATTAAATTATTTTGCACACACACGAGCCACTTGTTAATTGCTCTTCAAATTTTTAAGGGCACACGTTTCATTAAATGAAAATTTGACACGATAATTGACATTGCTATATTTTTAAAAAAATATCATTGGAAAGCCAACATAATTCTCTACATTTCGTTTTTTAACCACACGTTGAAATTCATATGGAAAATATGAGTTTCGAGGGATTCAATTTAATATATGGGTAAAATTTCCATTTTTCATCACCATATTTGGCCAAAAAGAGTTACCTATCTCCATGGAATCACCCATATATATTTAGAAATCACATTATCTAAAATAAACACATCGGTGTGTTTGTTTTTATCAACACATACCAGTGTCTCTTATTAAAATAGACATGTCGATGTGTCATAACAATTAATGGTGCACTGCGCTAGGGTAAAATATAGAAAAAAATGGTTGTGAAATCCATTTATCATTGATACAGTTTTTGTGTAGAGTCGTACAAGCATTGGTGCTCAAGAACCCCATGTCATAATGTTCACATACCATCGTACTTGCCCTTTTTTCTGCATTTGATATTGATTGGTGGTTATTTTGGAATTTCCAAATGACCATGTTTTTTCATTTTTCCTGTACACCACAACCATGCCACCTCAGAGAAAAAGGCACTAGGTAAATCAATTCTTATCCTCTAATTTAAAATTTCAACGAATTAAATTCAAAATTCAGCTTTATAGGAGTAGAATTTTAGAAAATTTTAAAAATGTTCCTATCATTGCATAACCAAAGCTCAGAACACACCAAGTATCATAGAAATTACATGTCGCACCATAATTGGTGCATTCCTTTCACACAACACTCACTGGCTTATATGCACCAAACATGGTGTTCCTAAACTTATAAATGTGCACCTCATTTAACATACATGCATTTGTGCACCATTGATAGTGCGTCTGTCCATGCATTGCTAACAACATGAAATGGAAAACTACCAAATGGTGCATTATCTAGTGAATTGTTACCATTGTGTAAGGTATTTAAATTTTGAAAACCCTGGAACCCAACATTGTGTTAACTTTCACATTACATATAATGTAAAACAAAAAAACTAATTGCCATCTAGTGCATTATGTGGGGCATTATTTCCAGTGCATATGTGTATATTAGATGCAGTCACATCATATATTACATTAAAAAACCTATAACGTGTTAGAACATACATAGGCACATAGTCAATAGTGCGTTTACTAGTGTACCGTAAAGTTATCACTATGTTTCTTATATGATATGCATCGGTAACAAATTTAAAATTTCAAAACCCTATTACTTGTCGGTGTGTTAAATTGCACAACGCTTCTAACATAAACAAAAAAAAAACTAATTTCCAAATAGTATGTTATGTGGAACACTATTTCAATTCTGTATATGTATATAGATGTAGCGGCATCATATATTAAAATATAAATCCTATAACGCACTAGTGCATTCAATGAGGCATCGTTTATAGTGCATTTAATAGTGCACTATGTATGGTGCTTTGTGGTTAACAAAGCACACAGATATTGGGTAGGATATTATTTTGCAATCAAAATACTAGAAATACATTTCGGTGTGTTACCTTTGGTAGTGCATTCAATAAAGAACCAATTATAATAACGTTGAGCACCCTTAATGATGCTACCCCTTCAACACCATTACCGGTGCATTGGAGGTCCATAGGAGCACTGTTTTTCTTATTTTATTGTTTTGAATTTTGTTTCATGTTTTTTTAAAGGTTCTTAGGTGCAATTTTCTGGTGTGTTATGTGAAATATCCATGTAATGCTAGGTAGTTTGTTTGAATACGGTGCACACATATATAAATATGCACACGGATTATGGTTCTTATATAAAAATAGTGTGCAGTGTTTTTGTTGTTTCTATTTTAAAAGTTATGCACCATTTCGGAAATGATTTGTTGGCTCATAAACATTATTTCATTTACCTATTTTGTATATATTTTGTATTGTATTAATATGATTCATGATTAAATTTGTATGTAAATCAGGTACATGCAGTAGCGGAAAAACCCCATAGTTCGCTTCATATAATTTCATTCAGGTGTGGAAAATGAGGGAGAGGGAAAGCGATTTGGTTCCTCGACCTATTTCTTATGATACTTTCCATCTATTATTCAGGTTGGCCTCCTGAAGTGTTATGAGGAAGATAATTCACTTAGGGGGCAGAAAGAGCTATTGACAGATTTGATCCATCGATGGGATCATGACAGGAAATCCTTCAAGGTTGGTCTAGATATTTAGTACCAGCCCATAGAGGAGGAATTTGACTTTATTATAGGTTTTTCTCTAGGAGGGGATAAGACTTTCCCCATTTTCCCAATCTACCTCTTGGTGTTATAGCAAAAATTCGTTATTCAATTGAGGTATGTTAAGTGATTCCTTAGTGATGATATTACTCGACCTAGAGAGTTCTAGGTGAGTGGGGGCCAAATAAGTCTACATGCATTTTGGTTAGAGGAGGCCAAGTGCTTGAAAAATTTTGTTACCATGATATCCTACCTTCTCATTGATGGGAAGCACATTAGTTTTGCTACGTTATATTATGTAGAGACTTTACTATTGATTCCCGAGATGATCAAGTGGGCTACTATTTTTCAATGACAATTTCTTTACTACTTTAGATGACTATCATAGACAATTGCATGGGAGCAATTTTTGTTGTTTTTCCTTAGATTTATTTACTTTATTTTTTGAGAGGTTTCAAACAACTCAACACACATTTGGGCCTACATTTGACTGCATGACAACTAGAACTATGATCGATGTGTGTATGCACATATGGGGGTAAGGGTTTCCCAAGAGAAGACAACCCGAGATCATGTGTAGGGAACCCGGTGTAGATGTTTTGGAGATTTTATGTAGTTAGGACTGACAACCAATCATCAATTGTGTACAATATCCATATGCAGGGATCGACTAGCGAGGGTGTGCAATCATTCAATTTACTCTGGATGAGCTAGCAAGTATGAGAGGTAATATGATCATTATATTTTGATTAATATAGTTGCATAATTTTTTATCCTATTTAATGCACTTGTAATTAATTATAATATTTTGTTTAAACTATCTCATTATTGTACTTGTCCACTATTTTACAGATATTGACCCATTTGTATGGGATGATCCACCACTGGATGATGTGGAGATGACTAAGGAAGATGAGCTATTGTTGATGACTATAGACCTAGCATTGAGAAACATAGGCCAGGTCCCATATTCTATCACAATGTGATACATTGTCTCTATGACTTTATGGCTTGACATGGGGTGGAACCTATACAACCTATAGAGATCTCATGGGACAATGATCCCTCTCCCATGTGGTCCACCCTTCCTTGTGATATAACGATATTGGTGAGTTATGTTTCCGGTGGCATCAACCTCATTAAGGAGTTGAGGGGTATTCTAGATCCATCTTCTACTCCTCCACCTCCTCCACCACCTCATTCATTCATCAATGCAAAAATTGCTAGGTCATCCAATGTCACAAATGCATCTACTTCTCATCCACCGTGAACATCCCCTCCTCTAGCATCCCCACCAATGCTATCCCTGCATCCAACATCCCCACCACCATCCAATGATGGTCAATCCATCGATCCATTAATCCCACCATTGACATCACCTCATATAGCAGGACCACCACCATTCACAGATACCCCTTCCACTGATCCATTAGACCCACCACTACCATCCCCTCCTCCAGTAGGACGACCACCATCTATTGAATCCCCATCCACCAATCCATTAGTCACACCATTATCATCCCATCCTCCAGTACGCCCACAACCATCCACTAATGCCCCATCCACCAATCCATTAGTCCCACCACCACCATCCCCTCCTCTAGAAGGCCCACCACCATCCACTGATACCCCATCCATCGATCCAGTACTCCCACCACTTCAATCCCCTTCTCCAACATACCCACCACTACCATCCCCTCCTCCAACATCCCCACCACCATCCATTGATTCCACATCTGCCAATCCATTAGTACCACCATCCATTGATGCACTAAGATATTTACATGATTTACATCAGTTTCTATTCGGTATGTTTTCGCATGACATGGGTAGTGGTGTACCCTATACCTCTTATGGACTACATGGAATTGATGAGTTTGGATCTAGTACTTGACCTATCTAGTGTATGCATATTTCCATATGGTACATATATTTGAACCTAAATCATTGGAGAATGCTTTTAGTTTGTCAAGGAAAGTTGAAAGTAAAAAATATGGCTATTAGAAGGGCTACTACTAGCACCTATAGAGAGGGAAAAGTTTCCTCCCCCAACCTCACTTAGCTTACAAGGTTGACACATTAACAAGTGGAGGAAATGAGAGTGAAGGGACTATTTTTCAACTGTGGAAACAAGTACAATGAGGGGCATAAGTGTTGTGAGAAAAAATATTCTACATAGACTATGAAGACGAAAAGGATCTAGAACTGGAGCACTCTCAAATGGTGAATCTAGAACATGCTACTCCAACCATATCTTCCCATTCATTGGTCAGCATTATCACCTCCTCAAACTATTAGGATAACAATATATATCATAAATAAAAAGGTAACAGTGTTGATTGATTGTGGTAGTACCCATAAATTCATTAATTGCAAATTAACCAAACGTCTCAATTTCTTTATGTATCCAACACCGGACTTTTGATTAATGATTACAAATGTAGGTATCATAAACTGTTTAAGGAAGTGCCATAGTATTAAGCTTACTATGGGGTCCAATGATTGCAATCCAAATGGGTGGTGTTGATGTTGTACTACGGATCCAATGGCTATAATCATTGGGAATAATGGCTCAAGTAATTTTCAATAACTTCTCATGAGATTCTCTTCAAAAGGAAAGAAAAAATAAATCAGAGTTATTCTAGGAAAACCCTCTAAAGTGATAAACTCCAACATCACAACAAAATTGCTATAAAAGGGATATAACACGATGTAATTGCACAATTATGCTCAGTGGATGTTCAAGCATTTATAGATTCTATTCTAGTGCATTTCTAGTAAGTTATTGACAATAAATCTAACGCATTTATATAGGTTCCTAAATTTGTTCCACCTAGTCAAAACCATGACCATGTTATTCACTTGCAACCAGAAACCTAGCATTAGACCTTATATGTACCCATATGCACAAAAGAGTGATGTTAAGAATATGGTTCAAGAAATGTTATCTGCATGCATCATTCAACCTAGCCAAAGTGCTTTCACTGCACCATTGGTGGTGGTTCACAAAAAGGAAGGTTCATAGCGTATCTATCTAGATTATAGAGAGCTCAATAATATTACCATTAAAGATAAGTTTCATATTCCATTAATTAATGCATTATTAGATGAATTACAGGGAAAATTGTTCTTTACAAAGTTGGCTCTTTGTTCTGTATATAATCAAAGCAAGATGAGGAAAGAAGAAATTATAAAAATAACCTTCTAAACACATGAAGGTCATTATGTATTTTTGGTGATTCTATTTGGCCTTACCAATGCACATTCCACATTTCAAAGCTTGGTGAATTCTATTTTTAAATCCTTCCTTAGAAAATTTGTATTAGTACTTTTTGGTGATATACTAATATAGGCAAAATATTGTGAAGAGCATGTACAGCATGTTGACTGTCACATACCCCAATTTTATTAAAATAATGTAATTATTTTTAATATTCCTGAGAACATTATGTTAAATTTAATGCTAAGTAGGAAGGGATGACTCAGCAGAGTCTCCAGAAATGGAATGTAAAATCTGAATAATTATTATTAATAAATAAATTATGGAGACAACAGCATGGGAGAGCTGTTAAAAGAGGTTACTGGTCTAACTGGTGGATGGAATTAGGTGGAAGGACAAAAGACAAGTGGCAGCATCCTCAAACACTTCCTGAGTTGCAGGTGGCAACTTCCCTATATTTTGGGGTCATGATTCCCCAAGAAAGTGGAATCTGAGCAGGTGGCTCATTAATGACAGTTAGCCCAACTAAGACCTAGGCAATCTTTTAAATACTACTCAATGAACTGAGCTGGGGGTTCAGCAATTGTTCTAGAGGGAGAATACATTCAGGTGAATGCTATTCAGGAGTCCCATTGAGGAAGTGGGAAAATAGTAAGGAAGTGTTTTGAGCAGGAAGTTGCAGTAACTTGGTTCCAGTATAGCTGTTTTGGCTGAGGGAATTATTGACCGTACTTAGATTCCGGCCAGTTAGACCAGAGCAAGCTCGGGGGTCCTGAGAAGTGCTGTCTGGGCACTCTCCAGGAATTGGTAGGGAGGAACAGCCTCCCATTGCTGTTATTGTCTACCATAGTTACAGGTTCTGTCACTCTTCCTGTTGTTGGTTTAATTTAGTTTCATATGAGATATTCTAGCACAGCTATGTTTTGACTGTTTTCAACTTCAGTAAATCAGTCTCTGTACTTTCTTTAGTATAAATTTCAGAATGCAGATGTTGTAGAAAATTTCTATTTGTATTTAAATGGAGTATTTATCTTATACAGAACCTAGTTGTTACTGTTACAGTTAACAATACCATGTTTATGCATATTCTAGAATTTCTGTTATTTGTTAAATAATAGACAGAAATGTTAAATAGTAGATATTCCAGATTTATAGCTATTAACAATCATAAGAACAAACCTAGATAAATCTTAGTTTTACTTCGAGCTATTTTCCTGTTAGAGTAAGCTACCTGTATATATATATATATATTGCACATTTCAGTTAACTTTAGTTTCATGATTCGAGTAACAGATAAACAACACTCATCTTAAGGTATAGTTCTTACTCAGAACATGTTGACAGCTGTTGATTAACTGAAGGGGCAACTGTGATAATATTTCATTGTTACCAGCTTCCATATCATATTAAACATTTACACAGTAGTCAAGTACAAACACTAGTAGCTGTAGATTATTATTTTTCTTCTATCTAGTTTTAGAACACAGTAGTCATGTCATTATAATAGAAATAACAGAATTGTTTTTAAACAAATCAAACATATTATTACAACAGAGAAACAGTCGACGAACGCAACCATCATTGGCTGTTACAAACCATCCTAATTAACACACAGTAATAATATTTAATCATTTTACATGTCTCTCTTGGAGTTTTCTCAAAAACCTATACGGCCGTAGTCATACAATAACTCTACAACAGACTTATGGTATCTTATTACATAGTTCTAGGTTTATATTATTCTACTCACAGTGCTGTTTAATAAACAATACAAGAATCGAAAATAAACATTGTTACAATTCATTCCCGGTCGCTATCTGGTTAACAAACTCCATGTATATAGGTTGAACACAAAACAGAACCCCCATTTCGCCAGAACAACCCTATGATTATAACTATTACAGGCACAGTCGCTAAACTTTCACCATGTTCTATTTTAACTTTTCCAATAGAATAAAAACGCAGAGAGATAATTTATGGTTTCATTTATAAACAGAGTTATCATCCATTGCACGCACTGAAGAATACATCTATCCATACATTCCAAACACATTCTAATAATTTAACAAACATAAACACGACCATACCAGGCCCAGTATATATTAAGTATAAATATCATATGGCGAGGTTAAAAACCCCATGCTCAGCCATTACAAAGTACAACAACCGAAACCCTGGCCTCATAAGTCTTGGCCGTGAATGGCCTTCCATAAACTTAACAGGGTTTCAAACCCCAATTCATTTCAAACAAAACAACTTCATACTTATGACTGCACCTACAAACATCAGGTCGATAATGACCTCAACACACAGGAGTTGCCCTCCGAGACACAACCCTAACCACTAAAACCAGCAAAGGAAGAGACAGCCGTGGATAACCAGGCTTACCCGGAGGAGCCTGCGTGGGTGACAAAGCCCTGTACACCATCAAGAGCCGCGTGACCTATTAAATAACAAATGCCGAGGGTTTTAGTCACCACTTTGAATGCAGAGAATAGAATTAGAAACGTAAATATACTTAATGATTATAAAAAAATAAAGACTGTAAACAAAAAAGAGAACTGTGATTTATCTTACCGAGACATGGAGGAAGTTAACAGTGGACCATCGGTAGCTACAAGCTGAATAAACAGAGAAGCCCCATCATCTTCATCAGATGGGTGAGCAAAAGAAACTATCATAACATTCTTGACATCCGAGACAAGGTAACAGCTCCCAACGAAACCCTCACGCTGGGATTGAACCAGTCAAGAAGCAAACCCAAAGCCCAATGGCATCAACCCTCTCATAACCTACAGACATTACCGAAACCCTATCTCATACCCACACCAGCACAGTGACGAACTGTAAATAGCTGGGACTTAACTTATAAAGAGCAACGAGACCACGAAGCAATAAAACTATAGCAGACGCTATCACCAGAGCCGAGGAAATACCCTATTGCCGAATGGAACCTCAAGGCCATAACCACCACACTCTGCACATTGTTACAGTGCCTTCATTACAAAACTCAGACAGGGAGGGTTTCATCCTCAGGACCCGAGCCCGAAGGCAACTACAATAACCTGTAGGGTTTTGATAGCAGCTTATATATCGCCCATTGCATGGAGGAGATTCAACCACGTAGCACACAAATACATCAACGTAATATGGGTCGAGATTATATAGTCCAAATTGCAATCCAAATCATTATACACCGATTCCAAATCATGTCATATATAAGTCAAACGTATAAGATAACAAATGATATATAATCATTTGGCATATAGTGCATGCCTTGCAATTGAATCGTCGAGAATCCCAAGCATTGGGAATGTAAAATCACTACAATGATATAAATAAGAGTTAGTCAACATCACATATGGATTATTCCATAACTTAATAGGGTGGATAATACTTTAACATATTTTAGTTATAAATCTTATCCATGGTAAGGAAAAAACATTAGGACTATGACAAAATCAAGTTGATGCACATTTACAATGAAACCAGGGCATAGGTTAATGTCATTAGCATATCACTTTACACAAGATGTTGGTCAACTTCAACCCTAGAGTTTTCTCTATGGCCTAGTATGATAAATACAACCATAACACTATATAGAATATAAAGTTTGCCAATGTATGGAATATTATGATTATTGCACAATCATTATATATATAAATTAATACCAAGCCATAGATTAATGCCATGGGCATATTACATTTTTATGTTCATATAAGTATCAAGGTAGTCAACCTTCAAATGAAAATGCCTCGTTATTTAATACTTGAAATGTTACCAAGTCTTTAAGACAATAAATACATTGCCATTATATACTATCATCAGAATTGCTATCAATACTATTGTTAACAGTAACAATATGAAAAATAAACCTCTATTATTAAGATGTTGAAATAGAGCTTCATCTACAGGTTTACATCGTAAAGATAGTTAAAATCAAAGCACCGTCAAGTAACATAAGTTAAACTCTAAGTGGACATTGGACTTCGATGCATAGGATCATAGTGAAACAACGCTAGAGGCGTCACCTTCTCAACTCGCATTATCAATGCATGAACAAAACAGTAGTCACCGGTATTAAGTTGACAACAGGTCACATGATGCAAAGACACTGTTACAGCCAAAAATTCTGATATCACAAATGTTTCATTTTAGTTACAACAGTAACATAGCATAATAATCATAAAAACATAATTATAACTGAGACAATGTAAATCTTCGTAACACTTGACGATACTAGCTGAATAAGAAATATCATGACGATCATTAAGTTTTGAAGTATAGGGAGTATTGATGCTCACCAAGTTTAACATACAGTGATCCTTACTTCACTGGCGCACCTGAGAAACAAAAGACGACATATGCATTAGCTCGTAAGCTAAGTAAGCCAGTCAACTACGACTAGCTCTTCCCTTGCGGTTCAAAACAAAACAGTCATTAATTACAATCACCGAAATCAAAGTTTTAATAAAACAGAGTCTTTAAACAGTTTATGTTAGTTGTTTAAATCAAAACAATATCAGAAATACTACCTAATTAACATTTATTGTTACGAATAAAAAAAATTTAAATTTTTCAGAAATAACGGGTTCTGACATGTGGTATCAGAGCCAGGTTCAGACACTAGGCCTGGATGTGACTCCACTAAACTTCCGCAAACAGCGATCATAAAAGAAGATTTTGTTTTATTTATAAAATACTAACATATATTTCAGTTTAATGTACAGTACAGAAAAATTCTCTTTTCTGAATTTTTCAGACAGATATGGAAAAAACTGGGAGAATATGCTGAGGAGGAATCTCCCAATGCTGGGACAAGACAGATGTCAAAAGAACTTGAGGCAGAAGAAGAAATTGCTCACACCACTGAGCTGATGCAGACTATAAGAGGATTAAAGACAGAAATGGAAACGGTTAAGAAGGATAATGAAAGAATTCTAAAGACTCAGGAACAGCTAAATCAGCTATTGATAGAAAAATTTCAAACTGACGGAAGGAGCAAACCAGCTGACTCAGAAGAAGTTAATCATCCAAGAGGGTCAAAAAGGACAAAACCAACTAAATCTGACAGCAGTTCCTCATCTGAAGAAAGAAAGGGACAACCCAGTTATCACACTAGCAGTGACAGCAGTGAAGCTGAGATGCACAACCGAAGGAAAAAGTACAGGCCTTATGAAGAGATTTCCGGGGAGTTTAAGAAGATAAAGCCCCCAACTTTCAATGGAGAAACTGAAACTGGAGAAGAGGCAGAATCTTGGTTATCCGGGATGAGAAAATATTTTCAGATCTATAACTACTCAAATCAGCTAAAGGCAAGAATGGCCATCTACAACCTCTCGGGAAAGGCGGACATATGGTGGCAAGACCTGAAAAGGGTCAAAGGGATCAAAGAAAGAGAAGTTAATTGGAGTACCTTTAAAAGGTATTTCAAGAAGAAATTCCTGTCCGAGCAGTATTATGAAGAAAGGGCTAAAGAATTTTATGAACTAAAACTCGGATCTATGACGATGAAGGACTTAAACAGTAAATTTTTAAGTCTGTTGCGTTATGTACCGTATTTTGTCGAAGAGAAACCAAAAATACAGCGGTTTCTTAGTTGCCTGCCTTATCATATCAAGGACAGAATTGAATATGACAACCCCAAAACACTGGAAGAAGCTATGCGCAAGGCAAACTTCTGTTACGAACAGAATAAAAAGAAAGAAGGGATAGCCAGTTGGAAAGCCAAAAAGAACAGCAATCTGATCGAGTACAAGAAAAAGGAATTTGTTCCCCATAAAAATTTCAAGAATGGCAAAAACGGGAACCACTTTAATAGTAAAAGTTTCCAAGGAAACAAAAATGGAGCTGTCAGCCATTCAAACAATTACAAAAACAGCAAAGAGACTCCTAATAACCATGGAAACTACATCAAAAATTTTGAGCGAAAAGAACCTGTCAAGTGCTGGGAATGTAATGGGCCACATTATGCTTCAGTCTGCCCAAACAGAAAGAAACAAGTCAGCAATATTCATACTGTTCAAGACGAAATGACAGTTGGAGATTTTGCAGGAACTATGCCCCGAATCAATGCAGCGTTGGAAAACCGCCAGGCTGACTACCAAACTTCCATGGTGGAAGTAGGAGGTATGATTAACAAAACCCCAGTTACTATATTAATAGATCCCGGTGCTAGTCTTAGTTATATTTCACCTCAGCTAGTAGAAAAATGTAATTTGACTGTTGAAAGGTTTGATAATTCTTGGTCTGTACAATTAGCTACTGGGGCTAAGAAGAAAGTAAACTGCTATGTAAAAGAATGCATCTTAAACATGACTGATTTTAGAACTACAGTTAAACTGAACGTTTTACCACTTGGCTCATATGACATACTTATCGGAATGGACTGGTTGGAACAACATAGGGTCGTTTTAAACTGTTTTGACAAAACTTTTAGGTGTATAAACAGTAGTGGACAGCCTGTAACTGTTAGGGGTATTCCTAGGAAAACAGTAGTTAGGCAAATTTCTGCATTACAACTTAAAAGAGCAGTCAGGAAAGGATGCAAGACCTATGCTCTAACTATTACAGACGAGACAGATAAATTTGAAAACAACCAGAAAACAGTAGAGAACATTCCTGTCGTCAATGAATTTATTGACGTTTTTCCTGAGGAAATTCCAGAATTGCCTCCCAAGAGAGAGCTTGACTTTACCATTGAGCTGGTACCAGGTGCTGTTCCCAGTTCAAAAGCCCCGTATCGTATGAATATTTTGGAGCTTAACGAGTTGAAAACTCAGTTGAAGGAGTTAATAGATAAGAACTATATCCGACCCAGTGTATCCCCTTGGGGAGCACCAGTGATTTTCGTTAAGAAGAAGGACGGAACTATGCGACTTTGTATAGATTATCGTCAACTAAACAAGATGACGATCAAAAACAGGTATCCGTTACCTCGTATTGATGATCTGTTTGATCAACTACGTGGCGCTACGGTATTCTCTAAGATCGATCTGAGATCGGGTTATCATCAGGTAAGAATTAAAGAAGAAGACATTTTCAAAACAGCCTTTAGAACCAGGTATGGACATTACGAATTTGTCGTAATGCCATTTGGACTTACTAATGCCCCAGCGGTTTTCATGTGCTTAATGAACAACATAATGCACAAGTACTTAGATAAATTTGTGGTTGTATTTATCGACGACATTTTAGTCTATTCTAAGAGCGAGGAGGAGCACAAGGAACACTTACGTATCGTTTTACAAGAACTAAGAGAACAACAACTTTTTGCGAAATTTAGCAAATGTGACTTCTTCAAAGATGAAATCCAGTACTTAGGACATGTAGTCACTAAGGAAGGGATTTCAGTGGATCCCGAAAATATTCGGGCGATTGAAGAATGGCCAGTACCTAAAGATGTGACGGACGTTAGATCTTTCATGGGAATTACCGGTTACTACCGGAGGTTTATTGAAGGCTTTTCAAAAATAGCCAACCCAATCACTTCTTTGCAGAAGAAAGGCAAGAAGTTTGATTGGAATGCGAAATGTGAAGAAAGTTTCAAGAAACTTAAGACTTTATTGACAACTGCACCTATTCTTAGAATAGCGGACCCAAATAAAGATTTCATAGTTTGTACCGACGCTTGTAATGATGGCTTAGGCGGAGTGCTGACTCAAGAAGGACATGTCATTGCTTACGAATCTAGGAAGCTGAAAATCCATGAAAAGAATTATGCCACTTATGACCTAGAATTAGCTGCTGTAATTCATGCTTTAAAGATGTGGCGACACCACCTAATAGGAAGAAAATTTACCTTACTAACAGATAATAAAGGTCTGAAATACCTTTTAGACCAGCCAAATCTAAATGCAAGACAAGCCAGGTGGCTGGCATTCCTAAGTGAATACGATTTTGAAATCCAACACATAAAAGGGAAGGAGAATAAGGTGGCTGATGCCTTGAGTAGGAATGCAAAACTGAATTTTATATCAGCTAGCAGCACTTATACCTCTGATTTAAATGAACAGCTGGCTGAAGGGATAAAATTAGACGAAAATTATCAACATTTACAAATTACAGCCCAAGAACAGCCCACAGAAAGTTTGATAAAAGGGTATAGTTTAAACGAAAACGGATTTTTGCTGTTTAAAGACAGGCTGTATATCCCTAATGCACCTACAGTTAAGCTGTTAATTTTAGACGAAATACATAAAACCCCTTACTCCGGGCACCCTGGCTATCAAAAGACTATCACTATGTTGAGAAAAGAATATTTTTGGCCTAACATGAAATCTGAAACTGCTGAATATTTAGCTAAATGTTTGGACTGCCAACAAGTAAAAACAGAACACCAACATCCAGCTGGATTGCTGCAACCTTTACCTATTCCTAGCTGGAAATGGGAAATAATCAGCCTGGATTTCATTACGGGTTTACCCAAAAATCAACATCAGAATGATTCAATTATGGTAGTGGTAGACAAATTAAGTAAATCAGCACATTTTATTCCTGTTAAAACCACATACAAGGCTGCAAACATAGCAGATATCTTTCTAAAACAGATTTTTCGGTTACACGGTATTCCAAAGGTTATTATATCAGACAGGGATCCTAAATTTACAGGAAATTTTTGGAGATCCTTGTTCAAAGGATTAAACACCACTTTAAATTTCAGCACCTCTTTCCATCCTCAGACTGACGGACAAACGGAAAGAGTTAATCAAATATTAGAAGATCTGTTAAGGATGTATGTTAAAGATCAACCAGGTAAGTGGGAGGATTATTTACACTTAGCCGAATTTGCATACAATAACAGCTATCAATCATCAGCTAAGTTTAGTCCTTTTGAGATTTTGTATGGACGAAAATGCAACACTCCTATCTCTTGGAGTAATCCAGTAGATAGATTAGTGTTAGGACCTGATTTATTGAAAGAAATGGAACAGATTGTGAAACAAGTGCAAGAAAACTTGAAGATTGCCCAGGATCGGCAAAAGAGTCAAGCAGATTTGAAAAGAACTCCTAAAGAGTTCCAGGTAGGTGAACATGTGTTCATCAAGGTAAGACCAAAGAAAAGCTCCCTAAGATTAGGAAGTTGTGCAAAATTAGCACCACGTTACTGTGGTCCATTTGAAATTTTAGCTAGAATTGGTCAAGTTGCTTATCAGTTAGCATTACCGCCAAATTTAAAAGTACATAATGTTTTTCATATCTCTGTTTTGAAAAAGTATGTTCATGATGCTACTCATGTTATTGATTGGAACATTGTACAGGTAGAACCAGAAGGGGAAGTTCTGGTAGAACCGGATTGTATCCTCGGGAGGAGGGAAATTACTCTACGGAACCGGATAATTGGACAAGTGAAGGTGCAATGGAAGCACCTTAGTCCTGAAGAATCTACCTGGGAGCTGGAAAGTAAGATGCGGGAAGCATATCCCCATCTATTCCAGCAGGTAGCTGAAGAAGAAGAATAAAGTAACATCGAGGACGATGTTACATTTTAAGGGGGTGTGTATGTCACATACCCCAATTTTATTAAAATAATGTAATTATTTTTAATATTCCTGAGAACATTATGTTAAATTTAATGCTAAGTAGGAAGGGATGACTCAGCAGAGTCTCCAGAAATGGAATGTAAAATCTGAATAATTATTATTAATAAATAAATTATGGAGACAACAACATGGGAGAGCTGTTAAAAGAGGTTACTGGTCTAACTGGTGGATGGAATTAGGTGGAAGGACAAAAGACAAGTGGCAGCATCCTCAAACACTTCCTGAGTTGCAGGTGGCAACTTCCCTATATTTTGGGGTCATGATTCCCCAAGAAAGTGGAATCTGAGCAGGTGGCTCATTAATGACAGTTAGCCCAACTAAGACCTAGGCAATCTTTTAAATACTACTCAATGAACTGAGCTGGGGGTTCAGCAATTGTTCTAGAGGGAGAATACATTCAGGTGAATGCTATTCAGGAGTCCCATTGAGGAAGTGGGAAAATAGTAAGGAAGTGTTTTGAGCAGGAAGTTGCAGTAACTTGGTTCCAGTATAGCTGTTTTGGCTGAGGGAATTATTGACCGTACTTAGATTCCGGCCAGTTAGACCAGAGCAAGCTCGGGGGTCCTGAGAAGTGCTGTCTGGGCACTCTCCAGGAATTGGTAGGGAGGAACAGCCTCCCATTGCTGTTATTGTCTACCATAGTTACAGGTTCTGTCACTCTTCCTGTTGTTGGTTTAATTTAGTTTCATATGAGATATTCTAGCACAGCTATGTTTTGACTGTTTTCAACTTCAGTAAATCAGTCTCTGTACTTTCTTTAGTATAAATTTCAGAATGCAGATGTTGTAGAAAATTTCTATTTGTATTTAAATGGAGTATTTATCTTATACAGAACCTAGTTGTTACTGTTACAGTTAACAATACCATGTTTATGCATATTCTAGAATTTCTGTTATTTGTTAAATAATAGACAGAAATGTTAAATAGTAGATATTCCAGATTTATAGCTATTAACAATCATAAGAACAAACCTAGATAAATCTTAGTTTTACTTCGAGCTATTTTCCTGTTAGAGTAAGCTACCTGTATATATATATATATATTGCACATTTCAGTTAACTTTAGTTTCATGATTCGAGTAACAGATAAACAACACTCATCTTAAGGTATAGTTCTTACTCAGAACATGTTGACAGCTGTTGATTAACTGAAGGGGCAACTGTGATAATATTTCATTGTTACCAGCTTCCATATCATATTAAACATTTACACAGTAGTCAAGTACAAACACTAGTAGCTGTAGATTATTATTTTTCTTCTATCTAGTTTTAGAACACAGTAGTCATGTCATTATAATAGAAATAACAGAATTGTTTTTAAACAAATCAAACATATTATTACAACAGAGAAACAGTCGACGAACGCAACCATCATTGGCTGTTACAAACCATCCTAATTAACACACAGTAATAATATTTAATCATTTTACATGTCTCTCTTGGAGTTTTCTCAAAAACCTATACGGCCGTAGTCATACAATAACTCTACAACAGACTTATGGTATCTTATTACATAGTTCTAGGTTTATATTATTCTACTCACAGTGCTGTTTAATAAACAATACAAGAATCGAAAATAAACATTGTTACAATTCATTCCCGGTCGCTATCTGGTTAACAAACTCCATGTATATAGGTTGAACACAAAACAGAACCCCCATTTCGCCAGAACAACCCTATGATTATAACTATTACAGGCACAGTCGCTAAACTTTCACCATGTTCTATTTTAACTTTTCCAATAGAATAAAAACGCAGAGAGATAATTTATGGTTTCATTTATAAACAGAGTTATCATCCATTGCACGCACTGAAGAATACATCTATCCATACATTCCAAACACATTCTAATAATTTAACAAACATAAACACGACCATACCAGGCCCAGTATATATTAAGTATAAATATCATATGGCGAGGTTAAAAACCCCATGCTCAGCCATTACAAAGTACAACAACCGAAACCCTGGCCTCATAAGTCTTGGCCGTGAATGGCCTTCCATAAACTTAACAGGGTTTCAAACCCCAATTCATTTCAAACAAAACAACTTCATACTTATGACTGCACCTACAAACATCAGGTCGATAATGACCTCAACACACAGGAGTTGCCCTCCGAGACACAACCCTAACCACTAAAACCAGCAAAGGAAGAGACAGCCGTGGATAACCAGGCTTACCCGGAGGAGCCTGCGTGGGTGACAAAGCCCTGTACACCATCAAGAGCCGCGTGACCTATTAAATAACAAATGCCGAGGGTTTTAGTCACCACTTTGAATGCAGAGAATAGAATTAGAAACGTAAATATACTTAATGATTATAAAAAAATAAAGACTGTAAACAAAAAAGAGAACTGTGATTTATCTTACCGAGACATGGAGGAAGTTAACAGTGGACCATCGGTAGCTACAAGCTGAATAAACAGAGAAGCCCCATCATCTTCATCAGATGGGTGAGCAAAAGAAACTATCATAACATTCTTGACAGCCGAGACAAGGTAACAGCTCCCAACGAAACCCTCACGCTGGGATTGAACCAGTCAAGAAGCAAACCCAAAGCCCAATGGCATCAACCCTCTCATAACCTACAGACATTACCGAAACCCTATCTCATACCCACACCAGCACAGTGACGAACTGTAAATAGCTGGGACTTAACTTATAAAGAGCAACGAGACCACGAAGCAATAAAACTATAGCAGACGCTATCACCAGAGCCGAGGAAATACCCTATTGCCGAATGGAACCTCAAGGCCATAACCACCACACTCTGCACATTGTTACAGTGCCTTCATTACAAAACTCAGACAGGGAGGGTTTCATCCTCAGGACCCGAGCCCGAAGGCAACTACAATAACCTGTAGGGTTTTGATAGCAGCTTATATATCGCCCATTGCATGGAGGAGATTCAACCACGTAGCACACAAATACATCAACGTAATATGGGTCGAGATTATATAGTCCAAATTGCAATCCAAATCATTATACACCGATTCCAAATCATGTCATATATAAGTCAAACGTATAAGATAACAAATGATATATAATCATTTGGCATATAGTGCATGCCTTGCAATTGAATCGTCGAGAATCCCAAGCATTGGGAATGTAAAATCACTACAATGATATAAATAAGAGTTAGTCAACATCACATATGGATTATTCCATAACTTAATAGGGTGGATAATACTTTAACATATTTTAGTTATAAATCTTATCCATGGTAAGGAAAAAACATTAGGACTATGACAAAATCAAGTTGATGCACATTTACAATGAAACCAGGGCATAGGTTAATGTCATTAGCATATCACTTTACACAAGATGTTGGTCAACTTCAACCCTAGAGTTTTCTCTATGGCCTAGTATGATAAATACAACCATAACACTATATAGAATATAAAGTTTGCCAATGTATGGAATATTATGATTATTGCACAATCATTATATATATAAATTAATACCAAGCCATAGATTAATGCCATGGGCATATTACATTTTTATGTTCATATAAGTATCAAGGTAGTCAACCTTCAAATGAAAATGCCTCGTTATTTAATACTTGAAATGTTACCAAGTCTTTAAGACAATAAATACATTGCCATTATATACTATCATCAGAATTGCTATCAATACTATTGTTAACAGTAACAATATGAAAAATAAACCTCTATTATTAAGATGTTGAAATAGAGCTTCATCTACAGGTTTACATCGTAAAGATAGTTAAAATCAAAGCACCGTCAAGTAACATAAGTTAAACTCTAAGTGGACATTGGACTTCGATGCATAGGATCATAGTGAAACAACGCTAGAGGCGTCACCTTCTCAACTCGCATTATCAATGCATGAACAAAACAGTAGTCACCGGTATTAAGTTGACAACAGGTCACATGATGCAAAGACACTGTTACAGCCAAAAATTCTGATATCACAAATGTTTCATTTTAGTTACAACAGTAACATAGCATAATAATCATAAAAACATAATTATAACTGAGACAATGTAAATCTTCGTAACACTTGACGATACTAGCTGAATAAGAAATATCATGACGATCATTAAGTTTTGAAGTATAGGGAGTATTGATGCTCACCAAGTTTAACATACAGTGATCCTTACTTCACTGGCGCACCTGAGAAACAAAAGACGACATATGCATTAGCTCGTAAGCTAAGTAAGCCAGTCAACTACGACTAGCTCTTCCCTTGCGGTTCAAAACAAAACAGTCATTAATTACAATCACCGAAATCAAAGTTTTAATAAAACAGAGTCTTTAAACAGTTTATGTTAGTTGTTTAAATCAAAACAATATCAGAAATACTACCTAATTAACATTTATTGTTACGAATAAAAAAATTTTAAATTTTTCAGAAATAACGGGTTCTGACATTGACATGCTATTAAAACTATTGGAATATCACCAACTATGTGCCAATCCATCCAAGTATGACTTAGGGGTTTAGGAAGTGGAATATTGGGTCATATTGTATCTCATGAAGGTGTTAAAGTGGACCCTAACAAAAATAAATCTATCATGGAATGGCCAACTCCTAAAACCTTGAGTATTGTTAAAGAACTATTGTGATTAATAGTCTACTTTGTGATTGATAGGCTACTACCACAACCTCGTCAAGAATTATGATCAAATAGTAGCACCTCTAACAAGGTTATTGAAAAATGATGCATTCTCTTGTGCTCGAGAAGAAACCAAATATTTTGAAAAATTTAATGTAGATATGTATACAACTCATGTATTATCCATGCTTGACATCACAAAAAAAATTATTGTGGAATGTTATTTCTTAGGGAATAGCATTGGTGTAGTTTTGATGAAAGAAGGAAGGCCCCTTTCCTTTGAAAGTTTCCAACTTAAAGGAAAAAACTTACTAAAACCAATTTATGAAAAGAAAATGTCATACATACTACATGCAGTTAAGAAATGATGTCCTTACCTAATAGGAAAACACTTCAAGATAAGAATAAATCATGAAAGCCTTGGATACTTCTTGGAACATAGAATATCTTTAGAAGAGAAACAACAATGGGTTACAAACATTCTAGGGTATGACTTTGATATTATCTACAAAAAGGAAAACATAATGATTCACTATGGTACCAACATTTCATATATTTATGTAAGAACACTCAAACAAAAGGTACTTTTGGAATTTCACACTTATCCTATAGGAGGACATTTAGGATTCTTAAAAACTTACCATAGGATCAAGAAGGATTTTTTTTGGTAAGGTGTTAAAAATGATATCCAAAATTTTGTGGTAGAATGTACAGAATAATGGTGAGACAATCAAGACATTGGGTCATCTACATTCATTAGCCATACCAAGTTAGCATTTGGAAGAGGTCTCAATGGATTTTATCACGGTTCTATCAAAGATAGAAGGAAATAATATCATCATGATTGTATTGGATTGACTCACAAAGTATTCCCATTTCTACTCCCTTTCTCATCCTTTCAAAGCAAGTACAATAGTTATAACATTCATTGAAACAATTCAAAAGTTGCATTCCCCTAAGATTATTGTAACTAATAGATATCCAATTTTCACTAGTAAATTTTGGAATGAAATATGTTCTTGTATTGGAATTCAATTGGCTCACAACTCCTCTTACCATCCTCAATCTCATGGAATTGAGATTGTGAATAAATTCCTAAGAGGTTATCTTCATTGCTTTGCATATTATAAACAAACACAATGGGTCAAATGGTTTCCCTTAGCAGAATGGTGGTACAAGACATATTTCCATACTTCATTAAAAGTTTCACCCTTTATGGCACTTTATAGATATCATTATCCTTCCATCACATCATCCTTGAAAGAGAAATCTAAGGCTCAAGTAGTGGAGGATTACATAGAGAATCAATAAGAGGTTCTCCAACCGTTGAAAGATAAATTGGCTATTATTAACACAAAATAGAATGAAACAACAAGCAGATCAACATCATAGTGAAAGGAAGCTTAAATTAGGGGTTTGGATATTTTATTGTACAACCATACAAATAGATGTCTCATGGTCAGGAAAACAAGGACAATAAATTAGCTCCTAGGTACTATGGTCCCTATAAGGCATTGTACAAGATTGGAATCATGGTTTACAAATTAGAGTTTCCTCCATATTCGCATGTACATCCAGTATTCCGTGTACATCCAATATGATTTTATTGAAGATTGACGAAGAAGGAAATATAATGCTAGAGACTAAAACAATCCTTTACACAAGGATCAAGAAATTGCAAAATCAAGCAATTATTGGGTACCTCATAAAGTGGAAGAAATTTCCAATAAAAGAGGCGACATGGGAAGATGACTTATTGATGTAGAAACATCCAAAGTTTGAAGGGGAGGGGTATGTTTAGCCCTATATATCGTGACAATACATTTCTATAATTAATTTTGTGTTGTCTTTATTGGTTAGGTAGGACCTTCATTGTAATTGTATCATTTGTCTTCTACACACAAACACACACAGACACACCAGGGTGACCAATTTTTAGAATCATCTCATCTTTTCTTGTGCATTTGATACATTGCATAAGGAGTTTTCCCTGTTGAAGAGGCTTCTTATTCCTCTCTTTATTTCGATCTCGGCATATTGGGTTACTCTTTCTTTCTAATTTTGTGTTGTTTGGGGAATTTGGTTCATAACACAATGATTATCTTATCGAAATACTAATTTAGGATCATAACTAAACAGATCCATTTGAGAGAGAGAGAGAGAGAATAGGTTGGACAGAAAAAGAGACACGAGTGAAATTCTTTGATACCAAATGATAAGACATGAATGTGCCTTATCTTTGTAATAAAAATAATTAATGTATAAATTCTAAAAATAGAAGAAAAATGAACAAAAGGAAAACCTCATAAGATATTTCTTGTTTATCCACATCGCCAAAGGCCTTTCTTATAATTTTGCAAGGGGTCGACATAAAATAATGACCTAATTAAAATAAATAATAAATTAAGTACACATGATTTGAGGGATGTAAGTGTGAAACTAATATAAACAATTCTAACTAAGTCCTTGAATAAATTTCTCTCAAAGTGGGATGCACCTTTTTGGAGGGACAAGCTATGTGAAAAGTGTCCCTAGTCCATATCAAGGATTGATAAAGATGCCACCTAATATTATAAAGAGAAATGACAAAGAACGATCACCATACTTATAAAGTGTTCCATCATGCACTTATGATGTATAAGAAAACCCAACAGTGTTATTTAACATTTATAAATGCACCATAAACTACAAGAAAATGTTTTATTTAAATGAAGACTCTGAGTGTGTATGGTGCATCCATACTTTCCTAGTGTTATTTAACATCTAAAAATGCAACAAAAACTACAAAAAGATATTTTATTTAAATGAAGAATGTGAGTGTGCATGCTAGATAGGGAGGCACTTGAATGGTGTATCCATACATTTCCTAGAGAATTGAAAATCCTAATATATTTTTGTAATGTTTGAATTTATAATATCTCTATTTTTGTAATGTTTGAATTTATAATATCTCTAAGCACTACCAACATGTCACCTAATATTATAAAGAGTATCACAAAGCAGGGTCATCATATTTATTAAGTTTTACATAGTACATTTAAAATGTAGAAAAGCACTTATAACAATGTTATTGAACATTTAAAAATGCACCACAAAGCAAAGGAACATGTTCTATTTAAACAAAAGCTTCTTAGTGCACATGGTATGTCGGGAGAAACTGCAATTGGTGCATCCATGCATTTTCTATATATCAACCAAGAAGATATATTTTTATATAAAATGCACTCAATGGTGAATTTAATATCATTAAGCATTATCAAAATAATGCCATCCAATATTATAAAAAGCATTGACTACTCTAGAATATTTTCTATTTAAAAAGGTACTCGATAATGTATTTATAAATTGAGAAGCATAACTACTATGCCACCTACTAAATTATGAAGTGCAACAAACAAATGTGGTTTTTTAATTTTTTTATTTGTTTTACCCACACTTGACATAAGACAATGCATCACTAATGATGTGTCCTATAATTTTACATGATGCACCATATAATTTGGTGAAATCCAAATGGATTGAATGCATGGTGGAATTTTTAAAAGAAATGGAAATATGTGGGAAATCTTAAGTCAAGATATATATTTAAGTTTATAAAATATCTACATGAAAAAAAAAAAAAAAATTAGTTAATCTCCTTCATGATAAGGAGGCATGGTTTCCACATACACAAAAAATGTTATTATTTTGTATAATTCAAATACAAACCCAATATATTGTTGAAGTGAAGGATTGAAGGAATAATGCAACACAATGGCACTGATAATGGGGTGGTTGTATATAGATGGTAAGCATGAATGCTTGTATGGTTTGAAGCACTAAAAGGAAAGTAAAAGTGAAATAATGGTTTGGCACTATTTTTATTACCTTGGCACTTAAAACTACGTGGATCGATGTGCTTTTTAGGAACTTTAGTGTGTGTTTGGAGAATTATGCCTAGTTCAATGCTTTGTTACACATAAGCGTAGAGGTGCATTTATTGTGTAATGACATTCCCATGTTTTTGATATTAAAAAATGTTTAAATGTTTATGGGTGCACCTATATAGGGAGCACGCCACAATGCCTTTTATAGAAGTGTATCATTACATTTTTTAATTTTTAAAATAAAAACCAATAATGCATAACAAAATATGTAAACTCATTCGGTGCATTGTAAATAATAATGCACCTATGCGCTTATAAGTTTACGATGCATCTTTAGAGTTTGTTTAAATTAAAACAAACCCATTTTTAACGGATTAGTTCTAATGAAAGTCATGCACCTTGTTATTTACTATGCATCAGTGTGCCTTATATATAGGTGCGCTAGTGCGCATTTTAAAAGATCTTTATTAAAATTATTGATTGCATGTTTCCACTAGCAACCTCTTCATGAATAAAAAAAAAGATTTTTTTTTTTAAGAAGTTGTTCCTAGTGCCAAAACCTTAAACCTAGATTTGGTCCATGAGCAAAGCCTCTATATACCCATAGTTCATTGCCTTTTGCTCTTATACTACCTTATATTGTTGAAGCTTGAGTGTTTAAACTTGGTGATGAAGTTGTTTAAGCTCAAGTAGTTGTGTGGGAATAATAGTTGGTTGAGAGAAAGTAATTGGAATTAACTTGACTTCTCGTCTAAACATATAAAAAAGGACACAAATAGTTTTAAAAGAAAATTAAATAAAAATTAGTTTTATTTTCAATTGTTCAAATTTATTTTTTCAGTTATAAATAGAAGGAAATGAAATACCTCCAAAAATGTGGGTGAGATAATGACGAGCATATTTCTTTGTTTTTTAAGTAAAATTAAAATATTTTATTATTTTGGTGTAACATACATTTACATAATAAATATATAATGTTACTTGTGAGAAACTTAGGATTTCTCGTTTTTCATATTAATTTTTATAATTTTTGATATAAAAATTGTATATATTATTTTATTTTTAAAATCAATTAAACAAATATATATTTAACATATACATATTCATATTAAATTTCCAGTCACCTACTTTTGTGTAGAGAGGAATTTGCATCTCAATTTAAGCCAAAAGTCTTTTGTTTTCTTCTTTACAAAGTAATAAGCATCTACTCCCTAAAAGCCACAACTACCATTCAAATTCGTATATTTTCTTCACAAATGGGCAATGCTAAAATTAGATATTTGGAGAAAAGACATTAGTCGATGCATCTGAATGGTTAGAGGGACACATGCCAATAGTAGATCTTGGGGTGAATGAACATGCTAGTTAATTTTAATAGTAGATCTTGGGGTGAATGAACATGCAAGTTAATTTTAATGAGGAGATAGTTTGCAACATCTTAAAACGAGGATTAGCTATGTGGAAAGAAAAAATCAAACCATTTATGTAAAAAGATGTGTACATAGTTTACAACACCTTAAAAAGAGATTAGCTATGTGGAAAGAAAAAATCAAAGCATTTATGTAAAAATATGTGACTATTGGTACACCATTAACATGACCCCTAATAAGAAGATAGTTTACAACACCTAAAAACTAGGGTTAACTAAAAGTCAAAACATTTATATAAAAAGATGTGCCTAGTGGTCCAACCTAACATGACCATGACCATAATGAGGAGATAGTTTGTAACACCTTAGAACAAGGATCAGCCATGTGAAGATAAAAAATCAAAGCGTATATCTTAAAATATATGACTAATGTTCCATCACTAACATGACCCTGAGGAGATAGTTTGTAACAACTAAGTTTGGTTAAAAATGAAAGAATTTATGTAAAAAGATGTGCCTAGTAGTCCACCACTAACATGACCAAACCCCCAAAATTGTTGAAATTGGATGCATCCAAATCGATGGTCAAAGCATGTATCTAAAAAGATATGACTAATGTTCCATCACTAACCTGACCTTGACGAGGAGATAGTTTGCAACAGCTAAGTTTTGCTGAAAATGAAAGCATTTACGTAAAATTATGTGCCCAATGGTCCACCACTAACATGACCAAACACCAAAAATTGTTGAAATTGGATGCATGGAAATTATGGTCATTATTTGTGTGCGTTTCCCTTCTCTTAAACTCCTTCCACCAAACAACACTTCAAAGCTCACAACAGATTTCAATTCAAAAAGTTCCAAGTTATTGAAATGTCACAATTGTGTGCATACCCCCTCCTCTTCATTCAATTCCTTCCACTAAACAACACTTCAAAGCTGACAGCTTTCACTTCCAAAAGTTCCAAGTGGGTACCTACTACCCACACTTCTTTGAGCTGTAAGCCATAGACATCCTTTACCAAATCCACTACAACGCTGAGGTGTGGAGAAGCAATAAAAGCCCTACGACCTAGGAACTGTAGGAAACTATCTTTTTGTCAACTAATGCCATCTCTGTATTTTTGGGAAGAAAAAACGCAAGCAATTTATTCGTGTGAAGATGCCTATACCCTCGAAAATTATAAATTGAAACAACCCAAGTCAACCTGTCATGATTGATTTTCTTTTCGGTTAGAAGTTCCTATTTTTCCTTCGGTCTTTAATTCCATTCACCAAACGACAGTGCAAAGTCGTCTGCAACTCTTAATTCTAAAAGCTGCCGACGATTTTGTCCCCACATCTCACCTCGTGAAATTATTTAAAGAATCATCCATCGTCTACTCTAACCTGCTATGAAAAGACCCAAATTACACCCAAAAGTGCTTAAACTTAAAGACGCATCCATTCCACAATAACGGCTGGTCAACTCACACTTCTGTTTTCATTTCTTAACTCACACTTCTACTTATGTTCTTATGTTTTATATGAATATACATTTCTGTTTTGTACAGATCAATATATAAACAGACAAATGCATATACAAAATCGCCTGCAACAATAGCTCAGACATCTACTTATGTTCTTATGTTTTATTTATATGAACATCCATTTCTCTTGTGTACAGACCAATATATAAATGTACAAACGTATACACAAGCGTTTCCAACGATTTTAGGTAAAAACTTGTTTATGTGTATAAATTTTTTTATTATGCAATAAAGTCTGAACGTCTGTCACCTGCATTTAAAGGAGGGCACGCACCGATAATAATGGACATAAATATCTATCTACTTCATTCAACATCCATGCTCGTTGTTACCGAAATTATCTGAACACAGATGACCCACATCATTTGAATTATAAGTAAAGTCCTACCTACTCAAACTAGAAATCAAAGTCCCCTACAGGCTCCTGTTGTGTATAAATGTCTACACACTCCAGTAACTTTACTATTTAAATGACTGCGCAGATAGCTATGTAGTAGGGGCGGCGCTCTGTCTATAGACCTAATTTGCAGTTGCCACATCTGGAGAATCAGAAGAAGTTCCTAAAATGTTGTGTGTTGTTTGCAGGGCGACTGTATGAATTAGATTGTGCCAAAATCCAGACCTTCACACACGGTTGGACTAAAGCTCTCTGCATAGCCTCCAAGGAGAGAAGGAAATTATCAGTTCCGGGCCTCCAAAAATGGTGAAGTTAGAATCTCATGAACTGATAGAAGCTCTGAACGTGAGAGTTAATGGCTCTGGCGAGAGGATATTAGTTCTTTCACACGGCTTTGGGGGCGATCAGTCGATGTGGAAAGATATTCTGCCATACCTAGCCCCTGATTTCAAGGTCATCGTGTTCGATATGGTTTTCTCTGGCAGTGTCGATCCCAAGCATTTCGACTTGGATCGATATACTGATTCACTCTCTGCTTATGCAGACGATCTTCTCGCCATTTTAGATGAGCTTACAATTGACAAGTGCGTGTACGTAGGTCATTCAGTTTCTGGAATGGTGGGCTGTCTTGCCTCCATTAAAAGGCCAGAATTGTTTGAAAGATTAATCTTACTATGTGCTTCCCCAAGGTAACAGAACCTAACTATAGTCACTTAAGCTTTAATCTCCAAAAAGTTTCCTCTGTTCTTTCTGTATTCATGTCATGCATACGATGTTGTTTTTTCTTCAGGTATTTGAACGATGAATCGTATGAGGGAGGATTCGAACGAGGAGACATCGATGGACTTTTCAGCGCAATAAAATCGAACTATTCAGCATGGGTTTCAGGCTTCGTTCCTCTGCTAATTGGCGTTGAAGAGCCCTCTCTGGTGAAGGAATTCAGTAGAAAAATGATGAATATGAAGCCTGAAATCGCACTGGTGGTTGCCAAAAGCATTTTCGAGAGTGATGTGAGAAGCATATTATGCGATGTGAAGATCCCATGTAGCATCATCCAGACTAGGAAGGACGTAGCAGTTCCATTGAGCGTGGCATATCACATGCAATGCAACCTTGGAGGAAACAAGAATTCAGTGCATATACTTGACGTAGATGGCCATCTACCGCAGCTAACTTCACCTCACATGTTAGCAAAGTTGCTTACACAGCTTCTTGCAGGGCCTTGAATAGATGACCAGATGAATGACAACAGTGGATTTATGGATTTTTCAATAGTTAATCTTCTCAAGGAACAATCTGTTGTGTTTCTCTTTTAATACGGTATACCCAAACTTGTGTTGGGTTGAAGATTGTTTGTAGTCGTAATTTGGCATGTGGATTTTATGTGTTAAGGATGACCTTTTCCAATACCTTTTGGGCAGCCCGTTTATTGCTGATCATCTGTGTCATTCCCTAATCATCTAATATCGATAAACGTTATTTAGATTAGAAGAAGCAATCTCCCATATGTTGGAGTTACAGGCGTTGTGCTCAGGTTTTCTATTTTTATCAGGACGTTATTCTATGAAGATTCCCAATTTTAATCAAATAGTTTGTGATTTATAGACAACTGCTCTACAGTTCAATAGTAGATGTTGTAACGCTATGTAAAATAAAAAAAAATAAAAATTGTATCCTTAATCTTTCAATTTAACTCCTTAAATAATTTTGTTTAGATGTTGTAACGCAATGTAAAATAATATTAAAAAAAAAATTATACTTAATCTTTCAATTTACCTCCTTAAATAATTTTGTTTGATATGTATTCTATATATCAATTAATAGATATAGATATCTTATGTCTAGTCCTGATTGAGTGGTGCATATCTTATGTCTAGGTCTGATTGAGTAATTTCCTGATTGAGTGGTGCATATCTTATGTCTAGGTCTGATTGAGTAATTTTGTTTGATATGTATTCTATCAATTAATAGATATCTTATGTCTAGGTCTGATTGAGTGGTGCAACATTATCTACGGTGGGGTTGGGCCCATAGGTGGTGGGGTGAGGTCCATAGATCCACTTGTAAAGGGTCTGGACTACCCTTCCAAAGGGTCTGGATTACCCTTAATTCCATGGAGAATAACAAAGTAGTGTAATTTTTTATTTTTTTTATATCTATTTGAATTTAGTTATTGCACTTTAATTATGTATTATATTTATTTATAATTAACTCATTTTTACGATTTTTCTAATATTTTAAAAATATTTTTTATAATTTAATAGGAAGAAGATATTAATTTTGTAATATAGTTAGTATTTTTAAATTATAAAATATTAAGTACATAAAAATTATACAATATAAATATCAATTTAAAAGATAAATTAAATCTATCTTAATTTATTAATATTTAGTTTAATATTTTAGATGTAAAAGTAATTTGCTTTTTTATTTTCCTTTTATTACCAAAGTTTTCTCTCAATTTACCTAACAATTTAATTAAAATTAATATAGTGATATTGACAATTTAACAACCCAACTTTGTTATTGTTGATATTTGATCTAATTATTATAAGTTGAAAATTTGCGGAGGATTAGATCTTATAATTGTAGATTAGGGTTAGATTAGGGTGTGTGCAAGTTAATGAGGGTCTCTTTTGACACATTAGATGCAATACAAAAGTGAAAAACATGCATCCCTCAACTTAAATGGATATTTTGAGACACATACATAATGAATCTTGCGATGAGTAAAAAAGATGAAATGTAGGAAATTGAATGACGTTTCCAAACATATAAATTTTTTCTATTGAAAATGTTCTTAACTATCTAAAGTTTGATATTTTTTAACCAACACTTTTTGGGGGGGACAAATTATAAGGTATATGTTTTTGTGGGTACATCCTTTGAGTGCCTAAATAATGGAATCAACCTATGAAAACTAGTACACATATAGAGAACAACTAGTACTAGTGCACCACTATTTAAAAAAAAATAAAGAAATATTTATTTTCAATTATCTAAGTGATTGAACCTCATAAACAGTACGCCAAGTGTGGGTACAACCTTTGAAGGTCTTAATGCAATGATCATGAATTTTTTTTTTATAGCATGTAGAGGTCGGTGTTCTTTAGTGCACCATACATTGTTTTTTCAAAATGGAGAAATGGAAGAGTTATGGACAAAACACTAACAATGTGTTTTTTGAATTGAGGAGACATGATTCAAGAAAAATAAGAAAAAATATATTCCTTTTAAAAATTACATATTTGGAATCTGCAGAAAAAATGCTACCTGTGTTTAAAATTTCATAAAAAGTGATGGTGTGCAACATACTGTCACCAACGGCTAAACATGGGCATAGTGAAAAATTGGATGTAATGGTCAACTAGTCATGGTATACCACATTCCATGGTATAGGCTTGGTAATTCCGAAGCAAAATCTAAAGCAGACACATAGGCACAAAGAGGCCACACCAGCACATGTGGAGGTTCAGGTTTAGTGCTACAAAATGCATACGTGTATTGTTTAAATTCATTTTTTTCCCACCATACTAAAACACATACACAATTTGGTGTTACAAAACACATATGCATTTTTGGGAACAAAAAACGCTACTACCCCCAAACCCCCTAATACACCCCCTCTCCAACTCCCAAAGGCCCCCACAACCATGTAACACAATTCCCCCTCAACCCCTAACACCCCCCATCCTACTCCTCCCCTAACCTATCCCTCCTCTCCCTCTCACACCCCTCCTCCCCCTAACTCTTTCTAACCCCCTCTCACTCTCTTTCTCTCCCATACTCCTCCACCTAGTCATGTCTCTCTCCCAAACCCTTACTACCCACCCTCCCTACTCTCCCTCCTTTGCTCCTCTCTTTAACTACCCTAATTCTCCCTAAACCCATATCCTCCCACCCCTATTCATACCCCCACTACTCTCTCTTCCCCCCAATATCGTACAAAAGAATCCCTCTCTCTCTCTCTCTGCCCCTAACCCTAATCCTCCACATAAACCTAACCCCCACCCATCTCTGTCTCCCCCAACCCCCTAACACACCACCACCCCATTGGTTCTCTCTCTCTCTCTCTCTCTCTCTCTCTCTCTCTCTCTCCTTAACACTTACTAAGCCCTTCTCTCACTCGGTTTCCCCCCTTCTCGAGTTACACCCAATCTCCTAGTTCTTTCCCCTATGTCTATACCTCTAACTCCTTAACACTCCCCCCCTCTCTCTCTACCTCTTACCCCTTAACATGCCCCCCTCTTTGTACCTCTAACCCCTTACCACCCCCCCAATGTCTCTATTTCTCTCTCTCTCTCTCTCTAACCCAAACAATCACCCTCCACACCTATGCTCCCCTTTAACAACCAGTATGGTCGCCATTCTAATAACAATAATTAGTGCAGGGATGTGTCTACACATATTAAACTATTTTGCTAAGAGATGGTGAGCCTCTACGTCAGAAATGAAAAGATTATCTCAAGCATCTTAAGATCTAGATTCATTAATCAAAACTCATTAAGATATAAGAACATTTTAGAATTAAAGTCATGCAAGATAAGCAAACATTCAACACTAAAATGGCAGAAACTTGAATCAATTCATGCTAAAACAATGGAGAAGATACATGATTACCAGGAATCCTGGTGTGAGTGCCTCCTCCCTTGCCATAAATTTTTCTTCCTTTATCCTTGCTTTTGAAGACTTGGAGTTCTTCTCCTTCCTTCAGAATCTCCTCGGCATGCCTTTGCTCTTTTTTTCTCCCTTTACCATGCCTCCCATGCCTTTCTTATATAGCATTGGGAAATGAGCCTTAGGTTTCTCTTTAGAGTGTGGGATTAGTCATTTTCCTCATTTTGATTCTTTTCAAGTGAAAACCCACTTTTGAATAGTTTTTAGGCTTTTTGCTCCACTTAGGATGTTTTAAACACAATTAATGCATTTTAATGCATTTCTCAGAGAGGATTCGTCTCTGATTGAACTTGTGTCATGACTTTCCTGTCGCGGGTGCATGGTAAACATATGTTGCTCTGTCACTTAGTGAAGGGTGTCAATTTGATTGTTAACAATGACAAACAACATGGAATTTACCTATCCAATGCAATTGGTGGATGGATGAAGATGGTTTTTGAGTGGAAATGGTGAACTTGGTTGGTTGTAGCTCCACGCACGCGATGGTTGATTCACACTCGACTGGAATGGAAACAATGAAAAAAATCTGGTATTTTTATTTATTTCCTTAACAGGGATGCGTGCATGCATTTGTACGCACATGCATAGCAGCGTGCATGCACCCCGGTTTGGTATCGAACCTAATGGCGCGTGCGCGCTGCCTTAGGTGCGTGCGCAGGTTTATTTTTTCCCCGCTAGCGCGGCCTTGTTGCAACACTTTTGGGGAGCAACTTTGTGTGCTCGCCCACCATATTTTCCGAATACCATATTTAAAAGTGCATTTATGCTGAATACAAATTCTGATCTATAGGAAAAAAATAATTTAATGTAATCTAATCGAGATATGTAAGGGACAAAGCATGGATACCTGTAACCTTGTAACTCTCCACATCATAGACCGACGTAACTTTGTGGAGTGCAGAAGCATGTAACTCTCAAGAGTTTAGACAACAGATACAACGAACATAAACAAACACGAACAAAAAACAACTTGGGAGACAGAATCATGATATAGAAATTTTGGGTTGAAAACGTTACGCCAAGTTTCATGCTTAGAGCACAAAAATGGAAAAATGAAAAGATAAGCGACGAAGGGTTGATGTCGCTACAGAACGTAAGCACAAATGGAAAAATAAATTCATGAAACTGAGTAAATCTAATTCGTGGTTAACTTGTGGATGCAACATATCGCACAATATCCAAGGTAATCGTTGGTATCCAACTAGTTCTTCTTCTAAATAGTTTTTTTAATTTTATGTGATTACATTATGTGGCATATTGCACGTCAATTTTGGGCATACTGGGAGATGTATATGTCGTGGCTTGCATGCAGAGTAATTAGGTCGCACTTAGAATTCAACTGTCCAGCTAAGGTCTAGATTTCAAGGGAACACCTGTAATAAATTATTAGAATTTTTTTTTTACCCGATTGATGGTATATGCTCGTTGGTGGGGTAATTCTGAGCTCAAAATGTGTGGTAGGAGCGGTTCGACCATATACACAGATCCATTTAGAAACGTGTAATGTTGTGAGTGCCATCCCTAATCTCATAGCCATCTGCTTGCTTAATTTTGGGTTGCCTCAAAAAGAGGCCAAATGAGGCTCTCAAAGAGTTAATTGGCTAGAAAACAATTGCCCTGAAAAAACTTAGGTTAAACGACTTAGGAAATGGTGCAGATTAATACATTTTCCACCGAAGCAATTTCTATAGCTCATGTTGCTTGGCAAGCTCAGAGGGACTAATAAAAAGAATGGTATTATAAAAAGTATAGGGGAATATGAATATGATATTTTATTTTCAATAAATTTGAAATATTTTATTATGTCTGTATCAACATATATATTGTTATTTATGTGAAACTTAGGATTTCTCAACTTTCATGTGATCTAAGTCCTTTGAACTATTAAGTAGCAATTGCCCCAAAAGGTGCAAAGGAACACCGAAAGGAAAAATAAAATATTTGAGATTAAATTAAATGTGATGAAGCAAGAAAGAGGATAGTGAAATATATGTCATGAAGAGTTTCCTCATTATTGAAATGCCTTGAAGAAAACAATAAAATAACAAAAAATTTGGGCGATTCACTTCACGCCTAGATTCCAAGACAAATGTTTCAGTATCAAAGATGCAATGGACAAACTTTTACTCAAATAAAATAATGATAACACTTTGATGCAAATAAAGAGAATGGCACAAATTGTCCATTGGGGGTTAAGAGAGTAATAATACACTTAATTATCTTCACTTTCTATTATTCATTCTTGCACCTAGATTCTCTCTAATATGGTCATTGTTATCACACATCTAAATAAATTTTATTACACCTAGCTTGTCACAAATAAAAATTGGAAACTAAATTTGCTTCAAATGCAAGCTTAAATGCCTTCAAACTTATAGGAGCAAGTTGCCACATAGTCAATAAAATAAGATTACAAGGGATCCATAAGATATTTTATGTGCTTGGAGGTATTAAAATTCTCTCCCATGTATGCAAGTACTTTTATTTTGCTAGTATAACTCTTCATTATAGTTGTAAAAACCAAAATTTTACTTTGGGTACTTGAAAAATACTGAAATTTCACATGGGGAGAAACTTGCCATGCACTTAATATGGTTTATTTATGAAACAATCTACACTAGAGTTGCTTATCAGTTCATTTACTAACATCCTAGAAGCATATCTCATTAGCATAAAATGAAAAATATACTTTAAGAATAAAATGTGCATCAACCTCTGTTTAGTGCAGATAGATGAAGAACACTTAAATATGCATCAGCCAAGTGATCAAAGCAATTACCACCATTTTGGAAGCATATCTCATTAGTATGGTAGAACCATGCATGCATTATGTAAGTCACTAAATAACAAAAGATATTTGCCAAACATTTCGAGTTACAATTTTATCACAAGATTCAATTGCAACTTGGTTGAGTGGGAACAATTCAAAACTCTAATTTTGGCTCAAACATGAAAATATGCTTTCAAGAATAAAATATGCATCAAGCTTTGTTTAGTGAATATGCTTGAACACTTGAATATGAATCAAACAAGAGATCAACATTTGTTCAATGAAGATGGCTAAATAAGACTTGAATATGCATCAACCAAGGAGATGAGGGAAATTACCAACATTATGAAAGTATATCTCAAAGCATATCTTAGTAGCATTTTTTAAAACCATGGTTGCATTATCCAAGTCACTAAATAACATTGAATATTTGAGAACTTTCAAGTGACAAATTCATCACAATAGATATGATTGCAACTTGTTTGATTTGCAAAACACTATTTTTGGCCAATATGAAAATCTTAAGAAATATACATTTGCATAAAATAAGTTAAGATAAGTTTATTCACAAAGCAAATTTTGGTTGTTTTCTATGTCTTCTAGGGTAATCGAAAGGGCATGGACAATGTAAAATCTATGGAGTTGTAGAGTTGCAGAGTTGTATTGCTCAGACAATCAATTTAGACCTCACTGTTTTCAATTCTAATACTGATTTGAGGAAATTGAAATTGTATACACATCTAAAGATCAAGAAATTTCTCTTAAATTTATTCGACATGTGGATTCTACTCAATGTGAAATAATTAGGAGTAGAATTTGGCAATGACAGAGGAAGAAAAGACGTATTCTCTACTCGCAATGGAGATCTGGTTCGACAAATGAACACATGCAAATCCATGGGAGCATGGGATTTGTTTCAAAATATAGCTTTCAAAGATAGCCATCTTCCTCCTAATTTAGAGAATATTGCCAAAGAGGTTTCCAACAAGTGTACACTTTTTTCCCTTAGCCCTCCCTCCTTTGTCGACAGACCATTCAAGTGAAAGTCCCGTTAACTTAGACAAGGCATCAATAACTCTTGAAATTAATAAGAAAAGAAAGCATAGCAGATATTAAATTTACACCTTAAATCCCATCATGTAGGCCATATAAAAAAAACACCATGGACCATTCTTCTTTTCTATAAAGACTCAATTAAGCTTTAATAATAGTACAACACATAAGTAATTATTAGAGTTTTGAACACATATTTAAAACAATTCTCTACTACGCCATATCATCACTCTAATATCATTTTTAAATCCAAATAATTAAGGGGAATCACCATCAAGCAATTTTGGTAGGATTCTCCAAGTAGTAGTAAAACCCCACAAGATCTTTGTTGCATTGTCATTGAGTCAAATTTCATCTTCATCTCTCCTTTTTTTATTTTATGACCTTCTCCTCTTTTGTGCCTCTCTAAATATACTTCTATATTCTTCTAAGATATCTTAAAGGTGCCTCTAACAAGGAATCTATATCAAATTCTTCAAAAAATTTGGTAATTGCACCTTTCGCCTTAGAGGTGTTTGTGACATCTTCGTATGCATTAAGAGTTGCCTCTTTTGTGATATATTGTTGTTTGTGAATATTAATTTGCTTCCATAAATATTGTTTGTGCCATGTAATAGTATACTTACACAACATTAATTAACCAAAAAATAACACAAAAAGATAAGAGAAATCGAATCACATCACCACCATCTATCATTTTATTTATGAGATCGCTACTAATTGTTCAATCACTTGTTACAAAAAGACAATTTCGCAAGGATTCCATATGTTGCAATAACTTAGTCGCCAAAGTATATGCTAGCATCTTGCTCAAGCGATGATCCAATCTCAGTTTGTTTTAATTAACATTAGTCACAGATAGCATTAGTTATTTAGTCTAGAACTTTAAGATGGAAATACTAAAACAACACTAGTGTATGCCGAAAAGAGTGTGATAATGAGCCTTGAAGGATTCATATTCTTTTTTTAGAACACCAAATCCTTTCTATAGCTTCTTCATTTTCCACCTGGATCTTTTGTTCTAGAACCAAATGGCTATCTTCCTTAGGTGCAGTCACAGAGCCCATGTTTTCACCTTTTCTATTGAAACTATTATATGTTGCTCTTTAAATAAACACAAATAATGAAGGCTAATGAATCTATACCAAGATGAAGTTCTGTAGATTGTACTCCAAAGAGTGAAGACGTGAAGGGAAATGTTGAAGAACCTTTATCCAAAAGCATCAATTGTGAGAGTACTAATGAAGGAGACACATTATAGATTTGGTGAGTGAATAAATTGAATATAGAGACCTTTACACTCCAAGGGAATATATGGATATAATTCTTTAAAACAAGGGGGTGGGCATTCAAAGAAAATAGATCCACTAAGAAAACAAGCCATAACTCAAACATATCTTTTCAACCACCTACCCTTGGGATAGATCATGTACTTGGCTCTCATTAAAGAGTTAAGTGATAATGGTGGAAAGTTTGCGTTGAAAGAGTTTATATATCATTGCAAACAAGTCAACATAGTTTGATAAAGATGAAATCCTTACATATTAGAGGAAAACATAACACTTCAAAGGAATAGTTGAATCTTTTTGTGTGCCAATGCATAATGGATTTGACAGATTTTGAGATTTTAATAACACATTCCAAGTCCAAATAAATAATCAAACATTAATTGGGTGTGCTAAATGCATGTTGGGTCATGCAAATTTTCATGACATATCCAACAAATAGATAACATAAGTCACTACATATTGCGAAATTGGAGCTCTACATGATGTCAATGTTGAGTAAATGTCCTAAAAGAATGAATTTGGTGTCATATCTAAGTGTTCTTGCATATGGTCATTACGCTGGAGATTGAAAAATAAATAGTTTATAAGAAGAATAAAGAGTATATACAAAAGTGAAAAATTTAAGAAAAACATTAGTATACACTGTTGATTAGTGAATATTAATAGTCAAGAGAAGTACATAGTAAATTCAGAAAATTTCAATGACATTGAGTTAATGGTATGAAGATTTCTACATTTTTTCTCTCAAATTAATTAATTAAATATAGTTTTTTGAAGTTTTATAAATACTTTAATATGTTTGCATTAATTACATGTTTTTATTGCATATTTATATAAACTCTAATGATTAAGACGTTGACTAAGCGAATTATCACTAAAATGTTTGGTGAATAAATGAAATCTGTGAAATAAATAAAACATAAAAGTTGTAAGAAGTCAAAATTTCTCCAAGGAATGGAGGTAGAGGTAGATGTAGGTGGAGTTCAAAAACATTAATAGGGATAAATGTACATAGAGTGCAAAAATTTACTAAGAATATATTGACATATGTATATATAAGTGAGACTTTTAATTTTTTGTTAAAATAATATTTGAAAAAGTTATATACAAAAATTTGATAAAAAAATTATGTAAAGAAATAATTTAATATTAATTTAATAAAATATAATAATTCAACTATGTTAACAAAATTTTATAATTATAAAATTTAATATAAATTCAATTATCATATCATAAGTTCCTGTATAACATTTTTAAAATGTATATCATATCACAACTTAAAAACAATATGTAAAACTCTCAAAACATTTTTTTTTATTACAAACATAAAATGTTTCAGATTTATCATTTATCCATAACACCACTACTTATCATGACAATATGCTTATAATTTAAAATTTATATTTATATATGTAGACACGCGAAGAAAAAATTTAAAAGATATTATTTTCACATTTGTGTATGGAAGGTAGAATAGTTCTCCCTTAGACCATAGTTTGCTTCGCTGAGGCATGCCTTTTTCTTTCAAATTTGGACAATTTCTGCAATTTTAGGTTGGAGCAATATTACGAGCATTATATTTTTAAAATGTTCTTCTGCAATGCCCCTAAAATGATTGTGGACCTTAAGGGCACCTGTTGAGTGACCCGGCTGAACAACTTCGATGAAGTGGCCTCTTGAGCCTTGATATGTCTTAAATGATTGAGGAAAAGCTGAAGATGTGAATGATGACAATAATTGATAAATGAATTAATGAATTAAATGATATGTGTAGAGTGGGATAATTGATTAATTACATCTTGCTTAATGATTATCCTTGATTGTGAAAAATGTGCTATATGTATATGATGCTTAACGAATAGTTGTATGATGAATTGTGAGATGAGAACAAAAGAAATACATATTGATGAAATGCTCTACTAATTAATGGAACGTATGATGTTATGAGTAAACTGTAATTCGCTCAACGATTAGCGGGTTTATGGATTGGAATATGACAAATGAGAATAGGACTATTAATATATGTTTCTGAGATGTGTGTAGCGACAGGTGAAACGACTCACCGACAGACACACAAAGCAATTGAAGGGCCGTAGAGTACGGATAAATCACATAAGGAAGAACGACGACAGTATCGAATTCCTACGGAATCCCACGACTGAGTTCAAAAGCCCTTATCCACTTACTCGGGGTCACGTGAAGTCGTGCGATGTGGACCACGACGGAGTTGGTCACGTACAAGTTGGGGGGTGCGTAGTAAGAACAAACTTACTCCTCAGTGCCATTAGTCCCCAACAGCGTGTAGACGAAGGATTGAAGGTAACGAATCCTAAATCCCTACATGAAGTTCCCGTAAGTCAAATGAAAAGATATCGGCATAAGGACCCAAAGGTGTGGTACCTTGTCGAGAAACGGAAAGGATGGATGCAAGGACCCGACGATGTGGTACCTTGCCGAGAAATGGATACGACGAATAAATGGACCCAACGGAGTGGTACCATGTCGAAAGATGAGCATAAAGGATAGATGGGACCAATGGTGTGGCACCAAGGTCCTAGAATGGATGAATTGGTAAACTTTATGCATAAAAACCATATAAAACAACATTTAGAACACTTGCTCATGAAAATACTTTTTAGTTTTAAAAATAATAGAAATAATTATTTTTAGGCATTTGCACATGTAAATAATTTTTAGTATTTAAAATATTAGAAATAATTATATTAGGATCAAAATGGAATCCTAGGCTTGAGTTATTAGCTAACACCACATGCACCCATAAAATAGAATTTAGAGTAAGCATCTTAGAGACAAACTTGAGTAAATTTAGGAAAGTAGGTGCATTCTTCTAGGAAACTTGACACATGAATTTGTGAGATAAATTATTTTTTGAATATTAAGAAATTGGGTATTTTGCATGAAGCAACATGTGTCGCAGGGGAATTTCTTATTTAAGGAAGGCTTTGGGGATGGGTAAAGGACCCAGTTTTTGGATGGTTATCGTAACCTTGAAAAAAATGAGTGACTTGCTACTATTGGGGTTTGGCTAGAAATTCTTGTGGGGGGGAAACCCATTGAGGAGTTTCTTGAATGGTGTGTGTGAGCTCTACAGCCCGAAGCTCGAGGGTGGCCATGCGACTGAAAGCATGAGCATATGGTTAGGTGGTGAAGCTAACGTTTGCTTCGCCAATGGTTAATTGAGCTTTTCTGGAGGGATCCTACGAAAGACACGGATGACAATGCACAAGCTGGATCGGATTAATGACAACTTCTCTTTGGACAACGGTCATGACCTATGGTCGACAGGTTATGGTTTTGTCTATATTTGCTAAGTTATTCAGTTAATTTATTTTATTTCTCTAGTGATTATGCTATCTAATATGTTTTGTATTAGTTTGTTAAGTTTTAGGTTAAGCACGAAAGGACCCTATAGGAGTGGCTCTACATCTTCAAACTTTACAATGGGATATGATAATAAGAGTAAATATTTTCATAGTTTGCTTCGCTAAGGCATGATTTTTTCCTTCAAATTTGGACAATTTCTGCAATTTTAGGTTAGAGCAATACTATGAGCATTATATTTAGAAAATTTTCTTCAAACTTTAAAATGGGCTATGATAATAAGAGTAAATATTTTAAAATTTTCTGCAGCTTTAAGGTGGAGTGATAATAGTAGTAAATATTTAATGTAGTTGTAATGTGGAGTGATAATAAAAGTAAATATGTTGAGAATTTTCTGCAGCTTTAAGGTGGAGTGATTATTTTGAATAGTTCTCCCTTGGCCCATAGTTTGCTTCGCTAAGGCATGCTTTTTTCCTTCAAATTTGAAGAATTTTTGCAATTTTAGGTTGGAGCAATACTACTAGCATTATATTTTGAAAATTTTCTTCAAACTTTACAATGGGCTATGATAATAAGAGTAAATATTTTGAAATTTTCCACACCTTTAAGGTGCAGTGATAGTAGTAGTAAATATTTAATGTAGTTGTAAAGTGGAGTGATAATAAACGTAAATATGTTGAGAATTTTAGTTCACTTTCGTAATATACAATATGTTGAATCTAGCTTGTAGATTGAAATTATAAATATAAAATTTGAATGATTGAATCGATAGAAGGGAGGTACATTTTATAGTCCGATATGGTGCTATGGATAAGATATGTAATGCTTACTCACACACAAACACACACTAACATAGGTGCATCTTAACATTGAATGTTTTAAGCATCTAGAGATTTGTACCTTTGATTTCTTTATGATCTCCCTTGCTGCTTAATGCTTAATAGATATAAAGTTAAGATGAAGCTATGCTGGTTAGAAAAATCCTTCCAGAGCTTCCAAATGTTTCTTGAAAGCATAGTTCTGGATATAGGGATGCCATAGCTTCCATAGTGGAACTTATTCAAAAATAGGACTATTTCCCTTACTGCAGAACATAATCAAAACCATATAAAACTGCATATTTCTATACCATTGCTAACAACCAAAACAAAATGGAAACTCATACCATCAAGGCCTTTGAATTTCGACTGAATCTCGACTGCCTAAAGATAGACTGAAAATCGAGATAATTTTAACAGATTCTAATTATTGAAGAGACTGATAGGAAGGAGCTCATGGTGCTAAAACACTTGACTGGTTGCTTTGAGCTGCAGGAATTTCTTCCTTGATATAAACCAGATTGTCATAATATTCCCTCAGAAGAATGTGTAGTTTCTCTAACAGGGAAAGCTCCATGGCCATAAGCACTTCCTGTGTTTTGTGTTCTGCTCTTCTCAACCCCACAACCAAGTCTCCAATGGATTCCAGTAGCCTGTCTCTCTTTACATTTTTCCTTCAACCTTTGCCTCTTCCAGTTTCTGCATCTGGTGAGGAATTTTCTTTGAATTCCCTAGTCAACTAGTTCCATACTCGGTCCAGCATATGGGCTCTCCCTATCTTCCTTTTCTCAGGTTCTTCGTCAATGCTTCATGTACCTCTTTCCTCAGCGTCACTACTAAACATAAACATTTTGCTTGGTCCTAGAGCTAGCAAAATGAACCCCATTCCCTTTACCACCACTCATGTCATTTCTATTGTGTTCTTGTATCAATTCTCTCTGATTTGTGAGATACCCTCCAATAACATCGAGAGCTCTCAACTCTTAGATCGAGAGCAGAAGTGTCCTCTTGAATTTGAATGATGTACCCCATTTTTCTAAGAAGACACCTTTTACTTTTTTTGCATTTTTAGCCAACAATTTTTCATTGTTGGATGCTTGGTAGATCATGAAATGCTTGAGTAGTTTTTTCCATTACTTTCCTGTAATCAAAATTCCCTGGCCTTTTCTGAGCTTAATATGGATGTGGGGAAAAACTGATTTTCACTTCAATGGTGCCTCGATCCTGCACAAATGCTTAAACATTGGAACTTTCTTTCAATTACCTTTCAAATTCCTGCCCAAAATAGAACATAGCCTCTTTATCTTTATCTTTATCTTGCATTCACTTCTTTTAAATTGCTATGTATTACCCAACAAAATTTGTCCCAACTGGATTGTTAAATTGAATTTGTTTCATTTAGTGCAAAATACTCCAATTAAATTTAGTTCATATCAATTTATGCATTTACTTCCTCCCCTCTCTCTAAAACTATATTTTCTGTTGTGAGATCTGCAACCCATCTTTGTCAAAGGGCATAAATATTGCAATTAAGGGTTTGGTGTATGAAAACATATACTATCAATGTCCACAAATGACAAAAGAAATGTCTCTGAGACTTAGGAGTAAGACCAGTACAAATAGTAAAATAAGGAGCGCCTAATATACCTTCTAAAGTAACAAATGTAGGCTACTTACAATGTAGAAAGAGAAAGAGGGAGAAATACAAGGTTTTAACCAATGAAGAAAAACCTGTATAATGCATAGCAGACCTACCAACCAATTGTAAAGGTAGTTCCGAGATGCAACTCTTATTGAACAACTTGTCAATTACAATATAGAGAGTATGATTATGCACAGAATGATTGTAAGAATAGTAAGTGATGACGAACTGAAGGAGGTGGAAATAAGGATCATGATTATGCACAGAATGACTATACAAATTTTCCATCAATTGAAGCTAAGGACTCATGTGCAAAGGTATCTCAGACAAATTGATAAAATGATATCCGTAAGGTTCTAGTTGATTGTTCTAGATCATATGCACAGAATGATTGTAAGAACAGTAAGTGATGACAAATTGAAGGAGGTGGAAATAAGGATTATGATTATGCATAGAATGATTATACAAATTTTCCATCAGTTGAAGCTAAGGACTAATGTGCGAAGGTATCTCAGACAAATTGATAAAATGATATTTGTAAGGTTCTAGTTGATTGTTCCATAGCATAGCAACAAATTGGGTAACTATAACAATTAGTAACAATAAATAGAAATAAGACTTGGGTTTCATACAAGAACCTTGATTTTGAATATAAAACAAAAACCTTTGGCTCCTCAAGAAGATCCTCGCTTGGTAAAACAAGAACAAATTGATGGTGACTCAAACCCTGAGAAAAAACTGAGATAATGTCAAAATAACATCAGCAAACAACAAGATAATCACATAGGATATGCAAAATGGTAGCAAACATTGCTTACCCAATGAATTTTATCGACGATTAAGAACAAAGGTGGTGCATTGAAGAAGGGCATTCATGCCCTGACAAGACATTGGTGTGTCAGTACATTGAACCATCTCGGTATTTAAATATCTTCCCCTATCTCCACAAGGCAGAATATCTAGGGGCTGGTGAGGCGCGTCTGAGGTAGATTTAAGACTTATAATTGAAGGTTCAAGAAGGCTGTCTCCAACTTCTAAGCCCAAAACTGTGCCAAATTTGTCGTCCTCAGTTATTTTGGGCACATACGTCATGGGTTGTGGGGTTGTGCTGCAGTACTAGGTACCAGTGCCATCCTCGGTCATTCTGGGCACATACATCATGGGTTGTGGCCTTCTGCTACAGTACCAATACTATTCGAGGTCCAATCCGTCCAATCCATATCGAGGTTGATAGCTAGAGAGGCGTACTGATGAACCAAAGATCATAACTGCCTTATGGGATCGACCTAAAGAATTGAAATCTCACCTGACTAACCTATAAAGTCCCTCTGATACCATGACATAAAAAATATATATCTTGTCAGCCATGTAGGCCTATCACAGGAATTTAGGTGGTGTTGCTGCGCATTTTCCACTAATGCCAAGGTAGTCTCGAGTTTGAATCACCACAACGCTGAAGCATTTATTTATTTGAACCGTTATTAAATTTCCGCGGAGTTTGAGGTTATATTTTAACTCATCCCATCGCACTAATTTTACCTAACATAACAGTCCGTGGCATTGTTCGGAACCCTACGAGCATTTTCTGTTGATTTATCTTAAAAATTTAACATCTTCTGTCAGCAACAATGGCTCCTCTAACTGTTCTCGAGTTGGGAATTCTAACTCCTGGAGTTACGCTCAGTGGGTAATCAGTGTAAACATATCTCAGTTGGGCTACAGATGCTAATCCTTGGATTAAACCGCGGGAAAGATTCGTCAAGAGTTACATACGGGAAGAGCTTTGCTGAACTCATGAAGCCTGGTCTATACTGGTGTGATGTAGTCAGTGTTCTCTCTGCAGCCAAGGAAAAACCTCAGCCGTGTATTGAATGGCGATTAGATGGGAGAAGTTGCATTCGGTGTTCTCTCTGCATCCAGGGAAAAACCTCAGCGTAAGCTATGCCTTGGTAGGTAAAGTCCATCCTTAATGGAAACAACATGAGGACCAGGAGGGCAAGGAGAAACCCAAGGGAAACGAGGCAAAGAGGTAGGAAGATAGATGGCGATAAATCATTGGCGGGAGGGACAAACACGTGGCAATATTCCATTCACTTATTGAGCGAGGAATCTGCTACACTAAAGAAAATGCTCTTGCATTGTTTGAACGACTACGGCCTAAAAATCAAACGAAAAAATCGAACCATATGATCATATGGCCAAGCACAAGAATAATGGAACCAGAGTTGGTTATAACTTCAACAAGGGGAGCTATGGAGAACATGGAAGCATACATCAAAGTTCTGCAAATGGATGTACCACAGTTGGACACAAAACAAAGCTCATTTTCAGAACCAAAATGTTCAAATAACACAAGAGCTTCAATGCAACATAATTAATATAATTGCCTTCTTACGTGTAATTGGTTCTTTAAAAAAAGAAGAGTGGTGATGTGAATGGTATATAGGAGTGAACGGTACATCCTACATAGATAATGATGATGCAGAGCTCTATATGCCAATTAATATACAAATTTGGCTGGTCGCATATGAGCCAAAATTACAACTATATGACCTTTCGAATTCCACAGAAGGAGATTGGAAACTCCTGGAAGGAAGGCATGAACTAGGATAAACAAGAAGGCATACAAGAGAATATAATCGAGCCTAAAAGAAAGTGTCCAATTAATGATGTTAAATGATTTCCATTAATTACAAAAAAGTAGAAATAAATAAAGCTCTTATTATGTCTACACTACCACTAAACATACCAGGTTCCTTCTCGATCAACCTGCTCAAACTGTATACTTTTTTATAGTATACAGTTTGAGCAGGTTGATCGAGAAGGAACCTGGTATGTTTAGTGGTAGTGTAGACATAATAAGAGCTTATTTATTTCTACTTTTTTGTAATTAATGGAAATCATTTAACATCATTAATTGGACACTTTCTTTTAGGCTCGATTATATTCTCTTGTATGCCTTCTTGTTTATCCTAGTTCATGCCTAACAAAACAACTGATTGAACATTAGTAGTATGTTAAGGACTTAACATTGATATAAAAATATGGGTTCAATCTAAACACTTACCTTGTATTTTCCAAGTTTTTCCCATGCCAAGTTTTTTCCATGGCCACTGTATAACCGACCATTGCCTTAGAATCGCTCAGCCCTGCCTATAATTTTTTAATTTATCGGAAATAAAGCGAGTAGGGCTATGCACGGTGCAGCAGACGCTAGCCCCAGAGGTGGCGAGCATATTGATCATGCCATAGCAGAAGGTTGTGGCTATGGGCACAACCAAATGATTCCTCTACATGTTGTTGCGACGTTTTTGGCAGCTCCTGCTAGCCATCTGCGCCAAGCTTGCTTGGCTGCGACTTCAAAGTTTAGGGGTTGGTGCTGAATCCACCGGCAACAGAAATGATGAGAGTAGAAGACTCATAGAAATCCTTCTAAAGGTGAAGAAGAAGAATTTGGTTCTTGTAGGGGAGAAAGAGCCCGAAGCTGTAATAAAAAAACTTGTGCAAAGAATAACAAAAAGGTGAAACCCAGCACGACTTCAAATCCTTCCTATTGAAACAGAGATATTCGCTTTATGTTCTGGAAACAAAGATAAAGACCCCATTACTATGAAGTTCAGGAAATTGGACCAAATGGTGGAAGGGCGTTTGAATAAGGGTATAATTCTTAACGTGGGTGGGTGATTTAAAGTGCCTTGTAGAGCATCCCAAGGCAAGAGGAGCATCCATAGGGTTGTCAGTCTCATCTTTTGTGCAACAAGTTGTTATGAAATAGAGGCAAAGGATACTCATGAGGGTGACCCCTAAGTCTCAACTCGCAAGAAAACAGTAAAATTAACTTGCAAAAATATTACATCCCATCTTTGGAATCTGAACTCTCCGTCTCCTCCCTGGAACAATCAGATCCCCTAGTGATGCGCTGGAAGGAATCTCATAAGAAAAAAAATTTCTCCATCTTCGGAGTTGTATAAAAATGGCCCTATGTTTTCCAAAGATTCCCCCCCACTCCGAGTTTTACCTGGACTCATTCACAGTCGGGACTCATGAACCTGTCGAAGGGATTCTCTCTTCTATTAGTTGGCCAAAGATTGCTCTTGCGGGCTTGGAAAATACACCCCATGGACAATATGGTGATAGAAACATTTTCTTCGACTACTTTGCTAGAAGAAGAGAGTGATCCAGAAAGATTGGAACCTGTCCCATATATGCGTTATACCACAATGCGATTGTTGTGTACCAGCCTTGCAGAACCCTTTGATCATGGCATTATACAACATGAGAGTCGGTTTGAACTTCTCTGAAATAAAGGCAAGCACATCCAATGCCTTCTGAATCTCCCTACCTTCAAAACTCATGGAATCCATAAAATTTCAGTGAGTTAGAGGCTAAAACCTCGTGGAGGCCATCCTCGAAAGGGTTCGTGTATTTTTTCTTGAGCGATGTTGAAGTTGTCTTGACAGGACTCGAACCAGAAACCCTATGCATTTGAAGCTCGAAGGTAATCCTCTGGTTACACCCCCTCCTAAAGTAGTAGCTCACAGTGTAGAGGCCATTGAAGAATACATGTGAGACAGGCTGATTGCCTGCCGTAGAGATAGGACGCGCAGAAATAAGGGCGGGCATTAAATGGCATAACCTGGTGTAAAAATGAAACCTTGCACAAACTATCTGGCAAATAGTGAAGCGGGGCAGCATGGCAGCATTCCATTCGCTAAATGGGCGAGGAATCCAGCTACAGTTGCATGAAACATCTTTCCTTGTTTGAACGCCTACTGCGTATCTATTATAATTTTCGATATAAAAACTATGTATATTATTTTATTTTTAAAATCAGTTTAAAAATTATATATTTATCATATACATATCGATATAAAATCTAACTTACCCACTTCTTTTAAGTGGAAAGAAATAAAATTTGCATGCCATTATTTACAAGTCCTTTGATATATTCTTTACAACGTAAAGAGCATCTACTCCCCTAAAAAGACATAGCTACCATTCAAATGGGCCATGCTAAAATTAAATACTTGGGGGAGAAGACATTAGTCCGCTCATTTGAATGGTTAGAGGGACACATGCCAATAGTAAATATTGGGGTGAAAGAATAGTTTGCACCACCTAAAAATTAGGGTTCTAATCAAATAATTTATGTAAAAAGATGTGCCTAATGGTCCACCACTAACATGACCAAACACCAAAATAGTTGAAATTGGATGCATCCAAGTCAATGGTTATTATGTGTGTGCTTATCCCTTCTCTTCCTTCAAATCCTTCCAGGCTTCCACCGAACAACACTTCAAAGCTCATAACAGATTTCAATTCAAAAAGTTCCAAGTTAGTGGAATGTCAGGATTGTGTGCATATCCCCTACCCTGCATTCAATTCCTTCCACGGAACAACACTTCAAAGCCTACAGCTTTCACTTCCAAAAGTTCCAAGTGGGTACCTACACTTCTTTGAGCTGTAAGACATAGACATGCTTTTCCAAATCCACTCCAACCCCAAGGATTGGGGGACCAATAAAGGCCGTACGACCTAGGGAACTATCTTTTTGTCAATCAATGCCATCAGGCTTTATTTTGGGGAAGAAAACACAACCAACTTATTTCTATGAAGATGCCAACTCCTAGGGCCTAGTGCCCACACGCTCATTAGAAATTGAAAACGACCCAAGTCAATTTGTCATGATTGGTTGTGTTTCTGTGGTTATAAGTTCCTACTTTTCCTTCAATTCCATCGACCAAACTGCACTGCAAAGTCGTGTGCAACTTTTAATTCCAAAACCAAACTGCACTGCAAAGTCATGTGCAACCTTTAATTCCAAAAGCTGCCAACGCTTTTGTTCCACCCATCTCACCTCGTGAAATAATTAAAAGAACTATCAATAGTCTATTCGTATAGAGTATGATAAAAAACAACTAAAACGTTTTTCCATTAAATTTTTAATAAAATTTGTTAAATTTTTCTTGGAAATTGCTATTTTTACAATTTTACAATTTCAGCAATTTTATTTATTGTCATAGACTAAATACCCAATTTTAAAACTATCCAAATAACAAAAATTACAATTTAAACATTCCAAATTACTATTTCAACAACAATTATTCTACATGATTTAGACAGGTAAAGGGAGTTTGCATCTCTGGCTTAGATTGCTCAACTCACACGTCTACTTATCTTTTAATTTTTAACTCACACTTCTACCTATGCTCTTATTATGTTTATTATGTTTTATATGAATACGTATAAACTTCTTTCTGCACAGATCAATATATAAGCAGACAAATGTATATACAGAAACGTCTGCAAGAATTTCATACTTCTACTGATGTTCTCATGTTTTAGAAGAAGCAATTGCCATAGGTTGGAGTTACAGAACGTTTATTATATGAAGATTTCCAATTTTATTCAAATTGTTTTTTATTTCTACATAAATGTAAGACTTTTTTTCATTAAAAAAAATCCATAACATGATATTTTTAATTAAGAAACAAAATTATAAAAATAATTCTAAAAAATGATATGAGAAAATCTTAAATAAATTTGAAAATCATAAATTTCAATTAAATATGAAGTATTATATATTTTTATACTAAATTTTATAATAAATATAAAACATATATATTTAATAAAATTTACATATAATTATTTTATAATTTTCCATATAATACATAACATAAAAATATTATATACTTTATTATATAATTGCATACCTGCTAATGAATAATGTAACTTGTAGGAATCCATATTTTACATAGAAGTTGCCGCTGAACACAAGCACTTACCAAAACTACCACACATGCATTCCATACGAAGAAGTTGAAGAATAATAAATTCAATAGTGTTCATAGAAATGATGTATTGAGGTGTTGCTCATGATTTTACAAGATCAACTTTATTATGTTAGAAGTTGAAGAATAGTAAATTCAACATTGTTTCACAGAAATGATATATTAAGGCGTTGCTCATGAATTTACAATATCAACTTTATTATGTTAACTTATGATGGATTATTAATATGAAATTAATTTTTTATTTTTATTTAAATAATTATTATATTTATTTTCAATATATATATAAATAAATATTTTCATAATCGAAGTAGTCACATTGGTTATAACTAAATATGTCTTGAAGGCATTTATCTTAAGTTAACTTTATAATGGAGTATCACTATAAAATTAACTTTACATTTTTATTTAAATAATTATTATATTCATATCCAATCTAAATGTATATATATATGAAAAGATATTTTTATAACTAAAGTAATCACATTAATTATAACTACATGCCTAAGCACATCATTGGAGCTAGTTAAACCACTTCATTTTTCATTGAGAATTAAGGTAACTCCGACTTTAACTTATATGTTCCATGGTGTTGCATGAGTATTGTCAACACTCAAGTACTATATATTTTGGAAGTTATAAGTATTGTGCACTACTATATATTTTGGAAGTTATAAGTATTATGTATTTTGGAAATTCAAAAAATGTGTAAATAAGATTTAAAAGAATTATTTAGAACAAAATAAAAATATAGTTTGGATAAGTATTTTTATATAGGTTATGTGTCTAGCATGTATAAATGTTGTTATTTTTAAGTGAGCACTTTATAAAGTGACTTTTATATTTTTAATGACTTAAGTGAATTTTATAAAGTTAGAGTGATTTACGTGACTTAAGTCATCTCAATAAGAGATTAAGTCACAACCGTAAATCTAGTGAGGCCAAGATCTAATCTTGACCATTGAGATATGGAGGTAGTTGAAGAGTCATTAGTGAAATTATAAGAGAGATCTAAGGAGAGTGGAGACACACATTGAATGAGAGAGAGATTTGGAAAGCTGAGGAGAAAATGAAGAGAGTTTGCATACAAATCACATATAAAACCTCAAGGGATAAAAGGACCCACAAAGGACACACAAACTTAAAACCATATCATTGAAACAAATTACTTAAACCTTAGAATCAATATCAAAGTTAATCTTAAAAACAAACATATTCATACAAATCACATATAAAACCTCAAGGAATAAAAGGACCCACCAAGACCAAAAACTTATAAATTTCATCCTTCAACCTTAAATTACAATAATATACAATTTTTACCAACTTCTACTAATTATATATGAGTCTTTACATTACTCAATGTTGAAATGTTCTATGTTGTATAGGTTATCAATAAACACCCAGCAACAACATATTAAATACCATTAAAACTCAAACATATATAGAGTTTTGATTTCAACTGGTTTGTGAGAGTGAAGTTTTGAAACTTATGTGAACGTCATTGTTGAGTGCACATTTAAAAATTAAAATTGAAAAGTTTTGAACGTCAATGTTGACGTGCAGATTTAAAAATTAACCCGTGATGGGAAGTGAGAGCGGAGATGTGTTTGTAATTCTTTTGGAATTAAATGTTGCGGTAGACTATGCGTGTCGTTTGGTGAAAACAATCACTGATGACAATTGACTGGTTGCGTCCAAGGGTGCTGCACGAGAGCATGAGAATGAGGACATCACTGGTACAGTGGTACTGCTGTTTTTTTCTTCCCCACTTTTAACTTCGTTTAAAGTGATGCCGCCAGCTGATTGCATGTTCCTAGCAGCGTTGAACTTTTGGAATTGAAAGCTCGTGGAAGATTTCAAGTCTTGATTTGTGGAACTAGGAATTGAATAAAGATAGAAGGAAATATGGACACGAAATTATGACAATCGATCTTTGGAGGATTTTGTCATGTTAGCATTAGACATCTTTATAGCAATAAAGATGTTTTTCTTTTGTCTTCTAGCAATCTCATTTGTCAAAGATTTAATTTTTAGGTTGTTATTTGGCGAACAATAAGTATCTTATAGTTTAGTATTTAAAACTGTGTCCGCAGAGATGTGAGTCTTTGGATCTAATGAAAATCCAACAGCTTACATCTGGACAAGTGCAACATTAAATACTACATCATATAACTATAAAATATTTATTAAATACATATATATTATTGTAATGTCTCCATTTTGATCTCCTTTGTATTAAATCGTAAATGATGTAAATATTGTAATTTAATTATGGTGAGGAGCTTAAGGCCAAGGCCCCACCATTGATTTAGCGTTTCATGTATCGGCAATTAAAAATAGATGCCTATGATTCTTGTGCTAGATAGGCACAATGCATATCAGACATCATGTAATTACGAATTCTTAATGAAAAACCCACAATCGACTCTGCAATGCAACAAAAGAGATGGGGCATGATTCTACAAGGAAAAGGGAGGGAAATTATTCAAACCCTTGAGCCAATGGTATTAATCCATGTGTCAATGGGGAAACCCATAAAACCCCCAACAACCCATTTTGTCTCATGCACCCAATCATTTAATTCTTCCAAAGATTGGTTGGGGCAGTTATTGCCTTGGAAATGAAGAAGTATGGCAGCCAATTTCGTGCATGGGCAAGCCATCAACCTGGAAATTCGTGTTTTGTCTCCTTGGGCAAGAAAACACCCACGAAATGGTGCCCAAAGCCATTCTGAATAGTCAATCTTCACTCATTCACGCAATTGGATCTAGCTGGGTCTTTCCCTACATGTTTTTCATCCAAATCCTGCATTTTTCCATGCCTGGGAGTTTGTTTTTGCATATGCAGTAGCCTGGGGAAGAAGGGCCATGTTTTGGGGCTGTATGGAGGTCGTTTTTGCCCCTGAATGTCCAAGGACGTTTTTTCTAAAAACGGATTTGGCTTCCTGGGTTGTTCACCAACTTCCCATTTCGTTTTTGTGGGTTCCCACGTTTTTCTGAGTTAGCTGAAACCCCATCTCATGCATCTCACTATAAAAACGTTTTATCCTGCCCCATAATTGTGTTCTGCTATTGTGTGCATCCTCATTTTTGGTTTGAACCTGTGAATTGAAGTTTTGGAGTGGTAGTGGACAGAAGTAGCTTGATAAACCTAGTGGGGGAGACAACCTCTCAAGAAGATCAAGAGGGCTTTGGTTACTCTTCTATGCATACCCTGAGAGCACTAGATAGGGAAGGTGTGGCTTGAGGGACTGTGTAGCAGTGAAAATAATACTTCCTTGTGCTGGGTGTGTAGGTATTGTGGGTGCCAAGCTAGATAGATCTTGCAAGGTTATCCCTGGCTCTATGCTGGAGCTCACTAGCTTAGCAATTCTTCCCTTCCATGTCCTAGCAGCCTGATAAACCCAATTGCAGATTGGCTTGGCTCATCTTAGTGTATGCTTGGCTATGTGTGAGTCTGTTGTTCTCTGGTTCCTTGTAGAGATCATGCCCAGCTCGGGGGTGGCAGTGGTGCTGAGAGATTGAGGAGCACACTGGCCTACGATTGGGTGGAACGTTGCAATCGCATAGCCAGTTACGTGGGACTACTTCCTTATAAGATAAGTATTCTCTTGTGTAAATTGGCAATTATCATTTGATGAATATTATGAATGTATGTGGATGTGTTAAACGAATTTACTTCCGCTGTGTTTTTAAAAGTCTATGCATTTCCATATTATCTGTTATAATTCAGCCAAGGTCTCTATTTAATGGATGTTACAGAATTGCTTGAATGTATGTTAGATATCAACAGGATTTACTTAATTTTCGTTTTGTTCTATAGCCTGCACATATGCATGTCTTTGTATCAATCAGTTTAATTAATGGATATGGGCTGACTGCCCAGATTGAACACCACGTCTTTCATCTTCTTTTAAATTTAATGTTTATTTACTGTGTATGGGGCTAGATGTCCAGTTTTAGCAATGATCCTCTCTATCATACTGATATGATAGGAGGGGACATTACAATTATGGCATGTATGTCCCCTCTCCCACCATTTAATGGATGTAATGACTTCTACACTTAAAAAAATTCACAATTTCTGTGTAAGAAAGTGCTGATTTTTATTAGTATAAAGGTTTACTGGTTGTAAGGTGAATGGAAGGTGAATGGATTTATGCATTGAGTTGAATCCACTATTTGGATCACATTAATATTTCAAAATTTGTAATATTATTAATATCAGACTCATTACTAATATCTATGATGCGAATGAGTTTTTTTTGTCACTTAGCTTGGGGATGAGGATGCCAATGTGTTTTTTAACTATATTCTTAAGAATATATATATACCTAGAGAAAATACACATTCATTGTGATGGCTTATTTCTTCATTTGGTCGAAGAGGATAAAATACACATTAATTGTCGAGGGGTAGCATTATTGATGTAAGGTTTTTTTTCATATTCATGTTATAATTTCTTATTTGATTTTCTTCTTATTATTGGAATATTTATTATTTGATTTTCTTCTTGTTATTGGAATAAAGTTTTGAGTGTAACGAAAACCTATTTTGGTTCATGTATATTGATATTGTTTTGTTTTTAGTGGATCTTTAAAATCCAAATCCTCAATGTTTAATTTTCAAAACAAAAATATTAAAATAAAAATTTTATATTTTGGTTTATGTTTATTGATATTGTTTTGTTTTTCACAAATTTTTAAAATCCAAATCCTCTAACATTTTAATTCTCAAAATAAAAAATTCTAAAATCTAAATCATAAAATTAAATTGTTAATTTTCAAAATCAAATCCACCAAAACTGGAACTAAAAGATATTAATTCTTAAAATAAGCTCCCCTAAAACTTTGAGTCTATAAATGAAAACCAAGACCTTCCAATCCAAGAGACACAAATGGAAAGAAAAAAGGCTCAAAATTCTAACCTTAATGGAAAGTTAAAATATTTGCAAAGGTGGGAGTATTGAGATGGGTAAGTTCTCTGTTCAGAGAGGGAGATCATTTTTCTTTATTAACACTTACTCTACCATTGACACAATTGTCAATGTCTAAGGATCATTATACAACATTTCTTCTTATAAGTGTAATATCCCGTGTTCTTAACCACTAGTATTGTAACTAATTATAATTGATGTAACAATACTTATGTAATAGTTCATGGCATGGAGTTCAAGGACAAGGTCTCGCCAATGAGCATCGTGACACATCATAATATTTTGACTATGAACCAGATCCATAAACTAGCATGACATGGTGCCACTCTGATCATGATGCAATTTGTAAATGTCAAACTAATGAAAAATAGACCTAGGGGATGAATGTGTAAGGAAACTAAATGAGTGACAACGATATCCACTAGGGGGAGAGGGTATATGCTAGATATGCCTTGGGAATTTAAATGATAATTACTTATGAGTTTTGAAAAGGAAGTTAGTTTTGATCACAAGCTTATAAGCATATGTGATCAAGTAGAAGTGAGTTGATATTACTCATTTAATAGCTTAAGTGAATAGTGAATAAGATAAGCCTATCTTAAAAACATTAATGTATTTATTATGAGTCGATTAATAGCCTCAGAATCTTGCAGAGATTTTGTAATTGGATGAACTTATCATTATGATAAATTTTATTGGGAACTTAAATGATTATTAATCACCACATTCCTAAGGTTTTGCTACGATTTTTAATGAAAGCCAATTTCCTTATTTAGGGGTGATTTAATAATTATGTTTCTCCATTTATATATATATAATAAATATATATACTAGAAATAAGAAATATAATTTGCATATATATGTAAATAAAATATGTATATATGTAATATTATAAAGGAAATTGCCTAAGTATTAAGGTCGATAAAAAAATTAGTCATAGGCTAATTGTAATACGCCTCGTCCTGAGACCTATTGTTTTGGTTAAGTGTAATTTATGTAAATGTATCTATCTAATGGTTCATGATGAGAAGATCAAGGCTAAGGACTTGTAATATTCCAGCCAATATTTGGCCAAAATATTATCTCTATATTCAATTTTTAACCAAATTTGAATAGTAAATTTTAGTCAATTTTTGGAGCTGGGCTGGATGTAAGTGAGTGGGACTGAAACAAGGGATGAGGATAGTGGGATTGAATTCCAGTTCTGGAATTTATATGGATTGAGGTATAGCAGAAGGTTGAAACTGATCTGGGCAGTGAGTCCTATGCACCATGTACCAGATCCATTCACTTTTCTACAACAGTGTGAACTGTTGCCTACTTCGAGGCTTCCTGGGCATCTGGCATATGCATACAAGACTGGGTGGGGTTCCTGGGAGTTAATGGCACATATATAATAGTCAAGTGATATTATAGGATGCACTGGAAATTATTCAAATGAATTTGGAAAGGTTTGGAGTGATTTGGGAATCAAGTGCACAATGAAGATTGCTGAGCTAGTTAAATTCCATGCTTTTCCAAATGAAGTTAAATACATCCAAATTCTTAATAAAGGGACCGATATGGAATGTATACCAAGTTATTAACCTCCTCTAGCTGACAGGGAGTCAAAATGATGCTCAGAATTGAATTTGTAGTCATAACAGTAAAACTAGTCTAGAAAAAACACCCAACGAGCTAGTCTTACAATTTTATTCATTAAACTGCTTCCAAAATTCATAAAATCTATTATGAAGTATTAAAATGCTCTGATATAAAATGATGAATAGGTACAAGTCGAAAATCATATATTAGAACTCTTCTTTTATTGATTTAACTTCCTTCCAAACTTACAGTGCCTCACAGGCTAAAAATTCATTACATTTGATGGAGAATGAAGGAAAGAAGTAGGAAGTTTACTGTGGCTCTCTTCTGAAGTTGTTATCAGACCATTTACAGGTTAGATGTATGATATTTTCTTCACACTGAGATTCTGACTTCACTGGGGCGCATTTACCAAACTATCTATCTCCTCCATTAACTATTATTCTCACAAAGCTAGAAAAAATAGTTTCAATCATTGGAATTGCCAAACTCTTATTCAAAATTCATATTTCAGTTATAATCATGTAAATATATTTGATAACATGTCAAAATTATTTTAAGTCGAAATGACAAGAATGGAGAAAGTATTACAGACTATTTCATCAACAGTGCCTCAGGAGGTCTCCAACAACTAGTTTTCCCCCACAGGGAAGGAGAAAGGGTTGGAGGAAGGGTAGAAGGATCAGATCTCTGATAGATCTGATTGTTGAGATGATACAGATGCAAAATAGAGCTCATGGTCTGCGCACTTCTCTCTCAGCTGATTTAGACTCCTCCTTCAAGAATGGGAGCTCCCTCCTCAATAGATCTTCAACTGCCTTCACTACAAACACTTATGGATGATAGGATCTCTTCTGATGGCTGCATAATCTTCATGGATGGATGATAAAAATCTGATCAGTAGCAACATGAACCTATGGAGTAGACTGGATACCTATCAAGAACTTGGGGCACATCTCCCAAGGTTGTTGAGGCACATCTCTCAACACTAGAGAAGCTCAGAGCTCTCAAGCAAATTTCACAAATGATCCAAACCTCTTAATGGGAGTTGGAAGCATTCTTTTATAGAATTCATGTTGACCTATTGAGCAAGTTAATTGGCTTGGTGACCTGTGAGAATGGGTCACCCATGAGTGGATATACTTTCTTACTTTTCTTCTTACACCTTTTTCTCTCATTTAGAAACTATGCCCCTTTTTGTCTCAAGATGTTTCCTTCCTTGTAAAACATTCCTGCTTTGTAATTTATGTTCTCTTTTGGAAGTTTTGACCTCCCTTAACTTTTTATGGTTTTTTCCATTTCTTTCTTTTTGGTAACATCTTACACTTTCCCGCTTTTCATCCCTTACTATTTTTTGACCTCCAGTTCTGATTTAGCAACATTATCATCAAGGGAATTCCCTCTTGGCCCACTTGCACACATCATTCACTTGCAAAAATATTAATAATGGAAGATAATTAATAAAATTAATTAATTCCTCACTCCAAAATCATTAATTATTTAATTAAATTAGAGGCCCAGCTCAAAATTTCCCAATTAATTAAATAATTCTCCTTATCACTTTATTTGGGGATTAAAATATTCATGGGCGGCCACCTTATCCATTTAATTTCCCAAATTCACCCTTAGGCATATTCCATAAGTCCATTTCTTCATCCATACATTAATTAATTAATTAGTTAATTCCTAGGTGACTTAGGCTAAAATCATCCCCATGGACCATAGAAAAATTTGGGGACATGATAGTCCTCCCTTCCCAAGATTGCTTGTTCTCAAGCAATTTAGTGACCACATACTTATATTCCATCCAAGCATACTTATGAATTTTTTTTTATCTCTCCTCCTATTGGTGACCACAATAGTCATCCATTCTTGTACCACAATAGAAATCATCAGAATCATGGGTCCCATCAATTCCATGGAATTGAAACATATTCTCTCTCAAGCATGCTTCAATTATTCCATATATCTATAAAAATCCCCAACTGAATATGAGTGGGTCCATCATGCTATTGCTGCTCAACTCTGATCATAAGCTGCTCATGTCTTCCCCCAAGAGTCTGGTCCATCATGCAGTTCCCCAGGAAAGGAACTAGTCCACCATTCAACAAATGTAAATCTTAAGAAAAGCAAATTGGATTTCCCTCCTGGATCCCACTGCTTATGGTGCTCTCTCCCAAGCCCAAATGACATCAGGAACAAAATTTCAACCCAAGGAATGCCAGGATCCCATGGATTGTGTAGCATTTTTCCAAAAATTATGGCATTCTAAAAGATGCCATGATCCCAATACCAAGTTGGAATCTCTCTGCTTCCAACGCTCATGAAAATTTCTAATATGCACTTGTACACCTGAGACTTGTGTGAATGTGTAATGGAAGTATCTAATGGCTGCAAATTAGGCCCTTTCTGCTTCTTGCAAATCATAGGAAAATCAGCATCATTAAAAACAATTTTCTTGCAGAAAGACAAAAACTTTTACCTTCGATATTTTCCTTTTCATTGATTCCTCTATCCATCCATCCAGTGGATGAATCGGACATCTTTATTTTTTATTCACATGAGATAAAATCAGCCATCTTTACTAAAATAGGATCTATCTCCCATAGGGACAGATCATGATCCTCCTATTGTACATGTGGCATCAACCAGAAAAAATTCTTCACCCAGTGTTCATTCCCCATTGTTATTATTGAATATAGGACATGTGGGAAAAAACTGTGAACCTTCTTTGTATTTATGCAACCTTCAGTAATCATACTTATGGCTGCAACTACTTCATTATTGGCTGGCCAAAATTGGGTGCTCTCATCCCACTCTTCCATGGGAGAGTGACTATCTTCAAGGAACAACTCAAGTTCCCTTAGGAAATGATCAGGTGCTTGGTTTTCATCAAATTGTTCTGCACACTCCTCAAGCACATGTAAAGATAAATGATCCTCATGATCCACCATATCATGAGTTTCCTCCACATGATCATGAATGCTTTCATCCCAATGACGTTGACTAAATGGTGTGTAGGAGGGTAGGTAGGATCTTTGCAACTTTTCATGAAGCTGCAATATATCTGTCTTGGATTCTTGGAGGGCACTTTGAGTGCTTCTCAAAGAATATTGGGTGGCCATCAATTCATCATTGAGCTTGTTGATCTCTTCATCATCCCTCAACGATGCACCATGAAACAATTCTACATGCTCCAACAAACTATCTCTATCAGAAAATAGGTTCAAGAATTTACCATTTATGCTTGTCATGGCTTTCTAAAATTCTTCCATGTATCTCATGGAAGAATGCTTCCCCAAATTCCAACAAAGGTTATTCATTAAGGCATATGTGTCATTGAGGGTTTGAAGGGATTCTTGGATCTTGCATTTATTGATCTTCGGTGTCCCTTCAAGGAAATGAGGTTCTCGAAGATGAACTTTCGCTTCTTCTAGCTTCCTAGGATCAACTTTAGCTAATTTTGTTGGAGTTATGAAAGATGATCCATATTTTGGGGCTGCAAGATAATTATATTTCAGATGATGAAGATCATATATTTGGCTGCAAATTGGGTGCTCATTCATCTCGAGTGCACCATTAAGGCTTTCTCTCCAATTTTCATCTCTCCCCAATTCAGGAGTCTCAACCCTTGGGGGTTCAACCAAGGCCATCTCTCTTTAGAAGTGACTGCCCCATTAGAATGAAACATAGACACATAAATATTAGAATTTACAAAACAACCATGTGTTATATTTTCCCCTCCTTGTGATGGTATGTTGGTGGTTTGGCCTTCCACCAATTTCTCATTTTCACTTTCTGTTGCTACAAGACCTTCTTCTTTCTCAATGGATATTGCACCCACAACACCTTCATCAATGGGTATCTCCATGTTTCCCACATATATGTTAGAATAAACATATTTAGATGCTTTCTCACACTTAAAACGTTCCTCAGTAGGTTCTCTTCCAACCATGTAGGCATCCTGCAAACACCCTTCTAGTGATTCAACCTGGTCACTGCATTCACCCTTATCAATATGGATCTGAGACTAAGAATCCAAGGAATCTCTTATGCAATAATTATTGTAACATCCCGAAAATTCACAAAAATTTAAAAATTTTCAATGTAGCATTTAATGCTTAAACTAACTGTGCGGAATTATAATTAATGCTTCTATGTCTTATGTTGGAATAAATGTTTGTAATGATCATTCGATGTAATGTTTTGTGTATTGCTATGAAATGAAATTTAAGTCCACACTAAGATGCTATTGGATGTTTTTCTTGTCTCAACTATATTTTTATATTACTTACGTCAATGCTCAATCAAATATTAATGTTTGTAAGCGCTAACTGTTGTTCTTCATTTGGTGATGAAAGGGGTCCTAAGGGTACCCCGAGGCTTACTTAGCATTTATGCTAAAGCATTTGGACTTTCCCTTTTGTAGATTTATAGGTAAGGGTGACACATCAGATTAAGTAATAAAAATATATTTTAAAATGCACTTTAAGTTAGCCATCAAAGGTTCTGTATAGAAATTTCTAAGGTACTTATAAAGTGACTCGTCTACAGTTTGTATTTGTAACTATACAACTCATACAATTCCTTTGTTTATCATTCAAATGATGAAATAGAGTATTATAGCATTGGTTTAGGATAATACGCGCTGCAATTATTTGTAACAAGGATAATGTGCCTTTATGTAACATAGGCTAAATGCATGATATATTCCTATAACATGTGCACTATATGCAAATTGCTATGCGATTTCCTATCCTAGATGGTCTATCTACTATTTCCATGCTTTTCCTATAACATATAAACTATATGCAACTTCCACATAATTCCTATAATGTAAACTATATACAAATCCTATATAATTCCTATAGCATATAAACTATATGCATATTCTATGTAATTCCTATAGTATATAAACTATATGCAAATTCTACGTAATTCCTATAGCATATAAACTATATGCAAAGGCTTATGCATTGATCCTATATACAAAATAATATAACAAAATGTGAGCATCGTCGTGACCCTTTTAAATCATGTGATCGATGCCTAGTGAATTGATACCATAATACAAACTATGACTTACAATAAGATATATGTTATGACAGGTTTGCAATTATAAACAACGTAACAACATGATTAGGATAGGGTAATAATGATGTAATGGATATGAGCTGGCAGGCATTTGCATCCAACCTTGGCATTTATCACTCCTATCTACCAGCTCAATGGAAAAACTCAGTGGATTCCATCGTGGTGCTTAACATGTGAAGGAATAGTGAGAATATAGTTGACGTGGTCGAGCTGTACATGGTTTTGTTTGGAGGTTATTTGATCTGGTCTCCACGGTGGCAATGGTTATTAATGTAGTCATAAATGTAGTGGTTGCTTGGGAATACGAGGTGTTGTGATGTATCATCTCCACCATTGATCTTACGGTACTCTCGGGCTTTGGAACTTACCCCTAATCCTCCACTAAGTTTCGATGTTGTTGCTTCTTTTGGCATTCAATGTGTTAGAGAGTGGCTCGGTGGAGAGGTTGACAGGCCTGAGAAATTTCAGGGTTTTGTTAGCAAGTTTTGGGAGTTTCTCCCATGATTCGAAACCGTGACCTGAAGGTGATTTTTGCTATTAGTTGATATCTTAAGAGCCGAGTCTTAATGTGAGAGTTTACAACAATTGTTTGAAGTTGGAAGGACTCTAGGGTTGTTAATAGTCATGTGTGTAGTTTGAACTAGTGGTCGGCTTTCCTTGTATGTTAAGTAGTAGTTCTCAGAGTTGTCTCCAACCTTCATTGCATTCGGTGGTGAGGTAATGGCTACGGTTTAACAATGGCTATGGCGCCACTACTCCATAAGTAGCTATTTAAAGGTACTGTACAGGTTTTCGAAACCTATTTCCTTCTATTTGTTTATGAGTTGTATTTGTTTTTATTTTGTCTTAATGAATCTTCTTTGATGATACTCGTTTGACCAGACTTGTTTGTGTGGTAGGTTCCTTCGGCTTTTGGTTCCCGAGCTTGAGTTTGAAAGATGGAAAATGCAATGGAAATGGTAATCTTTAATGGTTTCCCTGATGGATTCGGCTTGGTGCCTATTGGTCCTTCTTAGGTTCTTAGCCGAGACTTCATTTTTAATGTAAGGCTGTGGAAAGTGACCACTGTTGTGATGTTTTGTGAGCTGGCTGCAACTTGGGGAGGATGAAATCCTCAACCCACTTCGGCATTAAGCCTGTAGTGTTTTCTTTCTACGTAGTCACTTTGTAAAAGGATGTAGACAGTTGAGAGTGTTTAATCCCTCGGCTATTCTGGTTTAAATAAAATACTTTGGTTCCATAAATTCATGATGTTTACGTGTGTTAAGACTGTGAGCGATGCTCCAATATATGTGATAATGTAATTCTTTGTTTATGAACTGTTGTGTTTTAAATGATGGCTGAGAGTCATAGGTCTTAAACCTTGTGTTGTGCAGTCGAGACCCTAAACTTGTAGGTTTCGATGGTAGCTTTGAAAGTTCTGGGAATTCGAACCTGAGAACTGTGTCTTAAACTCATTTATCTATTGGTTTTCGATGTTGACTATGGTTCTACTAGGGTTATAAACCCACTGTTGATAACGATGCTAAAAATATGTTCCTTTGTTTTGGTTGTATACTATGTATTGCAATCATGATGAAAATGTTTCTTCTGTTGGGTGAGGGTGTTGAATCTTACTTGTGATCTTTAACATGAAAAGTTGATGTTTAAGCTGTTAGGGTTTGACCGCGAAAGAGGCTATAAGCTTGTCATGATGTTTTAAGTGATTTGGTTCTCTTCTAAGGATTTCGATCCCAAGTCTGTTATGTTGCAAAAGAATTTTAAGGACTCTGTCATGGATAGATTATTTGACTTGTTAAAAGTGGAAATGAATACTAAATGTTGAAGTAAGAAACTAGGGTTGGAACCTTAGTTTTTTTTTTTATAATTTACAGTAGAAGTGTTTTGAATTATAACTACAGTTTGATAATTAAATCAAAATAAAAGATGTGAATACTGTGGATGAAATAGTACTATACAACAATGTTGTTGTTTGCAATAAGATAAAAATTCTATTTAATGATGTAAGTACTTGGTAGTATTTCTGAGTAATTAGTAGTGGTTATTTTTGCAAGTGTTATATTTCATGAATGCTGATGAAAGAATAAAGTGAAATTATAATGCTACTGTTTGAAAAGAATGATAAGAGAATACATAGCATATATATTATGAAAGGAAATAATTGACCTCAAGTGAAACCCTAGGTTTCATATAGAGATGAAATGTTTACTTCTATTGCTATGTAAAAGAAATATTACCATGCCTGCAATATGAAATGTTGTTACATTTTCTGAGATTAAATTAGCAGGATATAACAAATAGGAGAAAGGTTTAAAAGAACAAAATAACAGAAAGGAAATATTTAAGGGAAGTGAACATAGTTAGTTCTTCATTTCATCATACTCATTCATATCATTCATCTGATTCTTGTTAGAACTGTAATCCACACTTAGTACCATAATCCATAAATTTTTATTGCTCATGTGCTTAATTAAACCATAGTTTGGACTAGGTGACTACAGTTGGTCAAATACCCACTTTTGAGAGTGTTCACACCCACTTCCAACCAAACCAGTTCACCCAGCCTCCTGTTTTGTCCACAAGTGCGCCCTCATTAATTGCTGGAGCGCCCTCTCTCCTTGATTTGGGGAATTTCAGTTGACTAGGGGTGCTAGGGTGGATTTTGCCCAATTTTGGCCAGATTTGGAGCATTTAATGCTCCCTTGGGCCCCCCAAACTCCTCTACTTGCTCACCCACGCCTGCCTTGAGCTCATTAATGACCCAGCATGCTTCAGCCACCTCCACACCAGAATTCATGACTGTTTGGGGTGATTGGGATTGAGTTGGACCCACCTAGGGGGGATTGAGGCCCATTTGGCATTTTTGACTTGTACACTCAGCTTGAGCCACCTAATGCTCTCGAATTTCTCATGGATGTAATAAAAACCTGTTACTAACATTTTTACATGTTAGACAGTCAGTTAATCAAGAGATTTAGCATACATTGTGTGTAACATTATCTTCTTTTTCAAGTTTTTCCACCAGTTTTGCAAATTAATTCGATTTTGTGAGGTTCTCCATAGCTCCTAGATCTTCTGTGATCAAAATAATCACATGGTATCAGAGCCATCATGGAGTTAGTGAGTTGCAGGTCAATATTGATCATTGAACTGCATTCTAGAGAGGATTTCCAGACAAAAATTGAGTGTTTTTTGCAGGTGTTTCAGTAGTTTTCTCACCATTAACGCAGCAGTCATGGAAGCAAACCAAATGTTGCTCACACCCTTCAATTTTTTCGATTGGAAGGCTGAGATGGTTATCAAGATGAGATCTAAGGGTCTCTATAGAGTAACCATGGGCACAGAAGTGGAGCCAAATTCTGCTGTGGAGAAAGCAAAGTACTACAATCGACTTGATGAAGCTTATGGATTGCTATGCCTGAGCATTCCAAGGGAACTCTTGTTTCATACAGACAGTTTGACAACCCCCAATGAAGTATGGGTGAAGCTAGAATCACTCTTTGGGAAAACTGATGAACTAAGAGGCCACCAGCTTGAAAACGAGCTCATTAGCTTGAGCCCAGCGCATTTTGAAACCATCCAGGAGTTCTTCACGAAATTCAAGTCACTGGTGCTTCAACTGCAACAATGTGGAATTGTTAAGAAGGAGGAACAACTGATTCTGTCCATCCTTTCGAAGCTAGGCCCAGAATTCTCTGTATTTGTTAGCACATTTCACTCAGCCAAAATGACCCTTCGAAATTGGCAAATGCCATGACTAGCTACCTTCATGGAGTGTCTCACTCAGGAGCAGGACAAACTAGTTCAGATGGGTACCATAAAATCAAAGGACCAAGCATTGGCAATGGGTGTTTCAAGTGCCAACAAAGGCAAGCAGAAAGCCAAGAATTCGAAGCAGCAAGAGAAGAGGAAGTCTGACAAGACCAAGTCTGCAGATGGGGGTTCGAATCTGTCAAAGGAGAAGGACAAGAAGGGAAAGGAAAATACCAAATGCACCTATTGTCATAGGGGATGGCATCCAGAGAGCTCATGCATGAAGAAAACCATTGACTCAATGGTGCAGCTGCTGGAGAAGAACAACATCCCAGTCCCTGAGGGCGCAAGGAAGAAAGAGAGCACCTCAAATCCTGACAATAAAGAGAAGTGTCATGCTTTGGTAGCAGGTACTTCGAATCCCTCATCCTTTATCATTGATTCAGGAGCTTCCAAACATATGGTTTCATCCAGAGAGATTTTCTCCTCTATGCATTCGAATGGTGGCCCAACAGTTCGAATGGGAGATGATTCAGAAATCCAGACCAAGGGGATTGGTAGGATTGACATGGAGCATGGCTATTTCAGTGATGTGCTCTATGTACCTTCATTAGATGCAAATTTGCTATCAGTCTATCAAATGACCCATATAGGAGAAGCCAAGAGAGTGACATTTACTCCGGATTTGGTAGAAATCTCAGAAATTTCTTCAAATCAAGTTGTGGCTGTAGGGTATGCTGATCATGATGAGAGAATGTACAAATTCTCAAATTTCATTCCAAATTCTAGTGACCATGCTCTTGTCTCTCATGCCAACGAGACATCCAAGTTGTGGCATGAAATATTTGGCCACATGAACTACAAATATCTCCAGCAATTGCACAAGGACGAGATGGTGGAAGGGCTTCCAGAAATCAGATCTTCAAATGGTGCATGCATTGGGTGTGTAGTTGGAAAGCATCCTGAGCGCAGCTATGAGAAGGGAATGGCAAGGAGAGCCACTCAACCACTTGGATTGGTACATTCAGACCTCATTGGTCCTCTTCCCACTCCATCATATGGTGGTTCAAGGTATGTACTTACATTCATAGATGACTACTCTCGATTCTGCTGGGTTTACTTCCTTAAATTGAAGTCAGAAGTGTTTGAGAAATTGAAGATTTGGAAAGCCCTAGTGGAGAACCATAGTGGTCATAAGATAAAGATCCTTAGGACTGATAATGGAAAGGAATATGTGAATAATAACATTCAGCATCTTTGTGAGGAATGTGGCATCCAAATGCAACATTCAATCCCCTACACACCTCAACAAAATGGTGTGGCAGAGAGGAAAAATAGATCTCTCAAGGAGATGGCTACTTGCATGATTGAAGCTAGGGATCTAAGCCCTAAGCTATGGGCTGAAGCCATCAATTGTGCTGCTCATATTCAGAATAGAGCCTTTCACAAATCAGTCAAAGGAAAGACCCCCTATGAGGCATGGTTTGGCCAAAAACCAAATGTGTCAAATTTCAGGATTTTTGGGTCTAGAGCATGGGCTCGAATTCCATCAGAAAAGAGGAAGGATTTGGAGCCACAGAGCAGGGAATGTATCATGGTTGGATATGGTGAGGACACAAAGGGCTACAAGCTCTTTGAAACATCCACACTGAAAACTTTCATTGAGAGAAGTGTGCAATTCGAAGAAGAACCAATTCCAGATTTTGAGCTTGCACCGGGGGAAAGCTCCTCTCCTCCACACCTTAATGAAATTAGTGATGATTCCACCTCTGATTTTTCTGATATTGCTGAAGATGACATGGCTGAAGATGACATTGCTGTACATGAGTCACCATCAAGGCCCAAGTGGGCTGAGAAAATCATACAAGCTGCAGGTGAATTGGCAGGTAATCCCCAAGAGCATAGGAAGACTAGATCTCAAACAATCAATGCTTCCTTTTGCAAATGAAAGTGAACTTGCTGATCACTGTTATATGATGATTGGATCTGATCCAAAATCATATCAGGAAGCTCATCATGATCCAAGGTGGAGAGAAGCAATGCAAGAAGAATTCCAGTCTCTCCAAGAGAACAAAACATGGGATTTGGTGCCTCTTCCTCCCAAGAGGAAACTTGTGCAATGTAAGTGGATTTTCCGAACCAAACCTATTGCTGATGGTTCTGATCTGAAGTACAAGGCTAGGTTAGTGGCTAAGGGATACTCACAAATCCATGGTGTGGATTATACAGAGACCTTTGCACCGGTTGCAAAGATGGACTCAATTAGACTAGCTCTAGCCATGGAAGCTAGTAAAGGTTGGGAAGTTCACCACATGGATGTCAAAAGTGCATTCTTGCATGGTGAGCTACAGGAAGAAATATATATGCAGCAACCTGAAGGATTCCAAGAGGATCCCACACTTGTATGCAGGTTGAAGAAGTCACTCTATGGACTCAAGCAAGCCCCCAGGGCTTGGTATGCCAAAATGGATGCCTTTTTGCTCTCAATTGGTTTCTGTCGATGCAAGTCTGATCCAAATGTTTATTTGTAGCATTGTGATGATAATTTGTAGTTCATTGTATTGTATGTTGATGATCTCTTAATTACAGGGAGCTGCACCAAACAAATTGGCTCAATTAAAGCTTCTTTGCACAGTGAATTTGCCATGAGCGACCTAGGATTGCTAAGGCAATTTTTGGGTTTGGAAATTGAGCAATCTGAGAGAGGTATATTGCTAAGTCAACCTAAGTATGCTTCAGATCTGCTATTCAAGTTTAAAATGGCTGAATGTAAGGCAGCCAAGTGCCCATTCCTTTCAGGCATAAAACTAGGTGAATTTGAAGACTCTCCATTGGTGGATTGCACTCTCTACAGGCAGCTAGTTGGAAGTTTGTTGTACCTTACACATACAAGACCTGATTTGTCTTATGCTGTCAGTGCTGTAGCAAGGTATATGCAGCAGCCACATGAGATCCATTGGAAGGCAGCCAAAAGGATCCTTCATTATGTCCAAGGAACAAAGAGCTTTGTGATACACTATGCAGCTGGTTCTTCACTTCAACTAGCTGGATTTTCTGATTCCGATTGGGCGGGAGATCCCATCGATAGAAAGTCCACTTCAGGTTTTGTGTTTATGTTTGCTGAAGGTCCCATTTTCTGGTCAAGTAAGAAACAGCATACAATTTCTCTTTCATCAGCAGAGGCCAAGTACAGGGAAGCAGTGAACGCAGCCACACAGTGTGTTTGGTTGCAAGGCATTCTTCGGGAGTTTGGTGTTGCTATTGATTCTCCAACCAATATTTGGGTGGATAATCAAAGTGCCATCAAGATATCTACTAATCCAGTACAGAGGCAAAGAACAAAGCACATTGAGATCCACATGCATTACATTCAGGGCTTGGTGCATGACAGGGTGATTTCATTGCAGTATTGCCCATCCACCGAGCAAACTACAGATATTTTCACCAAGTGCTTTACTGAGAAGACCTTCACTCACATGAGAGATTTGCTTGGAGTGAGTGATGGATGGTGATTGCTGCAATTTAATTGCAGGTTCATCCCCATGTCCATTTTAGAGGGAAGTTTTTATCCCATGAGGTTTTACTTCTTTTCCTCGGTTCATATGGACAAATAAAATTTCTGTTTGTAATGAGGTGACTTGAGCCTTTGTTGCCAAGGCCTCCCACTTATCTTTCATGAGTTGTACTAAGTTCTGGTTAAGGGGGGGTGTGAGAACTGTAATCCACACTTAGTACCATAATCCATAAATTTTTATTGCTCATGTGCTTAATTAAACCATAGTTTGGACTAGGTGACTACAGTTGGTCAAATACCCACTTTTGAGAGTGTTCACACCCACTTCCAACCAAACCAGTTCACCCAGCCTCCTGTTTTGTCCACAAGTGCGCCCTCATTAATTGCTGGAGCGCCCTCTCTCCTTGATTTGGGGAATTTCAGTTGACTAGGGGCACTAGGGTGGATTTTGCCCAATTTTGGCCAGATTTGGAGCATTTAATGCTCCCTTGGCCCCCCCAAACTCCTCTACTTGCTCACCCACGCCTGCCTTGAGCTCATTAATGACCCAGCATGCTTCAGCCACCTCCACACAAGAATTCGTGACTGTTTGGGGTGATTGGGATTGAGTTGGACCCACCTAGGGGGGATTGAGGCCCATTTGGCATTTTTGACTTGTACACTCAGCTTGAGCCACCTAATGCTCTCGAATTTCTCATGGATATAATAAAAACCTGTTACTAACATTTTTACATGTTAGACAGTCAGTTAATCAAGAGATTTAGCATACATTGTGTGTAACATTATCTTCTTTTTCAAGTTTTTCCACCAGTTTTGCAAATTAATTCGATTTTGTGAGGTTCTCCATAGCTCCTAGATCTTCTGTGATCAAAATAATCACAATTCTAATTCTTCCTCCCTATACTAGAGTACTATACAGAAAAAAGTATGGGGAAAAATATAGTGGAGGCATTTTATCAATTCATAAATCTATTCAACAGTTTACAAAATTCTAAACAAATAAAAAAATCACACTTATACTTCTGCATTATCATTAGTTAGCTAAAGAATACTAAATTAACAATTTACAAAAAGTAAGTTAACTACTTAGAGACTGAAACGACAAGTAGAACCTGTAACTGTAGATAGGGTGGACAAACACCCAAGGAGGCTTGTTCCTCCCGACCTTCTCTAGAAGAAACCTGCTCCAGAAGAAGCAACCAATCTACTTGTCTCCTTTAGACCCTCAAGCCTGTTCACTGAACCACTAGGTAGAAGACTCTGTGTAGAAGCAAAGCACTTAGAAATTGTTTAACTAGCAATCAATAGAGACTTGCTCCTCAGCTTTTAAGACTCTGCACTCAGCATTGATTCAGGAAGACTTACACCATTATAAAAAACATAGCATTTCCCCTCATTGAATCTCTTGGGTGCAAGCAGCAGAACCCCAAGGTAAATTTCCTCGTCAGGAAAAGTTATGAACCTCAGTCCAAAATTCGATGGCTCTTAAAAATATTGCCTAGGTCTTTAGTGGTAATTTTTCAATAAATGAGCCTCAAGCTCCAGTCCCATTTTTCAGGGCACTATGACCGCAATTCAAGGGAGTTGTCCCATACCAACAACTAGTTACTTACCTCATGATGCTACCATTTGTCCATTGCCTTCTACCCCAGATTCCATTCCACCTAGTGGGTTAGTAAACACTCTTTCAACAGTCCCCGTAGGTGTTTGTCTCCTATTTAATTTATTTAATAATAACATATTGTGCAAATTACAGTCATGCTTAGTCACTTGTCCAATATAAAACTTTGCAATAAAAGTTAAGATAATGTTTCCAACATAAAATGTTTTTCATCTAAAAGGGGTATGTTACAAACACCCCCACTTAAGCTCAACATCGTCCTCGATGTTGCTTATTCTTCATCAGAGCCTCCCTAAAACAAAAGTATATATGTTGCCTGCATGTTACTTTCTAGTTCCCAGGTAGCTTCATCAGGGCTAAGGTGCTTCCATTGCACCTTTACTTGCCCTATGGTATGATTCCAAAGCATAATTTTCCTCCTATCGAGAATACAGTACAGTTCCACCTGAAAATCTCCTTCGGGTTCCACCTGTATGTTATTCCAATCCAGCACATGAGTAGCATCATGCACATACTTCTTTAAAACAGAAATGTGAAAGACATTATGGATTTTTAAGTTAGATGGCAAAGCCAATTGATATGCAACAGGTCCAATTCTTGATAGGACTTCAAATGGTCCATAGTACCTTGGTGCTAGTTTAGCAAAACTCCCAAGCTTTAAAGAACTTTTCTTGGATTTTACCTTTACAAAAACATGATCTCCAACCTGAAATTCTCTTTCAATGTGTTTCAGATCTGTATAACTTTTTTTCTGATCTTGTGCAACTTTTAAGTTGCCTTGAACCTGTTTCACGGTTAGCTCTATTTCTTTTAACAAATCTGGTCCTAACATTAATATGTCCACAGGGTTATCCCAAGAAATAGGAGTATAGCACTTTATTCCATATAAAATCTCAAACGGACTAAGTCTAGCAGATGCTTGATAATGATTATTGTATGCAAATTTAGCTAAATGTAAATAATCTTCCCACTTAGTTGGATGATCTTTAAAATACATTTGTAACATGTCTTCTTAAATCTGATTAACCCTTTCAATATATCCGTCAGTTTGTGGATGGAAAGTAGTACTGAAATTTAATTTAGTATTTACACCCTTAAACAATGTTGTCCAGAAATTTCCAATAAACTTGGAGTCTCGATTAGAAATAATTACCATTGGAATTCTGTGCAAGCGAAAGATTTGCTTCATAAACACATCTTCAATGTTAGCAGCTTTGAATGTATTCTTAACAGGAATAAAATGAGCAGATTTACTAATTTTATCCACAATAACCATTATTGAATCATTCTATTTCTAATTCTTAGGTAAACCTGTAATAAAATCAATACTTATAATCTCCCACTTCCATTCCGGAATTGGCAATGGCTGCAATAGGCCAGATGGGTGTTGATGTTCAGCCTTAATGGTCTGACATTCAAAACACCTATCTATGTAATCAACCACTTCATTCTTCATGTTGGGCCAAAAATAATCCTTCCTTAACATAGTTATCATTTTATGATAACCAAGATGTCCTGAATAAGGACTTTTATGAACTTGATCCAAAATCAACAGTTTAACTTTTGACACATTAGGTACATAAATTCTGTTTTTATAATTCATTAAGCCCTTTTCATTAATGCTGTAATCTGTTATTAAATTTTCAGATAAATTTGCAGTAACCTTATCATGCAATTTTTGATAATTTTCATCTTGCTTAATTCCTTCTTCAATCTGATTTTCTAGATCTATTTTAAATGTGCTGATTGCTGCCATAAAACTTAATTTGGCATTTATGTTCAAGGCATCAACAACTTTGTTTTCTTTACCCTTAATGTGTTGAATTTTGAAATCATACTCGCTAAGGAAAGCTAGCCATCTATCTTGCCTTGCGTTTAGATTTGTTTGATCCAACAAGTATTTTAAACCCTTATTATCTGTCATTAGTATAAAATTTCTTCCAATCAAGTGATGGCACCACATTTTTAGTGCATGTATCACGGCTGCCAACTCTAGATCGTAAGTTGTGTAATTCTTTTTGTGGATTTCTAACTTTCTAGACTCAAAAGCAATAGCATGACCTTCTTGAGTTAAGATCTCACCAAGTCTATCGTTGCATGCATCAATGCATACAACAAAGTCCTTGTTAGGATCAACAATTTTTAAAATGGGTGCGGTTGTTAATAATTCTTTTAACTTATTAAAACTTTCTTGTCATTTTTGATCCCATACAAATTTCTTCCCCTTCTTCTGCAAAGAATTGATGTGTCACATTGTAATGTCCCTTATTAGGAATTTTATTAAAATTGCAATTTTCCACTTTTTTTTTCCTAGTTCGACCTTTGACTAGTTTTGATCTCTAGGTCCCAAATTTTCCCCAAATGATCCCAAATCTTCTGAGAAGGTATATGAATGATATTAGAACATAAATATGTGTTTCAGGGATTCCTTTGGACCTTTAAAATACTTCTGCAAATCCTCTTTCAATTCTGATCAATGTAGATAACTTTACTATTGATTTTCCTTTGACTAGTATTGGTCTCTAGGTCTCAAATTGACTCCAAATGCCTTCAAATCTTCAAGGAAGGTGTATGAATGATATTAGAACTTGAATATGATTTTTATGGATGACATATGTCCACCAAAAGACCTCTGCAAACTCTCTTAATATTCTGGACCAATTATGCAATTTTACTAGTGATTTGGGGTTCAAATCCCCCTGGGGTAAGTACTGAAAATGGCTTCCCAAATGCCTCCAAACCCACTCAAATTTATTAACAGAGGTATATAATGTGTTAATTATTTTATTAGAGTCTCATATGCACCATTAATGGATTATTACAACTGTTCTCACCCTCTCCCATTCAACTGCAAAAATCCCCAATTCAACCCTTGGGGAAATGGCCCTATTTCACCTCCCAATACAACTAAACTGAGTAAAAATGCTTCAAATGCTCAAGTATAGTACATGAAACTTGTAGAATACATCCATGGCAGTATATTGATCACAAATATATCAGAGAATCATCCATTCATTCGAAATCATCATCAATACATTGGTTCACAACAAGGTAGTGGGGAAATGGCATTGTTCTTCCATTAAAAATGAGATTTATACATTTCTACTTGGAATTTCGACCTGAAAATTTTTGGAGATGAAGAACAGAGTATTTAATTCATATTACAAAATAAATGGGGCATTAAAAGCTTCCCCAAAGAGTACAATAGCTCACCAAAAACGCCCTCCCTCAAGGATCAAGAATATGCCATCAAAACTGGAAATGGTTGAAGGAGTGAGCTGCAATAGAAGAAACCATGAGCTGCCCTGTAGCTTACACCTGCAAATAGAGACTCCATTAAAGCTCCAAATGAAAGTTCTGAATGGCCTTTCCAATTACCAACTTGGATGGGAATCTTTCACCCTCGAAATTGGCTAAGGCAAGAAACTAGTCATCCACTAGCTCTCCCTCTTCACAAATGCAATTGCAAATTCTAAAAATGATCAAAAGCTGGTTTAATTCTTTGTTATTGACATTTATAAACTTCTAATGTCCTCCATGGGTCGAATTCCTTCCAAGAGACTCATGCCAACTCATGTTGGGAAGAGATTCCAAAGAACGCCACTTGTACAACAATTCCTAGTCTCCCACTTCCACCAAATCACATGTGGAAGCATCTTAGCTGCCCTAACACCCTTGAGCTCCCTATTGGAGTCTAGTTTTATCCATGACATGTCATATATGTCATATGTCAGCCTTCAGGTCTGATTTGTGTCATAGGTGTCATAGCATCTTCATCATTGTTGTCATAGAGCTAGGGAATCTAGCCCAAGTGTCTCACTAGCTCCAAATTGCCTCTTCCTCTTCCATGGGAGTTACTCTTCCTCTATATTTCGACCTTGGATGATTCATGCAATGAATAATACCTTTTGGACTCCCCCAAGTATGTTACCATTCTTCTTGAATTCGAATTGGTGAGAGAATGATGCCAAGTGTAGTGGGGAAATCTAGCCATATGTGAGTCCCACTTCCTCCATGTGTCTTCATGATGAAATGCCACTTTGATTTTCACTTGTATATATTTATTTAGCTCCTTTATTAAATATTTATGCCATTCTAATGTTCAAACATCATTTATTATCCCCATTATTCCAAATCCCAAACCTTCCACCCCAAACCTAGGAAACTAGTAATTTTCCTCCTTGGCAATTATTTGACCTTTAGCATCAATTTGACAAACTCTTATGAATAGGGTCAATGTGATTAGGCCATTGTGACCCAATACCAAATTTGGGACATGAAAAATCCTCCCTTCCCAATATTGCTTGTCCTCAAGCAATTTTAAACGTGGGTGTTGAAGAACCTGCTTTCTGTATAATTCTTTGAAGTTGCCATTGAATTGCCCAACCTTGAGTCTTTGAGTTTCCATGAAGATTTTAGAGAGGAACCAACATGCTTGCTGCTGCACTACTCTGATAAAAATCACTTTATTAAGTGGGGAAATCCATCTCCCATACTGCTTTTTTCCCCAAAAAAATTGAAACCAATGAGATAACAATTATTCCAGGGTCCCATTGCTTGTATTGCACCCGAACAATTAAGAGTGCTCTCCAACCCATACCATCATATAAGAGGATTCCTGGATCCCATTTTATTGTATGCATTCTTCCAAACATCATGAGTACAAAATATATATCATCAAAGTACATAACTACATAATGAAAATTAATATCAAGGAGGTGCTTCATCAAAGAATCATGAAAGTGCTTATACCTCCAAGCAAGTAGACCACCGTTTTCCAAGTGCATACAAGCTTCAAGTGACCAATCAAATCTGCTCCAATGACATAGGTGAGGATCCCATGTCCTATAAAGCTGCTCCAAAAGGATGTGATATGCATCAAAATATTCAGCCATGTATTCTTTCATCCAAGAAGCGAATGAAGAATCTCCACTAAAATCTGAACCAAATAATGAGCAGAAAAAACAAGGAGACTTCAAATGACTCAAAAAAGTCTCACCCATACATCCCTGAATGTGATCATCATAAAGATATAACAAAGTATGTGGCTTCCAACAAAAATGTTCTCCAATCATAAATCTATTCACCCAAGTGTTGGATGAAGTTCCTCCAACATCAAATGAATCAAGTGTTGAGCAAGAAAAACCATGAGTCTTCAAGTGACTCAAATGCATATCATAGGTGCATCCATGTAGATGTGAATCATCATAAAGTAATAAAGTATGCTGCTGCAAATGTGAATAAGAATGTTCTCCAACCATATCATCATAAAAAGTAAATCTAGGAGTTCCATACTCCTCATGTGGCACCATCAAAAAGAACCCTTTCACCCATACTTCATTGAGACTAATGTTGCAAAACATGGAATTGTAGGATGTAGGAGAATGAACCAAATCACCCAAATGATCAAAAAGTACAGAAGTTTCATCATGGGGAGGATCCATATGGGTAGTATCATGCAGCTCCTTCAAAAGTGTGAACTCTTTGTCATAGTTTGGTTCCAATGTAGAGGAATCATGCTCTTCTTTAAAAATTGAACAACCTTCATCAAGAGGCAATTCAAATTCCTCTTCCACCACATCAAGTGTTTGGATCTCTTCAAGTTCATCTCCAAACACATCAAGAACATTCAAATTTTCACATTTCTCATGATCCACCATGTCATGAGAATCCTCCAAACAATCTACCATTTTACAATATGAAACATAGGAGGAAAAACAAGTATCTTGCAACTTTTCAAGAAGTTGCTTATTTTGAATTGTGAGCTTATGAATATCCTCATTATTCTTCAAGTATGCATCATGTAACAATTCATTAAGCTCAAACAAATGGTTTCTATCAAAAAGCAAAGACATGAAATTACCTTTGATGTGGCACATTGCTCTTTGAATCTTCTCCATATCTTCAAGGAAGGATGTTTCCTCCAATGAAGTAGCTCTCCAACAAGAATTTGACATCAATGCTTGAGTCTCATGGAGAATGCTGAGGGAATCTTGGATCTTCTTTTCATTCATCTTTAAGGACCCTTCAAGAAAATGAGGCTCTTGCAAATGAACCTCCTCATCTTCTTCATTTTTGCTTGGACCAACTTCATGAAGCTCAAGTGGTGATGGGGAAGTTGATCTTGGTTCTTCTTCAACTGCTACAAGGTCTTCATTATCATGCTTAATGGAACTTGGGCTTGCAGTAACACTTTCAAAAGTGATCTCTATGTCACCAACATAGAGGTGTGAGCACCCATCAGTAGGTACTCCTTCATAGTTTAAGCATCCATTAGTAGATGCTCTTTGGTTCATGTCTAAGCTAGAAGGTGTCTCGAAATGATCTTCCATATTTTCAATAGAATCTTCTTCATGATTTTGTGATGTCTCTTCATTTTTATCCTTCAAGCAAGATGATTCATTTTGCCCCTTGTTTTCCTTAGGATCGGTATATTTGGAATCCCTTCTTGAATAAATCTCAAAAGCTCTCCTCAAGGAGGACATCATTTCATGCACACATATATGATACTCGCTCCAAGGGTTCTTACAAGAAGGGCATAAACCTTTCTTCACTAACTCCACATCTTCATTTTTGGGCCTATTTTCAAAAACATGTTCAGCATAGTACTCAAAAGACATGGCATTTTGTGTATTTTTGCTCGAAGCAAGATATTCTTGATATTTTTGATATTGCTGGGGCAAGGTTTTATAATTTGCTCTCCATCTTTGGAACTCACTCATAGAATTATCCTTGGTTGGTGTGACACATTCATATTCATCAGATTTAAAGTCATAAGAATAATCTTCATTTCTCTTAAAATTGTAAGAAGTGTTGCATGATGGCACCTCTTCCTCATACCATTCACATTCTGCTTCATATTGCTCATAAGCATCTGCATATTCATCATAAGAATTGTACTCATAGGATTCATCATAATAGTAAGACATGGCTGCCAATTATTCTTGAATGTATGTACCTAATACACAGGTGCAAGGACCATGCTCTGATACCACTGTAATGTCCCTTATTAGGAATTTTATTAAAATTGCAATTTTCCACTTTTTTTTTCCTAGTTCGACCTTTGACTAGTTTTGATCTCTAGGTCCCAAATTTGCCCCAAATGATCCCAAATATTCTGAGAAGGTATATGAATGATATTAGAACATAAATATGTGTTTCAGGGATTCCTTTGGACCTTTAAAATACTTCTGCAAATCCTCTTTCAATTCTGATCAATGTAGATAACTTTACTAGTGATTTTCCTTTGACTAGTATTGGTCTCTAGGTCTCAAATTGACTCCAAATGCCTTCAAATCTTCAAGGAAGGTGTATGAATGATATTAGAACTTGAATATGATGTTTATGGATGACATATGTCCACCAAAAGACCTCTGCAAACTCTCTTAATATTCTGGACCAATTATGCAATTTTACTAGTGATTTGGGGTTCAAATCCCCCTAGGGTAAGTACTGAAAATGGCTTCCCAAATGCCTCCAAACCCACTCAAATTTATGAACAGAGGTATATAATGTGTTAATTATTTTATTAGAGTATCATATGCACCATTAATGGATTATTACAACTGTTCTCACCCTCTCCCATTCAACTGCAAAAATCCCCAATTCAACCCTTGGGGAAATGGCACTATTTCACCTCCCAATACAACTAAACTGAGTAAAAATGCTTCAAATTCTCAAGTACAGTACATTAAACTTGTAGAAGACATCCATGGAAGTATATTTATCACAAATATATCAGAGAATCATCCATTCATTCGAAATCATCATCAATACATTGGTTCACAACAAGGTAGTGGGGAAATGGCATTGTTCTTCCATTAAAAATGAGATTTATACATTTCTACTTGGAATTTCGACCTGAAACTTTTTGGAGATGAAGAAAAGAGTATTTAATTCATATTACAAAAGAAATGGGGCATTAAAAGCTTCCCCAAAGAGTACATTAGCTCACCAAAAACGCCCTCCCTCAAGGATCAAGAATATGCCATCAAAACTGGAAATGGTTGAAGGAGTGAGCTGCAATAGAAGAAACCATGAGCTGCCCTGTAGCTTACACCTGCAAATAGAGACTCCATTAAAGCTCCAAATGAAAGGTCTGAATGGCCTTTCCAATTACCAACTTGGATGGGAATCTTTCACCCTCGAAATTGGCTAAGGCAAGAAACTAGTCATCCACTAGCTCTCCCTCTTCACAAATGCAATTGCAAATTCTAAAAATGATCAAAAGCTGGTTTCATTCTTTGTTATTGACATCTATAAAATTCTAATGTCCTCCATGGGTCGAATTCCTTCCAAGAGACTCATGCCAACTCATGTTGGGAAGAGATTCCAAAGAATGCCACTTGTACAACAATTCCTAGTCTCCCACTTCCACCAAATCACATGTGGAAGCATCTTAGCTGCCCTAACACCCTTGAGCTCCCTCTTGGAGTCTATTTTTAGCCCTGACATGTCATATATGTCATATGTCAGCCTTCAGGTCTGATTTGTGTCATAGGTGTCATAGCATCTTCATCATTGTTGTCATAGAGCTAGGGAATCTAGCCCAAGTGTCTCACTAGCTCCAAATTGCCTCTTCCTCTTCCATGGGAGTTACTCTTCCTCTATATTTCGACCTTGGATGATTCATGCAATGAATAATACCTTTTGGACTCCCCCAAGTATGTTACCATTCACCTTGAATTCGAATTGGTGAGAGAATGATGCCAAGTGTAGTGGGGAAATCTAGCCATATGTGAGTCCCACTTCCTCCATGTGTCTTCATGATGAAATGCCACTTTGATTTTCACTTGTATATATTTATTTAGCTCCTTTATTAAATATTTATGCCATTCTAATGTTCAAACATCATTTATTATCCCCATTATTCCAAATCCCAAACCTTCCACCCCAAACCTAGGAAACTAGTAATTTTCCTCCTTGGCAATTATTTGACCTTTAGCATCAATTTGACAAACTCTTATGAATAGGGTCAATGTGATTAGGCCATTGTGACCCAATACCAAATTTGGGACATGACACACATACCCCAATTTTTGCAAAAATAATGTAATTATTTTATTAATATTCCTGAGACATTATGTTAAATTTAATGCTAAGTAGGAATTGATGACTCAGCAGAGTCACCAGAAATGGAATGTAAATTCTGAATATTTTATTATTAATAAATAAATTATGGAGACAACAGCATGGGAGAGCTGTTAAAAGAGGTTACTGGTCTAACTGGTGGATGGAACTAGGTGGAAAGGCAAAAGACAAGTAGCAGCATCCTCAAACACTTCCTAAGTTGCAGGTGGCAACTTCCCTATATTTTGGGGTCATGATTCCCCAAGAAAGTGGAATCTGAGCAGGTGGCTCATAAATGACAGTTAACCCAACTAAGACCTAGGCAATCTTTTAAATAGTACTCAATGAACTGAGCTGGGGGTTCAACATAGTTCTGGAGGGAGAATACATTCAGGTGAATGCTATTCAGGAGTCCCATTGAGGAAGAGGGAAAAACAGTAAGGAAGTGTTTTGAGATAGGAAGCTGCAGTAACTTGGTTCCAGTTTAGCTGCTTTGGCTAAGTGAATTGTTTGCTGTACCTAGTTCCAGCCAGTTAGACCAGAGCAAGCTTGGGGGTCCTGAGAAGTGCTGTTTGGGCACTCTCCAGGAGTTGGTAGGGAGGAACAACCTCCCATTACTGTTGTTGTCTACCATTGACACAGGTTCTGCCACTTATTCCTGCTATTTATTGAGTAAATTTAAATGTAGAATATGACTATCTCATTTATGTTTGAACAGGATTTAATTCAATAAAGTTAGCATCTCTATATTGTTACTAGATAGAATCTGCAGAACTATTATGTCTTAGAAATTCCCTATTATCACTATTATCTTACAGTTCGAGTAATTGTTTTATGCATAATATGATTTGTTATTATTACAAGTAATAGGATATTATTGTGATTTTACCTTTGTTTATTACAATAGTTAAATAGATAAGTATAGATTATTTATACAGTAAATATTCCTGGAAATACACTCGTTAAAACAATTATAGGAACAGAATCATAGACAACTTTATAATCACAGTGAATTATTTTCATAGATAGTTTAACAGGTATAAACCCTAGCTGAACAAGTATACCGGTCTATATCTGTCCCGTAAATTAGTTAAACAAGTATACAGGTTTTCATCTGTACCAAGGATGGGTGAACAAATTTATGTTAGTAAGTTTATTTATTTACTGTCAGAACATAGCTAAACTGTTATTGACTCATCATAGAATTCGAATAGCAGTATAGCCACATCTTTAAACTCATTACCTATAATCTTCTTTTGACAAAATCTTAGCCAAAACAAAACAATTGAACTTATAAACAAAAATCGTGGCGAAGAAGTTCTATTCAAAATCTAACTCTATCGTTGTTACAACCAAGAAACTCACAGCAGAGTTTGACCGAGCTATTAACTTTAGGGCAGAAGGAATTTAAAGACAAACGCAATAACTAGCTTGAGGTCGAGTTTTTACAATATAGAAATTTTATTTTCTTTTGTCAAAATATTTCCATCATCGCAAGTATATCTTCTTCTCATTATCAAGCTCATTCTTCATGCAATACACAGCATGGTTAGGGATTCTACCATGACAATAGTTTAAACATCATAGTATCCACAGAGTTATCATTTGAACCCAGCCATTGTTGGCAATTCGAAATCAAACCCTACTACTTTAGTTAGGAACAATGAGAAATTTATTATAGTATGTAAACATTAAAAAGTTTTTACAACAACTCGTTCACAGTCATAAACGACCAACAGAGCTTGAACACATTTTCATATATTTCAATATTTCAATTTGGGTGAGAACCTCAATTCGACAGGGTTATCAACACATTAAATGGCCTACCACTATAAGGATTATTGAACCCTATCGTTATCATTCAACACACAAAAACAAAAGAAAAACGTTGAGAAATAAGACTGTGCCATCACCTACGGCCGAGTTATTTCTTCTCTGAAAATATCTTAGAAACTTAACAACATTCCTATTACTGTACATTATATTCATTAAAGGAAACACAGACATTATACAGCCATCTTACAGGCAACTTTCATTATTCATTTAACTTCTACAGAACTGGGTGATGACCCTATTTTTTTCTTTCCAAAAACACAGTGACAAACAAAACCCCAAGGCTGTCATGACAGATTAAGCCACAACATGTTCCTTTTAAACATGACTTCGTATACAAACCCTATCTACTATAAGAAAACAAAAATATTACAGATGACCGCAATCACATATATATACCACACCCATCATAGGGACAATCATATACATGAATGTGATAACAAACAGTCACAAAGGTGGTTTTTCCCAAACCAAACCCTAATCATCCCAACCATCAAAGGGAGAAACAGCCATGGTATATCCAGGCTTACCCAGTAGGAGCCTAGCGCCAGAGGTTGAGCATCGTACACCTTCAGGGTTACTAGTGCCTGCACAGTATAGATCATCAAATTAGTTACAACATTTTTTTTTTTTATAAACAATCTATTTTTTTAAATGGAAACCATGAATCAAATGATATAGCTTACCTGCGAATATGGAGGAAGCAAAAAACTCAGCAAATTCCCATGTAGCCATGAGCCACGAGTTGAATTAAGTGGAAGGCCTCACCATGATCACCGAAAGAATGGGCTAGGAAACTCCAAGGCTTCTTTCCACAGAGAGAGCTGTGACCAGGAAACATTTAGAACATTACCCTCACGCCAGGAACAGACCAGAATTGGAAGCGCAAATATAAACCAGGGTTATAACTACTTCATAAATGCCGACAGCAGAAGCACCATGGCTCTGAAACAATACAAGGGAATGAGTATGAGGGCTGAGAGAATGTAATATCCCTCTCTAATGCCCCTATTATGTTGTAAATATAAATGAGTACTGTAATGGTCCTTGGTGAGGTGCTCAAGGCCAAGGCCCCACCAGTGAACCTTGAATACGTATATGGTTTAAATTGTAATTTGTAAAATATAAACTTGGGGCAGTGACGCAATTAACCAAGGGCACTGCAATCCACTAGGGGAGAGGTTAGAGGTAGGAAACGTCTTGCGAAACTAATAAATAATGACTGGGTGTCATTGATGGTATATGAGATACCAAAAGAATGAGTTACAAATTACAACCTTTTGGTTGAACGTCAAACGAGGTAGCAACACACTAATTAATGACCATAAGAGCTTTGCACAATAACATCCTACTCACCTACAAATGCAAGTAGGATATCCACTGATTAACTTAATATAATTATTTCTCATTTTGTGATGAGAAAAATGAGTAGTACCCCTCAAGCCTAACGAGTACACACTAGTGACACTAAAAAGGGTTTTTGAAATGAAGAAAGAGAAGACCCTATCTCTATATCTATTAAGGTATGAGGATAAGGGATGAAACATAAAACGTTTTGTTTTGAGCCTACTAAAGTATTAAATAAAATTTTTAGATTTATGCAAATAGCCTATCATCATTACATGATGGCGGCACAAAAATGTATTGAATTAAAGTGAAGGGATATCTTATATCCACGTTAGAATATAAAAGACAAACTTGATTGTTTGGGCATATTAAGCAAGGTCACGCATAAGTGTATTTGCAAGAGTTTGGTTTGTTGAACCTAAAGACCAACATATAATTACCCACACCATGCACAAGTATATCCTGCATATTTTGGCATCTCGCTTAACTCGCTTATAAATATATGTTGCAATATATATATTTTAGCTCAGCGTGGGAGCAGGGTTTTCAGGGAGAGATTTATGCTAATTTGTCTCCCACATGAGTGCCCAACTCTGGTAGTCCGCCATTTAGCGCCACTTGACCTTGAATTCTGCCACTTGTTCCATATTGAAACGTGGGGAATACACGTCTGCAGAACAGAGATACGATTTGGGTATGGGAGGAGAACAACGACTTTTCTTTTCCTGTTCATATATAATGTTTGGATTAGCGATGGGGAGGGAGAGAAAAGGCTGACAAGCACAATCCCAAGCCTGGGACTATTCGCGGGAGGTCTTTTCACGAACCTACCGGATCTGATCGGTGGCTGTAGAACGGATCTGCTCTGGAAGTTGGATATAACACCAGCGTAATTTGTGTGTGGGTCAGTGCAAGCTAATGAGGGTCACTTTTGGCACATTAGATGCAATAGAAAACTGAAAAAGCAGGCATCCCTCAACTTACTTGGATTTTTTTATTTACTTACAGAAAATATCTTGCATTGAGTAAAAAAGATGAAATGTAGGAAATTGAATCACGTTTCTGAATATATAACTTTTATGTATTGAAAATTTGCATAGCTATGTCAAGTTTCATTTTTCCTAACAGACACTTTTTATTTTTCAGGCAAACGATAAGGTATATGTTTTTGTGGGTAGAGCCTTTGAGGGCCTAAATGATGGAATCAAGCTACAAAAATCGGCATGCATGTAGAGAACACATAGCACTTGTGCGCCATTATTTTTCGAAAATTAAATTAGTAATTTTATAATTTTTTTATAATTGTCTAAGTGATCAAACCTCGAAAATAGTACCTCTTTTCTGGGTAGAGCCTTTGAAGGTCTTAATGCAAAAATCTTGAAATGGGTTTTTCATAGAACGTGGAGGTTAGTGTCCTCTTGTGCACCATACAATTTTTTTTTGAAATGATTGAGAATTGAAAAAGTTATGGAAGAAACACTAACAGTGTGTTTCACGAGTTAAGGAGGTAGGACAGAAAAGAAATTGAAAGAAAATAGGAAAAATTAATATTTCAAAATAAAAGTTACATATTTGGAATCTGCAGAAAAAATGCTATTTGTGTCTAAGATTTCGTCAAAAATGACTCTGTGTAGCATATTGTAACGAGTGGCTAAGCACAGGCTTCTCCAGAAACTGGAAGAAATACCCAATTAGCTTTGGTTTTTCATTAACATAGCACAGGTTTGGAATTACCGAAGCAAACTCCAAAGCATACACATAGGATTATTGTTGACATGTGAGCATGTGACTCGGCCTGTTTAAATTCAAAAATATTGCCGTGCTTTTAGATTTAAATACCGCGTACGCGTTATATAACTAAATAACGCGTGCGCGTTATATCAATACTTAACGTGTACGCGTTATATAACTACATAACATGTACGCGTTATATAGTTACAAAACGCGCTCGCGTTATTCAAATCATAAAATACATGTTTAATACTTGAGAAAGAGGGGGTGTGGAAGTCAAGGGATTTTTTGTTTAATATTTGAGAAGGGGTGGGGAAGGGTCAAGGGAATCTATGGTTAATATTTAATAGGGGTGGGAAAGGGTCAAGGGCTTAGAAGGATGTTAGAAGCTTGAGTGGGGAGAGATGAAGGGAATGAGAACATGATGGGCTACAGGGGGTGAAGAGAAGTGGAGCTTGAGAGCACTATTAGGAGTAGAATAGGTTCTGAAGAGGTATAGGGTTAGAAGTTGAAAGTGAGACTTGAGTGACAAGGGGGAATGGATGGAGGCAAGGGGGATGTGAGAGAGAAATAAAGAATACAAGGGGGGGAGAGACATAGAGCGAGGGAGGGAGAGGGACAATGGGGAGGAATGGATTTGGAGGGAGTGAGAGATAGATGGGGATAGAACAAAATAAGAGATAGGAAGGGAGGGACAGAAAGTGTTGGTGGGAGACATGCAGAGAGTGGTGGCGATGGAGAGAGAGGGAGTGATGGAGAGATTGGGATAGGTTGAGGGAAAGATGAGGGAGGGATAGAAGGTGAGAGACAGGCGATGAGAGAGGGAGGGAGAGAAGGTAGCGTGAGGGATGGAGGGAGAAATTTGGAGATATATATGGATGAAGGGGGGATGGGTTTGAGAATGGAAAGTGACATAATGTGTGTGTATGTGTGTGTGTTTGAGAGAGAGAGAGAGAGAGAGAGAGAGAGAGAGAGATTGATGGTTGGGGAGAGAGAGACTAGAGGGAGTTGTGAGCATCATATTCTCCATCAGCATCATATTCTTCATCATCATCATCTTCATGACCATCATCGTCATCATCAACATCTTCATCATCACCACCATCATCATCATCATCATCATATTCCTCATCAAATCAACATCTCCATCATCATTATCATCATCATGATCATCATCTAAACATCACCATCACCATCATCATCAACATCTTCATCATCATCACCATCACCATCATCATCAAAATCTTCATCGTCATCACCATCACCATCACCATCACCATCACCATATTCATCATCATTGTCATCTCTAGGTTCCCCATCAACATCAACATCTCCATCATCATCATCTTCTTCATCATCATCATCTTCATCACCATCATCATCATCATCAACATCTTCATCATCATCACCATCATCATCATCATCATCATCTTCCTTGAATCAGATCAACATATCCATCATGTCACCATCATCATCTAAACATCACCATCACCATCACCATCACCATCATCATCTTCATCATCATTACCATCACCATCATCATCAACATATTCATTGTCATCACCATCATCATCATCATCATTGGCATTTGTAGGTTCCTCATCAACATCTCCATCATTATCATCTTCTCCATCATCATCATCTTCATCGCCATCATCATCAGCATCAACATCTTCATCATCATCACCATAATCATCATCTTCATCGTCATTAGGTCAACATCTCCATCATCATCATCTTCTTCATCATCTTCACCATCATCATCATCATCATCATCTTCATCGCCATATCCATCATCTTCAACATCTCCATCATCATCATCTTCATGACCATAAACATCTTCATCATCATTGTCATCTCCCCCTTCCTCATCAACATCTCCATCATCATAATCATCATCATCATCATCACCATCTGAACATCACCATCACCATCATCGTCAACATCTTCATCATCATCATCATCATCATCATCATCATCAGCAGCATCAGCATCATCATCAAAATCTTCATCGTCATCACCATCACCATCTTCATCATCATTGTCATCTCTAGGTTCCCCATCAACACATCTCCATCATCGTCATCTTCTTCATCATCATCATCTTCATCACCATCATCATCGTCATCTTCTTCATCATCATCATCTTCATCACCATCACCATCGTCATCAACATCTTCATCATCATCACCATCATCATCATCATCATCTTCCTCATCAGATCAACATCTCCATCATGTCACCATCATCTTCATCTTCATCATCATCATCATCATCATCATCATCATCATCATTACCAACACCATCATCATCAACATCTTCATCGTCATCACCATCATCATTGACATCTGTAGGTTCCTCATCAACATCTCCATCATCGTCATCATTGGCATCTGCAGGTTCCTCATCAACATATCCATCATCGTCATTTTCTCCATCATCATCACCATCATCACCATCATGATCTTCTGAACATCATCATGATCATCATCTAAACATCACCATCACCATCATCATCAAAATCTTCATCGTCATCACCGTCACCATCTTCATCATCATTGTCATCTCTAGGTTCCCCATCAACACATCTCCATCATCATCATCTTCTTCATCATCATCATCTTCATCACCGTCATCATCGTCATCAACATCTTCATCATCATCACCATCATCATCATCATCATCTTCCTCATCAGATCAACATCTCCATCATGTCACCATCATCTTCATCTTCATCATCATGATCATCATTACCAGCACCATCATCATCAACATCTTCATCCTCATCACCATCATCATTGGCATCTGTAGGTTCTTCATCAACATCTCCATCATCATCATCATTGGCATCTGCAGGTTCCTCATCAACATATCCATCATTGTCATTTTCTCCGTCATCATCACCATCATCACCATCATGATCTTCTGAACATCATCATGATCATCATCTAAACATCACCATCACCATCATCGTCAACATCTTCATCATCATCGCCATCAACATCATCATCAAAATATTCATCGTCATCACCATCACCATCACCATCACCATCACCATCACCATCTTCATCATCATTGTCATCTATAGGTTCCCAATCAACACAACATCTCCATCATCATCATCTTCTTCATCATCATCATCTTCATCTCCATCATCGTCCTCATCAACATCTTCATCATCATCACCATCATCACCATCATCATCATCATCTTCCTCATCAGATCAACATCTCCATCATGTCACCATCATCTTCATCATCATCATCATCACCATCATCATCAACATCTTCATCACCATCATCATCAACATCTTCATCATCATCACCATCATCTTCATCAACATTATCATCTTTATCATCTTCATCTGCATCATGATCATCTTCATTGTCATCACCCTCCTCCTCCTCATCATCTTTATCATCTTCATCTACATCATGATCATCTTCATTGTCATCACCCTCCTCCTCCTCATCATCTTGTGCACTTATGCACTTAGGGATTAATGTTTAGAAGAGGGTCTAAAGGCCTTTATGGGGGAGGGGCTCTAGGAACAAGGTAAGACAGAGAGGGCAGGGGGGAGGGATAAAGGCGTAGAGAGTTAGTGATTAAGGGAGAAGAAGGGAGAGAGTGCTATAGGGAGGGATAATGACGAAGATAAAGCGAAGGTGGAGAGATGGAGAGTGGGGTGGTAGAGACATGGCTGAAGGGAGAGAAAGAAACATGAAAGAAACATGTAGGGAGAATGAGGGACAGATATTTAGAAAGAGATAGGGGGTATCTAGGGATTATTGGGAGAGAGCTAGGGGGTATTAAACCATACAAAACATTTGTTTTGTATGCAACCATATAAATTATTAGTTTTCTTTGATTTTGTTCGTTGCCCTAGCCGTGCACCTAACCTATTTATTGTGCTTGACTATATCGCGTTCGCGTTTTTTCACTACATATCGCGCACGTGTTTTGTATTTCTATAACGCGTATGCGTTTTGTAACTCCAGAAATAATGGCCTGTTGCTGTCCGAGAGCAACTTCACTCTGTCCGAACGAAAACAACAATCCCACGATTTTTCGAACAGCACGAGCCTGCATCTAAAATTTTTCACATTCTACACCAACTCCATCATTTTTTTTTATGTAGGTGCAGCATTGAGGACATCTTTCATGGTTGCTCACTGTGGTGTTGGGTTATATGGCCATATTTGAAGAAAATAATTAGCAAGCTTGAAGAATCTCCAATTGAAGAACACCAAAGATAAGGCCTTTGAAAGATTCATTTTGCTTATATTTGAGGAGCACACAAGATAAGATATCAAGCTTCAAGACCAACAAGGAAGAACTTCCATTTGCTTATTATTGAAGAGCTTGTAATTGAGGAGCAACAAAAACAAACTATATTGAATTGATCATTGTGGTGATGGGGAATGCACGTAACCGAGTAAACAAATCAACAAGGAAGAAGAGATCTCAAGAAGTCATTGAAGAAGAGAAAGAAAAGAAAAGAATATACATGATGAATCGGAGGCTTTCTTTGGAAACTAATCCAAATCCAATTGTAGAGGATACCATGGTTCATCCTATTAATCCACGACAAGAGGGACCTTCAATTTCCACAATAGTTGTTGAACAAGCACCCCATGGAAGTAATCAAGAAGCAAAACATAGGTGCTCATTAGGGGATGTTTCAATTCCCACTTCAAGTCAAAGTGATAAGTTACCATCTCAAGATGAAGCTCACGAAGAAACACCCAATTTGCTATCCGGATGTGGTTATACAAGCGATGAAGTCAGAGAGGCGTTGGACATTTTGCCTACTGTTGAAGAAGAGAATGTTATCCACACCATCGATGAGGATGTTGGACTTCCACAGACCATGGATGAGGATGTTGGAATTCCACCATCCAACTACCAGGAAGAGAATGAAGGACACCAAGCTACTACTGAAACGCCAGAGCGTCTTGGTGATGCGCTACATGGTACAATTCCAACCCCCTTACCTCCATTAGCAAGCACACGTCGAAGAACTCCGAAGCGTATACAAGTTGATGAAAGACTTATGAATTCCATCGAAGGTACGCTATCTAAACGTAGTATTGCTTATCAAAATCAACAGATACTTGATAAATATTTTGTTTCTAAATGTGATGGAGATAAATGTAGATTATTTTTATCATTGTTAAAATCTAGGAGCATGAATGTTGTTAGGAAAAAGTTAGGGATAAAGATGATAAAGAATTCTGAACCAAGTTCTCATATAGTTAAAAGCCTAGTAGATGCATTTGGTAAAATTGGTAAGAACACACGTTCAAAGGACCGCAATGCTGCTCGTCGTGTGTTGTCACAATCAATTGCAGATAAGAACACCAGGGCCCTTCGTATTCTCAGGCCTACATCCGAACTAGTTAATTTGAATGTAAAAACCCTCCGTAGGTATTCTATTAGAAGAGAACATCTTGACACAACCGATCAAACAGATTTTTGGGCCTTTGTTGGTCGGTTGCCACGTCCTGACATGAAGCTAGTTGATGCAGTAAAGGGACTAGTGCACAGTTTTTGGCATGATCACACAAGTCCTTCTTCAAACCGAAAGGATGTACTAAAACTAAGAAGGGGTTCAAAGGATCGTGAACCACATACTAAGCATCTTCTTGATATAACACAGACAGAGCTTTACGAGAAATTTAAGATTGAGCATAGACAATTGAACTTGGGGCAAAGATCTTTTGAGAAATGTAAGCCATGGTATGTTAGAATAAATACTCTTCGTAACACTTGTTGTTGTAGATACCATGTAGAATATGAATATTACTATGAAACATTTTTGTACATTCGTCGTGTGTTGCATACTGACATTGTGCAGGATTGCTCCATGACAATACCACCGACTTCATCAAGAGAATTCATTCATAGCATCATGTGCAATAGGCCCGAGGGGCAAACATACTATGCAAAATCTTGTTTGGATGGAACATGCTCCAACTGTGCTAGAATGGCATTATTGAGCCAATGTATGCACGAGAATGGAGACAGTGAATTTGGGAAAATGGTTACAGACATGAAAAGTTTCAAATATATAAACTATGAAATAGTCCCAGGGAAAGAAAGCAAAAAAATACAATTGGTGACATCTCAGGTATGCATTTATATCTATAAAATTATGTTGTAATGATTACATTTCAATCCTTACTTACAACAAAAAACTGACATTGAGATCATTTTGTGTCACCAGGTACAAGTTAGTGACTTCATCAAGGAATTTATTGAAAAGACACATCAATATGTTCAGCATGTCCACGTGGCACGATGGCAGGATGAGAAGTTTAGAATATGCAGAGATACATTTCCCCTTGGTACTATACTTTCAGTTGTTGATTTTGCCGAGAACTACACTCTGCAACCTCAAAATGAGATCCAAAGTCAGTATTATCACTCTGAGCAGGTTTCCTTGATGGTCCATATCACATATAGGCATGGCCCAAATAGCACTGAAGAGCAAAGAGAAATTCTGAAGGAATATCACTTCTACATAAGTGATGATAGGTGCCACGACTTCCACTATGTACGTCATTGCTTCATCATGTTCTATGATCACTTGAAGGGAAGGAACATACAGATGGACCGACACTGGATTTGGTCTGATGGGTGTGCTGGTCAGTTCAAAAATGCACGCATATTTCAGTGGTTGTGTTCATTGCATAAAAACTACAAAGTGCCACATATGTGGAACTATTTTGAGACTGGGCATGGTAAAGGAGAGCATGATGGAGCCGGAGCATGTGTCAAAACAGCCCTACGAAGAGAGGAATTGAAAGTATGTACAGAATCTACTATTCTAAATGCTCAATCTATAGTCAGGTGGTGCACGTCAGTAATGGAAGAGGAATCAACTATGCGAGTAGAATCCACAAGAGAGAGACACGTGGAGAGATTTTTTTGGGAGGTGGTAGACATAGATCGTTCACATGCATGGGAATGCAAGACTGTGCCTGGGACTCGTGGCTTTCATTCGGTTCGAAGCTCTGATAACCCAGTATTTGAAATTTGGACCAGAAAACTCGCTTGTTTTTGCCCGCCTTGTTGTGATGGTGACTGGGATGGGTGTGAATCATTGGATTGGGTTGATGGATGGGATCGCATATCACTTCCACTTGATCAGCGTGCAATTGTTGAGTTAACTCCGTTGGAAGAAGACCAATCATCTATTTCTGTAGATTTTGATCATGTCTCAGACCTTGTACAACCTGGTATGATGCATTTCCTTAACATTTTTTGTTTGTTTACGTAGTCTTCAAATGCACATTAATGGCCTTGTATTGCACGAAAAATATTTTGATCATATACCTACAATCATATAATGCAGGGCACATATACGCAGTGGTTGCCTCAAAAGATACTGAATGGGGTGATGAATACTGGTTGGCACGCTGTATAGATGGAAAGCAAACCCTCATTATGTCCATGACTGACAATGAAAAAAACCACTTTCCAACTGGGTCTATGGTTGTTAAAGGTGAATACTTGACACGGGACAGCAATGGAAGAAAGAATGGTGGATATGTTTACAGGGATTACAAACCAGGTGCAAGTGTGTATCACTTTACCAACTTAATCATTGGCACAAACCTTCAGGTATGAACAATGCCTAGTCGAAATACATCGAAGGTACGCTACTTCTTACCAGATATAGAGCACGAGAGACTAATGGAGACCATCAGTATAAGAGATGATCCGGAGGGCTTGGTTGTATGATAATAGGTGGGATCTAGCATGATGAGGTACGTTACATACTTTTAATACTATACTATTTATACTATTTGTAATTGAATATTGATATATGCTCAATTTTCACATGTATGTTTCATATGAATATGTCAATTTTGCGTTCTTGATATGCCAAATTTATGTTTACGTTGTTTATAAATATGCCAAAAGTTCTCTTGTATGTCAAGTTTATGAATATGCCATTTTTTACATATGATCAGTAAACCCTAAAATTATATTATGTTCATCATGTTGGTTATTGGCTTCACCCATCAAAATTAATTCAATTCATGCTCACTATATTAAACAATACACTTATATTAAATTTAATTCATGTCTTGTTAAATATTTCATAATGAATTAGCTAGTTGAGAGCACCACCTTAGACCAAGCCATCATCATCAACATCTTCATCATCATCACTATCATCATCATCATGGACCTGCAAAACCCTAGTTTCCAAAGTGTCTAGGCAGGTTCGGGTTAGGAACACTAGCCATACCCGCCCGATGGATGATTTTCCAAAGTTGACCCCCGTGTGCAAAAATTGCACACTCCCACACTGAGCAAAACCCTAGTTTCCAAGATGGACCTGCAAGGTGACACATGGGCCATCGGGTAGGAGGGGAGGGGCACCCCTGGCACTATCCCGGTGTGTTGAATCCAATGGATTCGACGGTTCGTCGATCCGAGCCACGGTCTTCATTCTATGGCTCGTCCCGTCTCACTACCAGAAGGCCTTCAGGGACACCTGCTGGATACCTACCGGGGGCATAGAACTCCAGCCATGCAACAAAACCGGGTTCTGGGGAGTCCTGCAGGTGTGTCTAGACAGGTTCGGGCTAGGAACACTAGCCATACTTTCCCGGTGGATGATTTTCCAAAGTTGACCCCCGTGTGCAAAAATTGCACACTCCCACATTGAGCAAAACCCTAGTTTACGAAATGAATGCACAATGAAGCCACTGGGCCATGGGGAGACGAGGGAGAGGGCCCCCTAGAGGTAATCGCACGCCAGGAGACCAACAAAGTCGACGGTTCGTCGGTCCGACATCCGGTTTCTGAGTTATGTCAAGTTGCAAGTCGCATGAAAATGCCGTTCAGGGACACTTGGTGAATTTTCGTCCAGGAGCCAAAAAGCAAACGAAGCAGGAAGATTGCGTGCCGTTGGCTCCTGCAAGTGTGTGTGGGCAATGCCGACGTGGGAACACTGCTGGGAGCCATAAATCCATGATAGTAAATTAATTCATGACAAAAAAAATTGAATTATTCCTTTCAATGGATGTGGTTTTCAATTTCCTATGTTGTTAGGTCAATTTGGCACATTCATTGAAAGAAATTGTAGACTTTAATGATGATCACAACAAGTGTGTTTGTTAAAACCTTGTGAAATAGAGCATCAAAATACCTACATTGTAGGCCATATAATTGTGTTTGTTTACCTTTGTTTGATGGACCATGCACAATAAGTAATAAAATAATTTTTGAAGTAGGTCATTTCATTTTTCTGATTTTTTCTTTGGTGGTGTTGAAAAAGACCATTGTTCTTATTGATGGGATTTCATGTGCTTATGATTCTTTGGATAATATGGACACATACAAGGACACCATTATTAGACTAATTCATTATGAACAATTTAATATGAGTAATCTACATAAATGAATTGAAAAATTAACAAAAATAACAAACAACCCATATACCTTGGAATATAACACAAGAGTGACCATGTTAGGCAATCTTACTTATCTACTTACCTATGGTCATTTAAGTAGACCATTTGGATCATGTCTATTACTAATGATCTCCATTAACTTTTCATGTTCACAATGAGGCTTGAATTATCATACCTTTGATGGGTGCTTCCTTAGCATTGTTTGTAGTTTGAGGTTTGTATCGAAAACTAAGTTTGTAAAGTGGTATATAGATTCACCTAGTCTAATCTTGAAATACATAACCAACCTTCTTCCATGTTTGGTCATCCAGTGTTAGATATTATCCTTTAATAACCATCAAACTGATTACAAGTTGATCACCATTGTCATCTATTAGTGAGACATGAGGGTTTGGTTCGCCTTTAAGGAACATGCCAACAAATAGTGAGTGCCCCATTCATTATCTTTCAGGGAAACCATTGCATATATGTTCATTTTAAAAAACATCATTTCCAATGTGTGAGTCCACTAAAAAGACAAAATGTAATGTATTCATGCTAGTTGATAAGATTTAATCTCATATTCACTAAACTTGGTTGTACAAGATTTGAGACATGATCATAATGTGGTGAAATGGTTGATTAGTCCTCATCCAAGTAGGATAATTCAATATTTATACCTAGAATAATGGGGAGTGATAGAATATCACATCTATGAACCCAGTGCATGGATTCATAATCATCGCATTCACTGCTACTACATTAGCCACATAAGTAGTACAATTTTCTTGTCCATATTTCTACTATAACATTGTTTGAGTTTCAAACTAAATGAAATCCACAAATTCCATGCATTATTCTATGTGATTTATCTACATCAACCACCTCCCAAAAATATCTTTGCACATGTCCTTTCCTTATTGAGTCCTCTTCTCGTCTTCTTGTTCCATCTACAATTATTGAAGAACACCATTCAACAATAGATTTTGTGTAACTAATGAGAGAATTTCTCGTAAACTTCCATTTTTACCTGCAGAATGTAATTTTTATGCACACAACATCTCGATCATGATCCCCTTTCCCACACTCAGTTTCAAAAGTCCTGTAAAGGCAACCTTTACATTTACATTTGCATTAACATGACAACCAAGTCTCAAAAATGAGATTGATGGTGTTTATTCTCATGCAATGTATACAGTTAGGATTAAGACAACTGTATAAATCTATGGAATTATAAATGGAGATATTAATCCAAAAGGAAGCCAATGTTGGCCTTGCCAATCTTTTCTTCCCAATGCAAACGAAATATTAGATTCCATTTTGCTGTGTTTCCATGTAAAATATATTTGAAAAAAAACATATATTTGGATTATATGGAAATCCTTCTTACCTTTGACATTGTTTGGGATCTGCAGGATGGGAATGAAGTATTTTTTAGGGATTAAGAGGAGTATTCAATTACGCAAACTTATGAATGCCTATTGTGACAAGCAATCCGTTCATTTCAACTCCATCACATTTTTGTTTGATGGATGATGTTTGCAAGGTGAGCAAATTTAACCCACCAATGCGAGATTGCATGCAATTACACTGAGCAAAACCCTAGTTTACGAAATGAATGCACAATGAAGCCACTGGGCCATGGGGAGACGAGGGAGAGGGCCCCCTAGAGGTAATCGCATGCCAGGAGACCAACGGAGTCGACGGTTCATCGGTCCGATGTCCGGTTTCCGAGTTATGTCGAGTTGCAAGTCGCATGAAAATGCCGTTCAGGGACACTTGGTGAATTTCCGTCCGGGAGCCAAAAAGCAAACGGAGCAGGAAGATTGCATGCCATTGGCTCCTGCAAGTGTGTGTGGGAAATGCCGATGTGGGAACACTGCCAACACTGGCTCGGGGGAGGTTTTTGCAGAGTTGACCCACCAATGCGAGATTGCATGCAATTATACTGAGCAAAACCCTAGTTTACGAAATGAATGCACAATGAAGCCACTGGGCCATGGGGAGACAAGGGAGAGGGCCCCCTAGAGGTAATCGCATGCCAAGAGACCAACGGAGTCGATGGTTCGTCGGTTCGACGTTCGGTTTCCGAGTTATGTCGAGTTGCAAGTCGCATGAAAATGCCGTTCAGGGACACTTGGTGAATTTCTGTCCGGGAGCCAAAAAGCAAACGGAGCAGGAAGATTGCATGCCGTTGGCTCTCGCAAGTGTGTGTGGGCAATGCCGATGTGGGAACATTACCAACACCGGCTCGGGGGAGGTTTTTGCAGAGTTGACCCACCAATGCGAGATTGCATGCAATTACACTGAGCAAAACCCTAGTTTACGAAATGAATGCACAATGAAGCCACTGGGCCATGGGGAGACGAGGGAGAGGACCCCCTAGAGGTAATCGCATGCCAGGAGACCAATGGAGTTGACGGTTCGTCGGTCTGACGTCCGGTTTCCGAGTTATGTCGAATTGCAAGTCGCATGAAAATGTCGTTCAGGGACACTTGGTGAATTTCCGTCCGGGAGCCAAAAATCAAACGGAGCAGGAAGATTGCGTGCCGTTGGCTCCCGCAAGTGTGTGTGGGCAATGCCAACGTGGGAACACTGCCAACACTGGCTCGGTGGAGTTTTTTGCAGAGTTGACCCACCAATGCGAGATTGCATGCAATTAAACTGAGCAAAACCCTAGTTTACGAAATGAATGCACAATGAAGCCGCTGGGCCATGGGGAGACGAGGGAGAGGGCCCCTAGAGGTAATCGCATGCCAGGAGACCAACGAAGTCGACGGTTCGTCGGTCCAACGTCCGGTTTCCGAGTTATGTCGAGTTGCAGGTCGCATGAAAATGCCGTTCAGGGACACTTGGTGAATTTCCGCCCATTTTATAATTTAAGCCACTTTTAAATATTTGAACTTCCATATTATTTTTGAAAGAGTATAATATTTCAAAACTCCTAAAGAGACAAAAACACATGATCAAAACTCCTAAGGCTGCAATTTAGAGTAGCAATAATGGGGGTGATGGAGTTGAATTTGATCCTATGGAAGATAATGATACTAATATTATTGAGAATAAAGGGATAATAGGTTGATCCATGACACCTTTGTTTGCATGGATGAGGATGCACCTATGTATGAGACCTATGATAATATTCATGATGTACATCTTATTGATAAGGCACACAAAGGCCTATACAAGAGATCAAAGATGAGTCACTTTGTCTACTAATTTGATGTTGATAAAATTGAAGGTATTGAATGACATTTCAAACAATGGTATGACAAAGATCCTAATGTATACACAAGGTTAATATATAAGGTGCCCCATAAGGTTCTTTGTCATATCCCTATAATTCTAGGTTTTTTATGATTGTTTAGGTTAAAAAACATAGCACATTATATGGATTATCATGTACAAAGATAAGTGAAGATGGTATTATATGAGTGGCTACAAATGGTTCTCAATTTACGATCATCAAGGAAATATTACCCATTTTTAAAGAAGAACCTCATAATGTTAGACTTTCATTGGTAGTTGATGGCAATGGGTGTGCATGAGTGAGTTCGTTGAAACCTTGAAAACATTGTATTGCATTTAGTTTGATTAAATTACACGAGCAAGAACTTTGACATAACTTGTAATGATCATCCAAAATCGCAAATTTTAATTAGATACCAATTAGTGCATGCATGTAGTGAATTCGTTGAAACCTTTGAATATAATAGTTTGTTCTTTTGACATAGTGCATTCATGAGTAATAGATAATCCACACAAATCAACACATTAGATCGACACAAGTACATGTATCCAAAAGTATCCAAAAGTGCATGTCTCCAAAAGTACATATATATCCAAAAGTCTCCAAAAGTGCATGTCTCCAAAAGTACATGTATATCCAAAAGTATCCAAAAGTACATGTATCCAATGAAGTCAATGTACATGTCTCCAAAAGTACATGCACAATAAAGTCAATGTACATGTCTCCAAAACTGAATGTATCGAAAAGTACATATATATACAAAAGTATCCAAAAGCACATGTGTCCAAAACTATCCAAAACTATCAAAACTCAAGCTTTCTCTTGTTCTTTCCCGACGTTGATCCTCTAGGCACATCCCTAGGTTCAATGTGCATCCCTGGATCCTGCAAATTAAATATCAATTGTTAAATTCAACTAACTATGTACACTAATACATTAGCTCAACAATTATCAACTGGTGCATGGAAAGTGCATGAAACACTTGGTCACTGAAGGACATCTCACCTCAACTGACAAAGGAGATTGCGTTGCTTGTGTAGCAGATGGAGCCGTCGGTTGAACATCCAGGATGGTCGAACCAGGGGGGCCAGGCACTGCTCTTACTGGTGGTGGCTACAATGAAAAAATGTTGAAATAGTTAGAAATGCATGAATAAACAATAGGTCCAACAATAATAAACTATGTAAAGATAATGTTGAAATAGTTACATACCTGTGTGTGATCAGTCGCCACTGCAGATGCGGCACTAACTGCTACATCAACCATCGATGCGAGGTTCTCAGTAGACAAATCGGGTTCCTGATGCAGTAAACATGCAATTCAAACATTAACAAAAACGATTTATGCACTGGATTTCAAGTTAAACAACAAATATCATCGAAGGATATACATTACCATGGTGTGAGTAAGCCCATGGTCGTGGGCAACTGGAGTCTTTCTAGGAGTAGAACGCCTCACATACACACGACCCTTGTTCACGAATGGCCTGGAGGGAGATACAAATCCAGGCAATGGGCCAGATATCTCGGATGGTGCCTACAGTCAGCAAGTGTTCATGTAGTTAGACATGCATGATTCAACAAACAAACATGTATTTAAAAAATGTCATTTTTAATTGTTTACCTAGAGCCCAGATGTTTCAGGGGACGGTATGACCATGGGTACTACCTCCACATTACCTTGCCCCAGTGAAAGATCTGCCATCTGCAAGTTTAATAATTGTAAATATTAGACCGTAGATATCATTAATGAACTAAAATGTAAAGTATGTGGAAATTAACAAATTAACAAGTATTAAAAAACTGAAATTTTAAAATGTTTACCTCGGTGTGAGATACGGCAATAGGTGGTATATAAGATGGGCCTACCGAATGGGTAGCATCATGCCCCCCTGTAGAGTCTGGAACATCCGGCTCTGGGGCGTCACTGCTGGCATAAAGCATCAACTGCAAGTTCACAAAATTAATATATTAGCTCAAACTATATATATGTGTACAAAGACGAAAATAAATGAAGAATTTATTACAATTAACCATCAACATACCTCTCTCAAAAACCCACTGAAGGCAACATCTGAGGCAATACCATAGCAGGGACGACCACATGATGTGCTCTCGTGAGGATCAGTACTAGGATGGGGAATAGTCGATGGTCCTGCACTGGTGGATGGTCCTGATGGTCCTGCACTAGTGGATGGTCCTGATGGTCCTGCACTAGCTGATGGTCCAGCATGGTGACGAGCTGGTGTATGTACCACACCAGGGACAGATGTCCCTTCCTCACCCATATGTTGAACCATCGTGCCATGGCAAACAACCGCCCGTGCCAAACTCAAAAATGCATCCCGTGTTTGCGGAATAATGCGATGTGCTGGTGGGACATCTAGCCCAGGCAACTGCTTGCGAGGTGTAGGGATAGGGCGATCCTGGTCTCGAAGCCTAGCATTGGGTCAATTTTGGGGCATCCCCCCACCGATCCCCTGAAACTGTAAGATGTCAAAATAGTTAACGTGTTTATGAAACACGAACTCTGCGTACATCTTTCGAAGGAAATATAAGGGAATTTCCCTGTTGTTGTGTGGTGGCATATCAAAAACCATGTACCATCTGTCCAGCCAGTTATCAACAAATGGTTGAAACGTGCACCACTCAATGGAGATATGCGGCTTGCTTGCATTTGGGATTTCCCCCGTCCGAGGGTCCCTAAACAATGCAAATATAAGCTCTTTGGATATTTTCAACTTTTTTACTGCATTGTAATCTAGCCCATCAGCATATTGTTGTCTTTTTCTTTCTCTGTAAGATGCAATATCATATAGGACATTCGTAGATTGTGAAATGGTGTCCACAATTGCATCCAAGGTTGATGCAAGTGAACTGCGAATCCTGTCACCACCACTAAAAGCTGCACTTATGCCCCTCAATTGGGCAAGCTCAATCAATATTTCGGCATTGGTATCCATAGTCGCAACTGCAATAAAGACATTAATACGAAAATCATTAGAAACATATACATGGTATATAATGACGTCTCTTCAAAATTGAACATGTATTAAATCAAACTCACATAAGCAATTTAATGGCATTCACTTACATACATTTAAAATTTAAAATTAAACATTTGACAATTTAAAAGTAAGTTAGTCAGATTGGCAGAGAGGAGGAGGAGGAGGATCAAGGCAGTGATGAGTTCGTTGATTCAGGCATGGAGGAGGAGGATCAGGGCAGTGATGAGTTTGCATCTATGTGTCTCAATGTCTCATTTTGTTTTGTGATTGTGAATGACAAATGTGTTGTGATTTGTGAATGATCTAATTTCTATTGAATATTTCATATTTGTAATTGTAAATGTAATTTCTATTGAATATTTGTAATTGTAAATGTTAAATTTTATTGGATGATCTATATGTCTATATTTTTAAATTTTAATATATTTTAAAAATATATTAATTCCGGGAGTCACCGTGTCCTACGTGTCATAATTCTGGAGGTCACCGTGTCTAGTGCGGACCAGGGATCAAATTTGAAGGGTGGGGTCCCATTTCACTATGAAGGGCTATGAGAAATTTATTAATATTTATTCTATGTGTATATATGGATGTGTTCATGTTGCATGGATTGGATTCTAGGTTAACCGAGGCCTTTTTAGAGCAAAGAATGGGGTAATTACTATTTGGGAACAAGTTTTTTATCAAATGTAAATTGCGGTGATGGAAGATATTAAGGGTGCCACATGTTGTGGAGAAAGTAGTATTGATTCCTATGATGTAATAGGGAGTTCAAAAAGTCTGGTTTCAAGTATTGTCATGCGTAGCTCGATTGATTTTTCTCGCGCTAGGGTTGTAGCAACTGTTATGGCCATTACTGTTAAAAGGATTGATGGGGTGGAATCCCGTGAAACGATGAGTTCTTTTGTTAAGACGTAGATTCAGTGAAATTTGGTGGGAGTCTTATGTTCATTTTATGCACAAAATTCGATTACTTGATTTTGTTGCATTGTTAACTCTCCTCCTAGTCATAGCTACAATCTCTTATATAATTGTGAAGGTTATCAATCCACTCAATATATTAAAGTTGTAGTAGGCCAAAATCATCCACATATTTATTGTACTCACAAATGTTGACATTCCAATTTCTATGTAGAGCGCCCATTAACATTAGATTGTATGGGACATGTTTTTGAGGCATGATGTCATTATCTCATAACAACAAGCTTTTTATCCATAAATATGTCATCTACAAGCCAACGGAATTGTTCCTAATCCTTTATAAAACTTTGTCATAATTATATCAATACCAACATCCCTACCTATTGACTTAGCTTAGAAGATATTACACCTTCGGATAACCAAACCTGATTCCAAGGTTGGTAATCATAAACGTAAAAGCATCATCATAAGGAAATAGCATGTTGTGTTGAGGAAATTCCTTTTTTTCCATTTCCTTCTCAGGATAATATTTGGTTGTGGATCATTTAAAATGTATAATTTATTTTAATATTGGGAAGCTAAATTCAAATTCATTAATATATTAATATGATTTGATTTTTTTATTAAGAATAAGTTATTCTTTTCATTTGAAAATGTAATAGTACATCAAAATTTCAATGTTTACTGACATAGTAAAGTTGAGAGGCTTTATTTTTCAGTGGATATAGCAGACCTGTAAATTCATAGGATGTCAAAAATCTAGTCAGCCTTGAAGTTGAGCTCCTCAAAGAAAACGAATTTCTTTAAATATGTTTATGGCAGGCTGGCATTGCCAGCTTCGCTCCGCAAACTATCCTGGAGGACTGGAGGAGATAGGGTAGGTGGAACTTGGAAGTAGCTCAACCACAGTGGAATAGGGGTATAAGAAAAAGCTTGTTTCTATTCATGCAATATTATATATTGATGGTCGGAGCCATGGAAGCATGGAATTCCAGCATTGACTTGATACAACAAAGAAAACAAAAGGTGGAACTCGGGAGCTGCAGGATTGACTTGATACAACAAAGAAAACACAGGGTGTGAGGCTGGGAGCCGTAGACAGTAGGATTAACTTGATACAACAAAGAAAACACAGGGCTATAGGTAGGGGCCACGGGCAGGAGCAACAACCTGCAACATTACAAGAAGTTTATGGATTGTGGATTTTGTCTGAAATGCCAAATTCGTGGGGGCACATTAACATAATATATTATACATTGAATACTCAATTAACTCACGGAGTCAGCATTCACGAATTGGTATGTGATAACTTGTAACTTTGTAAGCCCACTAGCAACAACACGTATGAGCCACCTTCCACGTTTAATAATTTTGTTGATGCCATTAAATGTGTTAAACACGTAAGCGCTCGCTACAAACACGAGAACTTCGAAGCGTTCAAGCCATGGGCTACTCAGTGTAAGCCCGTCCACGTAAGTTGCTCAATGATATTATTAGAGGCCCAATGGTCCATGATCCATGGATGATCGAACATGTGGATATTGGAGAGTAACCGAGTCCCACTCCCAAGTCACCTAGCTAGTAGCCGCATTCCCAATTTCCCACTAAAAATTGTTGATGGGTGAAATTTGAAGCTACCCTTCTGTTGCAATTTTAAACAGTAGTGGTTAATTTAATTATTGAAGGGCTTACCATGAAATTAAATTTTTTTTGTATGGTAAAATTTGAAGTGGCCTTCTATGACGTGTGGGTAAAATTTGAAGTGGCCTGAAGGCTTCAAATTTGAAGCCTGGTGGGGACACTCGTGTCCCGTGTCCTCGTGTCAGGTGACTTAGATGAATACATTGTAGAAAGGGGGGAGTTTTATTTTTTTCAATTTTTGGTTTGATTATGAATTTTTGAGTTTTTGAAAAGGGTTTCATTTTAATTATTCACTAATCTTGGTTGAGGGAGGTGTGAATTTAATTAGAAATTGGGTTATTCCCAATTTTATCAATATTACAAAACTAGGTTAAAAAATAAAAAAATAGTAATTTGGATTAAAAAATCACAAAAAAATGGTATGGGTGAATGAATTACCTGACTAGATGAGAATGCACCGGTGAATTTGTCTCCCCTCCAGCTAAATCGAGCAACACAGATAGTTGAGTGGGCCACAAACCGTCCTCGTCTAGGGTCAATTTCGCCTCTATTCGCGTTTCTGATGCGTGAGTGTCGCGGGTGGTCGGCAATCGTCGGGACTGTGTTTTTAAATTCATTTTTAGTTTTACATATCGCATACGCGATTTTTAACTACATAACGCGTACGCGTTTTGTAACTACATAACACGTACGCATTATTGTTACCTAGCCTACATGTCCAATGACATGTTAGGCTCGGGTCTTCCAATGGCAGGTGGTAAATATCAGAAACGCGTTATGTTTTAGGTATCAGGAACGAGATTTGAAAAAAGTAGCATTGCATCTAAAGTGACCCTCATCTTCTTGCACACACCCATGTAGTAAGTTTTCCTTTTCCCTACTTGAATAGCATTAGAGTCCTGGTCTCTGGGGATTACAGAGATAGAACCAGCATTGCATAGAGTCAAGTATTGGAGATAGTAGATCCCGGAAAGAACAAAGAACTCCCAAATCGTGATCATTCTCTGTATCGATTTAATTGATGTTATAACCTTTTGTTTATTAAACCGATGGCTGGGTTGCAGACCGTTGCATGCCATTTAATTGCAACAGATCAGGCCCAAATCGTGATCGTTCTCTGTATCGATTTAATTGATGTCATAACCTTTTGTTTATTAAACCGATGGCTGGGTTGCAGACCGTTGCAGGTCCATTTAATTGCAACAGATCAGGCCCAAATCGTGATCATGGCGTGAGATGCTTATATTTATCTGCATCGATTAAATAGGGATTATTGATTAAGTCTGAAGCTGGGGTTTTTTCTTAACATCTCGTTTTCTGCATCATATGTCTGAATGCGTTCGAAAGGAACAAAAATCCCTGTTTAGTCTTACTGCTAGAAAGTTATTCTTAATTTCCATATTTATGCCTTGTATCCCTTTTCGGATAATAGTGTGGATCCCTGCGTCCTAGGTATTTTCGGTGGCGTCGAACCATATAAGTTTTTGTTATGCTTGATGGAAAGTTGTATCTATGTTTTCTTTGTTAAATCATTCCTCATTGCATGTAAATGACAGATATGTTCCATATGATGGTAGTCGTGGATCTCTTTTTTTAGATCTTGGTTTGTACGCTCCTATCGACTGGTCGGATCACTTTTTTGATGATGTTGCCATCGTTGAATACTTGATAAGCTGCCATCGTGTTGGATGAAACTCTATTGTTGAATAACAGAAATGCTAAATCCCTATTTGCTTCTCAGTGATTTAGATAGAGGTTAATATATATAATAGGTCCCTGTACATAAATTCGTGGATGGGGAAAATGTATGGCTTGTTTCCCAGGTTAATTCTGTTAGTAGTTGTTAGGATGAATAGATTGACTTACTGCGTAGAATGGGGAACTATTGATTCCCATTTCTATTTATGAATTTCCTCTGGTATCTTATGTATTAGCATCTGGTGGATATCTGGATTATATGCTAGTATACTATTCGATAGACTGTTATCAAAGAATCCCTGCGATAAATATTTTCTTTTATCAATCTCTGTTTGGGAATTAACTTTTGTATGTATGTGGGTATGCCTTCCTTTGTTCAGTTGGACCTCTATTTTAAGGTACGCGAAAACTATATTTTGTCTTTTTCCCTGACCTCTGATTCAGATCTGAATCCTTTCTTTTATTGATCATTGCTAAATTTGATCCCGAGTTTTTAATCTCTGTCCTGAACACGTTTGCGGTGTTTGTCCCTTCCGATCTTGTGTTAAGATCTTATTTAGATGGGTGGAGTACTTTAGGGGCACTTCGATGCCTTATCTCTATTGGTTGGACGGGTCTTTGTTTAAAGATCTTTATCTCCGTGTCACTAGAAGAAATCGAATCTGGATCTCTACTTGCCAATTGAAGGATGGATCTATTCGATATACTGTTATCAAAGAATTTATTAAACCCCGTGATTTCGTCTTAACTTTACATGCTGCCACGATCCCTGGATTTTTGTAGTAGTTCAAATTGTGTAGCTGTTATTTTATACAACACCAATTATCTCTATGCTCGTATAACTACCCTGCTGTCAAGATTATTTGAATCCCTGTGGTCTCGTTGTCTCAGTAATCTCTTGTATAAAGCGTTGCCATTAAATGCGAGAGTCTCGGTGATCGGTGCATTTGTTCATATAGATGAACTTTATGTTGGGTAGAAGCTCGTTTAATGTGTTAAGAGAATGGCTATTATATCGGTATATTATATGATAGATAGGAGTTGTTTCTAAATCCTTACGTAGTCATAGGGCAATATATAGGATAGTGAATATTATGGAAAGCTTTAGAAGATACGTGTTTTTAGTCCTTATCTAAAATTAGAAATTGTATCTTATATATGGTCGAGTATCATTATGTATGGTGTTGTCCAATGATGGCAGCCATGAATGTAAGAGATCCAGGTTTTGGAGTCTTTGTGACATCGTTGTATTTCTCCTTTTGGAAAATAAATTTAAGATACGAACTTTGTGGACGTAGCCCAAGAGTGGGTGAACCACCTGAAAATAGTCTCTCTCTATGGGTTGTTTAAATGGCTTGTTGTTTCTCTATTTTTGTCAAATGTGTTTGTGGTTCATCCCGTATGTGTTATGTTATCTTTTATATGTGCTTCAGTGATTATCTCTTGAGGAAATTAAATAGTACACTATTGAATCTTTGTATCTTCTACCAATGCAAGCACAACAATTCTTATTACACCTAAATTTCAGATGAGAAGATATTTAATGTTTTAATAAAAATCTGAAAAATTTACCCAATCTACTCACTCTGAAATATTGGGTTTGTTACATAATTAGAGTGTTTCTGAGGGACATTACAGAGAATGCCTGGGAACTGATAGCCAACAGATACAGCAGAAGAAGATAACCTGAGATGCCCAATATACTTTTAGAACGCCAATAACAGAGCTTACTGACTCACAACCCACACGAGAGACACACTCCACGAGCTGTAGCAGCATGGAAGCTGCAACTCACAGTACCACAGCGAAGAAACTCAGACCAGGAGGGTTTACACAGGCAACCGAGCCCGAAGGCAGAGAGAACTGACTAAGTAGGGTTTCGAACAAACCATTTATATCATCAATAAAAGGATGAGAGCTGTCCACGTAGCCTTGGAAATTTTTAACTTGCCATGGGTCGAAATTCCAAAGTCCAAGTTGTATTTAGAATTATTTGGTTCTCAAATCATCGTTTGGATAAATTATAATCATAGTAGGGATATTCTACAATGATCGAGATACTATCAAGTAACCATCATATAATGCATGATTGGAACCATGCCATCGAAGCTTCCTAGTGAACATAATACCTTGCACTACAAACAAATAGAATGTTGTATAGTCAAGTTACGACGAAAATTCATCATTGTTGTAAAATTAAAATCTTACCTTGGCTAATATAGTTGATGCATAGTTTATCCACGAAGGTATTACTATTATAGTTCTTACATCACTTCTTTAACAAACAAACATAGGAGCAATACCTAAAATCTTTGTGTTATAATGATATAAACTTACTTATTATTCCATACAAACTAACGATGTTCAAAACAAAGGAATAAAGTATTCTAGGCTTGGAACAACATATTGTATTAGTTATACAGTTGATGATGTATCATAAAATATAAATGGATAGAACATTATATCACTATTGTTATCTCGACTCCAGTCTCATGCGAACAATAAGGGACACATCCATAGTCAGAACTGATAGTTGACAGAACATCACACATTGCTAACATTAAGTAATGTATACGATGAATTATTTTAGAGCCTTTATAGAAGGAAGGGTAAAAGATACAGTATCATTAAGACAATTAAAAATGATATGAATAACACGATCCAGTGACTTTATACAGCATTAAATAAGAGACATTATTACAGTGCAATGATAATATCAAAGAGACATTTCTTCATAGGAATGTTTATCTCATTTCATCCATAACATTAGTTATCACATTTCATGTAAACCATCAAATCTCTATCAAGTAAGATTTCATGAATATTACAGGAAGGGAATTCTACCTTCTTACACGTGACAACCTGTACGAATATTTAAATCTTTACCGAGCTTTATGGTTCAGTAAAAAGAATTTTTATGCTTATTAAAATCATTGACAACGATCCATACTTTACCTGTATACCTGTAGAAAAAGGACGGATAATGCATTAGCTCGAAAGCTAAGTAAGCCAGTCAGCTATGACAATTTCTCCCTTTGAGGTTTGAGAACAAAAGACAATCAATAATTGCATTTAAAAACTCACATTAAGATTTAAGTACAATAACAGAATATTTTAGACAAAATCATGATCATTTAATTAAAACAAACAGATCAAGGAATGCAATTAATAACATTTATTGCTATCTTAAAATTTTTTAAATTTTTCGGAAATTTCGGGTTTTGACATGATGGGATTCATAATTTGTGAGAACCCTTCAATAAAATTTCTGTAGTAACCTGTTATCCCCATAAATTACTGAACGCCAGTTACGTCTTTAGGAACAGGCCACTCATTAATTGCTTTTATCTTATCAGGGTCGACATAAATTCCATCTTTAGAGATTATTTGACCTAAGTACTGTATTTTATCTTTATAAACGTCACATTTGCCGAACTTAGCATAAAGCTGATGTTCTCTTCACACTTGCTGAATTATTCTTAAATGTTCATCATGCTCTTCTTTAGTTTTTAAATAAATTATAATATCATCAATGAACACAACTACAAACTCATCTAAGTACTTATGTAGAACATTGCTTATTAAACACATGAAGACTGCCGGTGTGTTAGCTAGCCCAAAAGGCATAACTACAAACTCATAGTGTCCGTAATGAGTTCTGAAAGCAATTTTGAATATGTCTTTGTCTTTTATTCTAACTTGATGATATCCAGACCTTAAATCAATTTTAGTAAATATCTCTGCTCCGCGTACCTGATCGAAAAGATCATCAATGCGGGGCAAGGGATATTGATTTTTAATTGTTATTTGATTAAGTTTACGGTAATCTATGCACAATTGCATGGTACTGTCCTTCTTTTTAACAAATATAACTGGTGCTCCCCAAGGCACACTAGGACTTATGTAGTTTTTATCTATTAATTCTTTCAGGTGATATTTTAGTTCATTTAACTCCAAAATATTCATTCTGTAGGGAGCCTTTGAGTTTGGTACCTCACCTGGTACTAACTCAATGGTAAAATCAAGTTCCCTTTTCGGAGGTAATCCTGGAATTTCATCCGGGAATACGTTAGAAAAGTCCCTAAGGATGGGTATATCCTCAAGTTTTAACTTATCTTCTTTAGATGAACATTTGTCATTAAGAACATTAACAACAAACATTTTACAACCAGCTAGTCTAGTCAGAAGAAGCTAGTCATCAAAGAGGGTCTAAAAGGATGAAACCAACTAAATCTGACAGCAGTTCATCATCTGAAGAAAGAAGGGAACAACACAGTTATCACACTACTACTGACAGCAGTGAAGCTGAGCTGCAGAACAGAAGGAAAAAGTACAGGCCTTATGAATAGATTTCCAGGGAGTTTAAGAAAATAAAACCCCCAACTTTCAACGGAGAATCTGAAATAGGAGAAGAGGCAGAATCCTGGTTATCCGGGATGAGAAAATATTTCCAGATTTATAACTATTCAAATCAGCTGAAAGCACGAATGGCCATCTACAACCTTTCTGGAAAGGTGGACATATGGTGGCAAGACCTGAAAAGGGTCAAGGGGATTAAAGAAAAAGAAGTCAATTGGAGTACTTTTAAAAGGTACTTCAAAAAGAAATTTATGTCTGAATAGTACTATGAAGAGAGGGCCAAGGAATTTTATGAACTAAAGCTAGGATCTATGATGATGAAGGACTTAAACAGTAAGTTCTTAAGTCTATTAAGGTATGTGCCGTATTTTGTCGAAGAGAAACCAAAAATACAGCGGTTTCTTAGCTGTCTTCCATATCATATCAAGGACAGAATTGAATATGACAACCCCAAAACACTGGAAGAAGCTATGCGAAAGGCTAATTTCTGTTATGAACAGAATAAAAAGAAAGAAGGGATAGCCAGCTGGAAAGCCAAAAAGAACAATAATCAGCTTGAGTATAGGAAAAAGGAGTTTGTCCCCCATAAAAGTTTCAAGAATAACAAGAACGGAAACCATTTTAATGGTAAAAGCTTCCAGGAAAACAAAAATGGAGCTGCTAGTCATTCCAACAATTTCAAAAGCAGCAAGGAGGCTCCTAACAGTCATGGAAACTACACCAAGAATTTTGAGCGAAAGGAACCTGTTAAGTGCTGGGAGTGTAATGGCCCACATTATCCTTCAGTTTGCCCAAATAGAAAGAAACAAATCAGCAATATTCATACTGTTCAAGATGAAATGACTGTTGGAGACTTTGCAGGGACTATGCCCCGAATCAATGCAGCGTTGGAAAATCGCCAAGTTGACTATCAAACTTCCATGGTGGAAGTAGGAGGTATGATTAACAAAACCCCTGTAACTATTTTAATAGGTCCGGGTGCTAGTCTTAGTTATATTTCACCCCAGCTAGTAGAAAAATGTAATTTGAGTGTTGAAAGATTTAATAATTCTTGGTCTGTACAACTAGCTACTGGGGCAAAAAGGAAAGTAAACTATTATGTTAAAGAATGTATCTTAGATATGAATGATTTTAAGACTACAGTTAAATTAAATGTCTTGCCACTTGGCTCTTATGACATACTTATCGGAATGGACTGGTTGGAACAACATAGGGTAGTTTTAAACTGTTTTGACAAAAATTTTAGATGTGTAAACAGTAATGGATAGCCTGTAACTATTAGGGGTATTCCTAGGAAAACAGTAGTCAGGCAGATTTCTGCTTTACAACTTAAAAGGGCAATTAGAAAAGGACGTAAAGCCTATGCTGTAACTATTACCGATGAGACAGATAAGTCTGAAGGCAGCAAGATAACAGTAGAGGACATCCCTGTAGTAAATGATTTCATTGATGTTTTTCCGGAGGAAATCCCAGAATTACCTCCCAAAAGAGAACTGGACTTTACAATTGAACTCGTACCAGGTGTTGTACCGAGTTCAAAAGCCCCGTATCGTATGAATATTTTGGAGCTTAACGAATTGAAAACTCAATTAAAGGAATTAATAGACAAGAATTACATTCGACCCAGTGTATCCCCTTGGAAGCACCAGTAATTTTTGTTAAAAAGAAGGACAGAACTATGCGGCTATGCATAGATTACCGTCAACTGAACAAGATGACGATTAAAAGCAGATATCCGTTGCCTCGCATAGATGATCTATTTGATCAGCTACATGGAGCTACGGTGTTCTCTAAGATAGACCTAAGATCGGGTTATCATTAGGTGAGGATTAAAGAAGAAGACATTTTCAAAACAGCTTTTAGAACAAGGTACAGACATTACGAATTTGTCGTAATGCCATTTGGGCTTACTAATGCCCCAGCGGTCTTTATGTGCTTAATGAATAACATAATGCATAAGTACTTAGATAAATTTGTTGTCATATTCATCGATGACATTTTAGTTTATTCTAAGAATGAAGAGGAGCATAAAGAACACTTACGGATAGTCTTACAAGAACTAAGAGAGCATCAGCTCTTTGCGAAGTTCAATAAGTGTGACTTCTTTAACGACGAAATCCAGTACTTAGGACATGTAGTCACCAAGGAAGGGATTTCAGTTGATCCTGAAAAGATCCGGGCAATTGAAGAGTGGCCAGTACCAAAAGATGTAACATATGTTAGATCCTTCATGGGAATTACCGGTTACTACCGGAGATTTATTGAAGGCTTTTCAAGAATAGCCAACCCAATCACTTCCTTGCAAAAGAAAGGCAAGAAGTTTGATTGGAACATGAAGTGTGAAGAAAGCTTTAAGAAACTTAATAATTTATTGACAACTGCGCCTATTCTCAGAATAGCGGACCCTAATAAAGATTTCGTGGTTTGCACCGATGCTTGTAATGATGGTCTAGGCGGAGTGTTGACTCAGGATGGACATGTCATTGCCTACGAATCTAGGAAGCTGAAAATTCATGAAAAGAATTATGCCACTTATGACCTAGAATTAGCTGCTGTTATTCATGCATTAAAGATGTGGCGACACCATTTAATAGGCAGAAAGTTTACTTTAATGACTGATAATAAGGGTCTGAAATACCTTTTAGACCAGCCTAACTTAAATGCAAGACAAGCCAGGTGGTTGGCCTTCTTAAGTGAATATGATTTTGAGATTCAGCACATAAAAGGAAAGGAAAATAAAGTGGCTGATGCTTTGAGCATAAATGCAAAGCTGAATTTTGTATCAGCTAGCAACACTTATACCTATGATTTAAATGAACAGTTGGCTGAAGGGATAAAATTAGATGAAAATTATCAGCATTTACAAGCTGCAGCCAAAGAACAACCTACAGAAAGTGTGATAAAAGGATATAGTTTAAATTAAGACGTATTTTTATTTTTTAAAGACAGGCTGTATGTTTCGAATGCACCTAAAGTTAAACTGTTAATTCTGGATGAAATTCATAAAACCCCTTACTCAGGGCATCCAGGCTACCAGAAGACTGTCACCATGTTGAGAAAAGAATATTTTTGGCCTAATATGAAATCTGAAACAGCTGAGTATATAGCTAGATGTTTGGACTTCCAACAAGTGAAAATAGAACACCAACATCCAGCTGGGTTGCTGCAACCTTTACCTATTCCTAACTGGAAGTGGGAGATAATTAGTTTAGATTTCATTATGGGATTACCCAAAAATCAGCATCTGAATGATTCAATCATGGTGGTAGTAGATAAATTAAGTAAATCAGCACACTTTATTCCTGTTAAAACCACTTACAAGGCTGCAAACATAGCAGATATCTTTCTAAAACAGATTTTTCGATTACACGGTGTTCCAAAAGTTATTATATCAGACAGGGATCCTAAATTCACAGGGAATTTATGGAAATCCTTGTTTAAAGGATTAAACACCATACTAAATTTCAGCACCTCCTTCCATCCTCAGACGGATGGACAAACTGAAAGGGTTAATCAGGTATTAGAAGATCTGCTAAGGATGTATGTTAAAGATCAACCAGGTAAGTGGGAGGATTATTTACATTTAGCAGAATTTGCATACAATAACAGTTATCAATCGTCAGCTAAGTTTAGTCCTTTTGAAATTCTGTATGGACGTAAATGTAACACTCCTATCTCTTGGAGTAATCCAGTAGACAGGTTAGTGTTAGGACTTGATTTATTAAAAGAGATGGAACAGATTGTGAAACAAGTGCAGGTAAATTTGAAGATTGCCTAGGATCGGCAAAAGAGTCAAGCAGATTTGAAAAGAACTCCTAAAGAGTTCCAGGTAGGTGAACATGTGTTCATCAAGGTAAGGCCAAAGAAGAGCTCTCTAAGACTGGGAAGTTGTGTAAAATTAGCACCACGTTATTGTGGTCCATTTGAAATTTTATCTAAAATCGGTCAAGTTGCTTATCAACTAGCATTACCACCTAGATTAAAAGTACACAATGTTTTTCATATTTCTGTTTTGAAAAAGTATGTTCATTATGCTACTCATGTTATTGAATGGAACATTGTATAGGTAGAACTAGAAGGGGAAGTTCTGGTGGAACCGGATTGTATCCTCGGGAGGAGGGAAATTACTCTGCGGAACCGCACAATTGAACAGCTGAAGGTGCAATGGAAGCACCTTAGTCCTGAAGAAGCCACCTGGGAACTGGAAAGTAAGATGTGGGAAGAATACCCAAATCTATTCCAGCAGGTAGTTGAAGATGAAGAATAAGTAACATCGAGGACGATGTTACATTTTAAGGGGGTGTGTATGTCACATACCCCAATTTTTGCAAAAATAATGTAATTATTTTATTAATATTCCTGAGATATTATGTTAAATTTAATGCTAAGTAGGAATTGATGACTCAGCAGAGTCACCAGAAATGGAATGTAAATTCTGAATATTTTATTATTAATAAATAAATTATGGAGACAACAGCATGGGAGAGCTGTTAAAAGAGGTTACTGGTCTAACTGGTGGATGGAACTAGGTGGAAAGGAAAAAGACAAGTGGTAGCATCCTCAAACACTTCCTAAGTTGCAGGTGGAAACTTCCCTATATTTTGGGGTCATGATTCCCCAAGAAAGTGGAATCTGAGCAGGTGGCTCATAAATGACAGTTAACCCAACTAAGACCTAGGCAATCTTTTAAATAGTACTCAATGAACTGAGCTGGGGGTTCAACATAGTTCTGGAGGGAGAATACATTCAGGTGAATGCTATTCAGGAGTCCCATTGAGGAACAGGGAAAAACAGTAAGGAAGTGTTTTGAGATAGGAAGCTGCAGTAACTTGGTTCCAGTTTAGCTGCCTTGGCTGAGTGAATTGTTTGCTGTACCTAGTTCCAGCCAGTTAGACCAGAGCAAGCTCGGGGGTCCTGAGAAGTGCTGTTTGGGCACTCTCCAGGAGTTGGTAGGGAGGAACAGCCTCCCATTGCTGTTGTTGTCTACCATTGACACAGGTTCTGCCACTTATTCCTGTTGTTTATTGAGTAAATTTAAATGTAGAATATGACTATCTCATCTATGTTTGAACAGGATTTAATTTAGTAAAGTTAGCATCTCTATATTGTTAGTAGATAGAATCTGCAGAACTATTATGTCTTAGAAATTCCCTATTATCACTATTATCTTACAGTTCGAGTAATTGTTTTATGCATAATATGCTTTGTTATTATTACAAGTAATAGGATATTATTGTGATTTTACCTTTGTTTATTACAATATTTAAATAGATAAGTATAGATTATTTATACAGTAAATATTCCTGGAAATACACTCGTTAAAACAATTATAGGAACAGAATCATAGACAACTTTATAATCATAGTGAATTATTTTCATAGATAGTTTAACAGGTATAAACCCTAGCTGAACAAGTATACCGGTCTATATCTGTCCCGTAAATTAGTTGTTAAATTTTCAGTATTAAATCACAATACTATAGGATCTTTGCTGAGAGAATAACATCTACAGTATATCAATGCATGCCAATCATAATATGACAAGCATCACAAGCATCACAAGAATCAAAAGCATAGAGACAAGAGACACAGAGTTTCCGTGGGGAAAACCCTAAGGTGAAAAACCCCACAACTTCCTCAGAGATAGAGAGAGCAATGGCTCAACCAAAATACAACCAAATAATACAGAGATAGTCTCCTAGCAGATGATCCTCCTCCTCCTCACTAGTGCGCCACTTTTCAGAGAGAGAGATAGTTACTTTTCCGAGTGAGTAAAATAGAGATCTCCTATCTCTATTTATACTCACCTTTTTGCCCAGTGACCTACTGGGGCCGACTTGTCTACTTTGATACACCCACATTATATTATATATTAATCAGGGCCGACCCCATAAGGTGGTCTAATAACCCATCAGCAAGTACACACACTTGTGACACTTGTCAATCCACATGACGACACTTCCTTATAGAGGAGTAACACATCTCTTATAAGGGTACAATAAATATAAATATAATATACAGATGAAATACATTCCGAAGTTACATATACATCAACACTCCCTCTTAACTAGGAAGGTATTTCTCGACACAGATCTGCTAGACAAGTCTTCTTCTCTGGATCATCGTCATCGATGCATCGTCATCATCATCGTCACTGCTGCTACTATCTCAACCAATCTCTGTCTCTACTCGTCATAGGAAGTTCTACAGAGCCAGTCCTTTTTCATACTGGATGTAGGCCCACCACCTGCAGGTCTTCGTCATCACTGGCCATACTGTGGAATCCTCAGGACTTATTACGTGCATCACAAAACCTCGAAAGAGCATCCCAGGCTGTTACGAGCACACGGCTCTACCTATAGGATCTCCCAGGGCACAAATTACATGTGACCTCACCACAAAACCTCGAAAGAGAATCCCAGGACTGATTACGAGCACAAGGCTCAACCTATCAGATCTCCCAGGGCACAAATTACATATGGTCACCACAAAACCTCGAAAGAGCATCCCAGGACTGATTACGAGCACACAGCTCAACCTATCGGATCTCCCAGGTCACAAATTACATGTGGTCATGGCAAAACCTCGAAAGAGCATCCCAGGACTGATTACGAGCACACAGCGCAACCTATCGGATCTCCCAGGGCACAAATTACATGCCATAGGACAAAACCTCGAAAGAGCATTTGCCAGATATCCCAGGGCACAAATTACATGCCATAGGAAAAACCTCGAAAGACTATCTGCAGATCTCCCAGGGCACAAATTATATGTCTTCCCAAGCAAAACCTCGAAAGAGCATTTGCCAGATGTCCCAGGGCACAAATTACATGCCATAGGAAAAACCTCGAAAGACCATCTGCAAATCTCCCAGGGCACAAATTACATGCTTATCTACACAACCTGATCCACGGCCACAGAGTATCAACTGATACTCACCATACATCATCCTGATGTATCCATGATCATCCTGATCATCATCACTGCAACATCCTGCTGCATGTCATCCGGAGAAACATCCTGAAGCTCGTCATCTATGATCATCCTGATCATCACTGCAACATCCTGCTGCATGTCATCTGGAGCAACATCCTGAAGCTCGTCATCTATGATCATCCTGATCATCACTGCAACATCCTGCTGCATGTCATCTGGAGCAACATCCTGAAGATCGTCATCTATGATCATCCTGATCATTAATGCATCTACCTGATGCATACCAAGTATCATACATGATCCTCCTGATCATCAATGCATCTACCTGATGCATACCACGTATCTACCTGATACATATCATCATACATGATCCTCCTGATCATCAATGCATCTACCTGATGCATACCACGTATCTACCTGATACATATCATCATACATGATCCTCCTGATCATCAATGCATCTACCTGATACAAATACAAATACATGATACATATCACCATACATGATCCACCTGATCATACAATGTATCCACCTGATACATATACAAATACATGGTCCAAGAATCCAACATGATGCATACATACATACATAAAATGATCCAACTGATCATATCCAGCATCCACATGATGCGTACATACATACATAAAATGATCCAACTGATCATATCCAGCATCCACATGATGCGTACATACATACATAAAATGATCCAACTGATCATATCCAAGCAGAAACCAGAACATCATCCTGATGCTCATCATCCAGCGCTTACATCCACAGCCATGTGAAGGATCCTCCTTCCAACATGCTTGGAATGGCTTCAGCAAATGTGTCCATCACTTCTTCCTCGAAGTGTCCTCGATCTAAAGAATGCCAAGCCTCTCTCTGAAGTACTCGAACTTCACTCTGGCTAGTGGCTTCGTCAGCACATCTGCAATCTGCTCGTCCGTTGCAACATACAGGAGCTTCACAGCTCCTCTCTGCACCATATCCCTGATATAGTGATATTTGATCTCTATGTGTTTCGACCTGTCATGAAACACTGGGTTCTCGGACAGCTTCACACAACTCTGGTTATCACAGAAGATACCAGTAGCTTCCAGCGGGAGATCAAATAACTCAGACAATAGCTTTCGTAGCCATACTGCCTCACAACTAGCTGAACAGGCTGCAACATACTCTGCCTCAGCTGTACTCAGTGCTACACAGGACTGCTTCTTGCTAAACCAAGAGATCACACCTGATCCCATACTGAAGCAACACCCAGATGTGCTCTTCCTGTCTGCAGCACTGCCAGCCCAATCTGAATCAACATAACCCTGCAGGTTAAACTTTTGATTCACCTCATATCTGAGCCCATAATCCACTGTACCCTTTAGGTACCTCAGAACATGCTTTACAGCAACCAGGTGAACACTCCTCGGATCCGTCAGGAATTGGCTCAATGTGTTCACATCAAAGCAAATGTCTGGTCTCGTGTTCGTCAGGTACATCAAGGACCCAATCATCTGACGATACATAGAGACATCAATCGGCTCAGATGAAGTATCACATAGAAGCTTCAAATTCGATGCCATCGGTGTGGCCATGGCCTTGCAATCCATCATCCCGAATCTCTTCAGGATATCTACTGTGTACTTCCCTTGACCAAGGAAGATCCCACCTGCATTCTGCCACACCTCCATACCTAGAAAATAGTGCATCATTCCCAAATCTTTCATATCGAATTCAGCTGCAAGCTTCCTCTTAGTATCTGTAATCAGTCTGTCATCTCCTGTCACAAATAGGTCATCGACATACAGAAGTAAAATCACTGGATTCCCTTCCTCAACCTTATAGTAAAGGTTGGAATCTGCTTTACTCTTGGTAAAGCCCAAGCTAGATAGAAAGCTGTCCATCCTACCATACCAAGTTCTGGGAGCTTGCTTCAAGCCATACAAGGCTTTCTTCAATCTGCACACATATGACTCCCTGTCATGTATTTCAAAGCCGAGTGGCTGTTCCACATATACTTCCTCTTCTACTACACCATTCAGGAAAGCAGTCTTGACATCCATCTGGTGTATTTTCCATTTCATTGCTGTAGCCAGGGCAAGTACTGTTCTGATGGAAGTATACCTGGCTACAGGTGCAAAGGTTTCTTCATAATCTATTCCTTCCTTTTGAGAGAAACCACGAGCTACGAATCTTGCTTTGTATTTTTCCACACTGCCATCTGCAGCGTGCTTGATTTTGTAGATCCACTTGGAAGTCACAATAGACTTCTCTTTAGGTCTTGGGACAACATCCCAAACATCATGCTTCATTATTGATTGGTATTCCTCAACCATAGCATCCTTCCATTCCTTCTTTTCTGCTGCCTCTTCATAACTGGAAGGCTCTTTGTTCATAATGTCACAGAGTAAAGCAACATAACTGGTGTGTGATCTGGTTCTCTTCTTTGCTCTGTGTTCTTCTTCTGGAATGCCAAATCTTTCTGCATCATGAATGAGCTCTCTAGCCCATACAGGTTTCCTCTTGTGAGAGTTATCCTCACGGGGTGGATCTACAGGTTCTTGTTGTTAAGTTTAAACCAAATAGACAAGCAAGATCACTGAAAGAAACACAATCACAAGATAGACACACAATATACCCTGGGAAACCCTCATGGGGTAGAAAACCCAGCAAAGCTTTCCTCAATAAGATGATCAACCAAAATACAAGATGTGCTCCTTCCTTCTTTGTCTCCTTAGCAGATCTCCAAGACAAGTGCGCACTCTTCCACAAGTGAGTGAATGTGTATAATGAGGAACACACGTCCTCTATTTATACACTACTTTGACATATATTTTACACAGGTACATGTAGGCTCGTATTTAACCATTAGGTTAAATACCCTATTATAACTGACTGGGCCGACCCCCACATGGTGGGTCTAATAACCCTAGTTACCACAACTTCTCAGAGGAATAAACATCTCCGGATTCATAGTATAATCACATCGGAGGTATGGAACATCTCCGGAATAAATAATATACAAATATAATATTCTTTGAAGTTACAATATTCAACACTCCCCCTTAACGAGAAGGATATTATAACAGCATCTGCAGGAGCAAGGAGTCACTATACATGATACATCTATAAATCATCGGAAGCTTTCTTCAATTTGTCTTCATCAGTAACTCAAACAGTTACTGGTACATCAATGTCAACATCATCATCAACATCACGATCTTCAGCATCGTCTTCACATGATCTGCAGCATTGTCATCACACGATCAGCAGCATCGTCATCACACGATCAGCAGCATCGTCATCACACGATCAGTAGCATCGTCATCACACGATCAGCAGCATCGTCATCACACGATCAGCAGCATCGTCATCACACTATCAGCAGTACAAGTATTCATGCCAATACAAGTAACCATATCAACAATACGAGTATCCTACCGATACAAGTAGCCACATCATCAATACAAGTATCCATACCGATACAAGTAATCACATCATCAATACAAGTATCCTACCGATACAAGTCACCATATCATCAATACAAGTATCCTACCGATACAAGTAACCACATCATCGATACAAGTATCCTACCGATACAAGTAACCACATCATCAATACAAGTATCCTACCGATACAAGTAACCACATCATCAATAAAATCACTTTTTCGGAGACCATTCGTCTACGGATCAATTCAGGGACCGAAGTCCGGGGATGATACAATCCCCACTTCTCGGAGACCACACGTCTATGGATCAATTCAGGGACCTAAGTCCGGGGATGATACAATCCCCACTTCTTGGAGACCATACGTCTACGGATCAATTCAGGGACCTAAGTCCGGGGATGATACAATCCCCACTTCTCGGAGACCACACGTCTACGGATCAATTCAGGGACCTAAGTCCGGGGATGATACAATCCCCACTTCTCGGAGACCACACGTCTACGGATCAATTCAGGGACCTAAGTCCGGGGATGATGCAATCCCCTGCCTGTTCATTCAGGACTTCATTATCGGAGACCCAGTCTACGGCTCTATTCTGGGACCTCAGTCCGGGGACGATGCAATCCCCTGCCTGTTCATTCAGGACTTCATTATCGGAGACCCAGTCTACGGCTCTATTCTGGGACCTCAATCCGGGGACGATGCAATCCCCTGCCTGTTCATTCAGGACTTCATTATCGGAGACCCAGTCTACGGCTCTATTCTGGGACCTCAGTTCGGGGACGATGCAATCCCCTGCCTGTTCATTCAGGACTTCATTCTCGGAGACCTCACGTCTACGGCTCTCTTTAGGACTGAAAGTCCAGGGATGATCCAATCCCCTCAACTGTCCACTAAGGACTTCATTCTCGGAGACCTCATGTCTACGGCTCTCTTTAGGACTGAAAGTTCAGGGATGATCCAATCCCCTCAACTGTCCACTAAGGACTTCATTCTCGGAGACCTCACGTCTACGGCTCTCTTTAGGACTGAAAGTCCAGGGATGATCCAATCCCCTCAACTGTCCACCAAGGACTTCATTCTCGGAGACCTCACGTCTACGGCTCTCTTTAGGACTGAAAGTCCAGGGATGATCCAATCCCCTCAACTGTCCACTAAGGACGTCATTCTCGGAGACCTCACGTCTACGGATCTCTTTAGGACTGAAAGTCCAGGGATGATCCAATCCCCTCAACTGTCCACCAAGGACTTCATTCTCGGAGACCTCACGTCTACGGCTCTCTTTAGGACTGAAAGTCGAGGGATGATCCAATCCCCTCAACTATCCACTAAGGACTTCATTCTCGGAGACCTCACGTCTACGGCTCTCTTTAGGACTGAAAGTCCAGGGATGATCCAATCCCCTTCTGTATTCTCATCTATACAGGTACAAATATCCAAGAGCATATATCACATGTAGCATGTATTCTTACTAATACATCTAATCATCAGAACATGTATACATCACAACTAGCATGTATTCTTACTAATACATCTAACATCAAAACATGTATACATCACACCAAAACATGTATACATCTAGCATGTATTCTCACTAATACATCTAACATCAAAACATGTATACATCACACCAAAACATGTATACATCTAGCATGTATTCTTACTAATACATCTAATATCAAAAATATTTATCCATAGAAATAAAAGATATAAAAGAGTTCTAAATCTAAATAATTGTAAGTAGCTAAGTGCAACAAAACAAAATTGTTATCAACTACTATACTACTCCCCCTTTCGAGGAGGGTCCTTCTGGACTATGCCAAGCATGTCTCGGAAGTGTTCAAACTTTACTCGAGACAAGGGTTTAGTTAGGATATCAGCAATCTGATCCTCAGTGCTTATGTACTCAAGCTTGATGGCTCCTCTCTGCACCATGTCTCGTATATAGAAGTAACGGATCTCAATGTGTTTTGACTTATCATGGAACATAGGATTTTCAGTCATCTTAATGCAGCTTTGATTATCACACATAATCACAGTGGGATCCATTTCTAAGTCAAAAATTCCAGATAAGAGTTTTCGAAGCCACACTGCTTCACAGCTGGCAGAGCAAGCAGCTATATATTCTACTTCAGCAGTACTGAGGGCCACACTAGATTGTTTCTTGCTGAACCGGGAGATCATGGCAGATCCAAGGCCATAACATCCGCCTGAAGTACTTTTTCTGTCTGGGACACTACCTGCCCAATCAGAATCTGAGTAACCACGTAACTTGAGTTCATTACCTCCAAGATAGTATAGGCCAAAGTCCACTGTACCTTTTAGGTACCTCATTATATGCTTTGCAGCTATAAGGTGAACCTTTCTAGGTTCTACTAGATACTGACTTAGGGTATTTACAGCAAAGCATATATCCGGACTAGTATTTGTCAAATACATCAATGATCCAATGATTTGTCTATATAGGGTTATGTCCACTAGTTCTGATGAATCATTAACTAATAGTTTCAGGTTGGAGTCCATGGGAGTGGCCATGGATTTACACTCCAACATGTCAAATCTTTTGAGAATCTCCACAGTATACTTACCTTGATTTAGAAAGATTCCTTTTGGCTCTTGCCACACTTCTAGGCCTAAGAAGTAGTGCATTAATCCGAGATCTTTCATTTCAAATTCTGAAGAAAGCTTCTTCTTGCTTTCAATGATTTGATTCTCATTTCCGGTTAGAAAAAGATCATCTACATATAACAGCAATATAATAGGTTCATCATCCATCACTTTAAGATAAAGATTGGGGTCAACTTTACTTTTGGTAAAGCCCATGCTTGTTAAGAAACTGTCAATCCTTCCGTACCAAGCCCTGGGAGCTTGCTTCAATCCATATAATGCCTTTTTCAGTTTGCATACATGGGTCCTTCTGTCTTTGACCTCAAAACCTTGAGGTTGTTCTATGTATACTTCTTCTTCAATTACACCATTCAGAAAAGCTGTCTTAACATCCATTTGATGTAATTTCCATTTCATCATGGATGCAAGTGCCATGATAGTTCTAATTGAAGTATACCTAGCAACAGGTGCAAATGTTTCTTCATAGTCAATTCCTTCCTTTTGAGATAATCCTCTGGCTACAAACCTTGCCTTGTATTTTTCAATGCTACCATCTGCAGCATGTTTTATCTTGAAAATCCATTTGGAAGAAACCACACTTTTATCTCTTGGTTTGGGGACTATATCCCAAACATCATTTTTCATTATCGACTGATATTCTTCTGTCATTGCTTCTACCCATTCTTTCTTTTGAGCTGCTTCTTCATAGCTAGTAGGTAGTTGATCCACAAGATCACACATCAAGGCCATATAGTTGGACACTAGCTTTGGTTTCTTTCTTTCTCTAATGGAGCCTTCAGGAGCACCATATTTTTCAGCCCCTTGGATAATATCTCTAGCCCATGCTGGCCTTCTTTTCTTTGATAAATCTGAGATAGGGGGTTCTTGTGGCTCCAACATGTCATGATCCTCTGGTGGATTATCTTCAGGGATGTGAACAGCCTCTGAGTTTCTAGAAGAAGTATCTTCTTCATAGATTTCTTCAAGTTGGCATTTTCTTGATTTCTTGAGAGCTGCTTCTTCATCAAAAGTTACATCTCTACTGATTTCTATATGATGAAAGCCTGGTATGTAAATCCTAAAGGCTTTGGATGATTCACAATAACCAACAAATATTCCTTTCTTACCAGAAGGATCCAACTTGGTTCTCTTTTCTTTTGGAATGTGGATGTACACAGGACACCCAAATATTTTAAGATGGCTTACCTCGGGCTTCTTTCCAGTAAACACTTCTTCTGGAGTTTTGAAATCAAGAGCACTATGAGATAATCTGTTTTGAACATATACTGTTGTTCTGGCTGCTTCAGCCCATAGATACATGGGAAGATCCTGGTCATGTATCATAGTCTTCACAGCTTCCATGATGGTTCTATTTTTCCTTTCTGCAACCCCATTTTGTTGGGGATTGTAGGGAGTGGTTAGTTCTCTCTTGATTCCAGCTTCTTTACAGAATTCTTCAAACTCTTTTGAAGTATATTCTCCACCATTGTCTGTTCTGAGAATCTTGATTTTCTTTTCTGAGAGATTTTCTATTAGAGCCTTGAACTCTTTGAACTTTCCAAAAACTTCATTCTTACCCTTTAGAAAGTATATCCAAGTTTTCCTTGAATGATCATCAATGAATGAAAGATAGTATTCAAATCCACTTAGAGAGGTGGTGGGCATTGGACCACATACATCTGAGTGTATTAACTCCAAGATACCCTTAGTCTTTGTTTCACTCTTTGGAAAGGGGTTCTTGACATTCTTCCCTTTCTTACATCCTTTACATGAGCCATCATGATCAACCTTCAAATCTGGTAGTCCTATAACCACCTTGCTTACATAGGGTAAGGCTTTGTAGTTAATGTGAGCTAGTCTTCTATGCCATAGCTCACTGGGGCTAGAGGTTTCATGAATAAGAGCAGCTTCCGGATGACCCTTGAGTTTATATAAACCTCCTTCCTCTTCACCAATAACAATTGCATCCTTAATAGATTTTCCTTTGGACCACATTAACACTTGTCCATCAATGAATGCCACTTTATAGCCTTTCTTGTCTAAAGCTGAGATTGAAAAAAATTCTTCTTCAATCCTGGAACATATAAAACTTCCTTCATCTTCATGGGAGTTCCAGAATCGAGTTTGTAATTTGCTTCACCAATTCCCTTAATGGGATATTGATAGTCATCTCCTAGAGATACCTTTTGGGGAGAAGTCTTTTCTTCAAGATTTGAGAGAGTCCTTTTCTGTCCTGTCATGTGCTTTGAAGCACCACTGTCAATAAGCCATGTACCTTCTCTAGGGGTTATAGATCCAGAGAGTGCGGAGAAGAGAACATATTCTTCTGCATCTTCTTCTGCATTTCTCCTTGACCTTCTTTTGAAGAAGGTCCTTTCTTCTTCTTCCTCTTCATTTCTAGGTCTTTTATTGTGAGACCTTTTAGAGCTGTCATCACAAGTTCATCTTCATCAAGAGTATCACCAATGGCATCTAGTTGCTCTTTGATTAGAGAGACTCTTGAGAAGTAGTCTTGAATGGATTCTCTTTTGTGCATCTTGGTACTCTTCAACTGAGTCCTTAGATTCATTTTCCTATTGATGTTCTTTCCTTCATACATTCTTCCTAGGGCATCATACATTTCCTTTGGAGTCTTCTTGGAAGCCACTTGGGGAATCAAGTGGTCTTTAATAGAATTAGCTATGATTCTCTTTGCCCTAATCAAATCCTTCCTGTGTTTTTCTTTGGCTTCATCTTCTTCTGGTTCTGCAACTTCCTCCTTGATATAATGAGCAAGATCATTCTCCTCAAGAATGAGACCAATTCTGTATTTCCATGCCCGGAAATTCTCTATGCCTTCTAGCTTGTCTTCAAGCTTAGCTTTTGGAGCCATCTTCTCTTGGGGGAGTCCAAGAGACAGAGTAGACTTACCTGGGAAGTTACTTTTCACTTTTCCGGAATCTGGAACAGAATTTTATCGCACTTTTGGTAGAATTAGGGTTTGACTTTCCCAGAGTTCTACCCAACCAAAAAGTTCGATCTATAGCTCAAAAGAATGCTCTTGAGAAGGGCTATCCAGCCATGTAATCAGAATTCAAAAATTACAACTTTTTTCTGAAACCAAAATCTGATGTATCGCACTTTTGGTAGAATTAGGGTTTGGATTTCCCGGAGTTCTACCCAACCAAAAAGTTCGATCTATAGCTCAAAAGAAAGGTATTGAAAAGAGCTATCCAGCCATGCAACCAAAAATCAATAATACCAACTTTGGGATGAAACCCTAACTTCACCAAAGAGAGAGAGAGAGGTATTCTTACCTTGTGAAAGATGTCCTATTCAGTCTAGCTCTGATACCATGTTAAGTTTAAACCAAATAGACAAGCAAGATCAATGAAAGAAACACAATCACAAGATAGACACACAATATACCCTGGGAAACCCTCATGGGGTAGAAAACCCAGCAAAGCTTTCCTCAATAAGATGATCAACCAAAATACAAGATGTGCTCCTTCCTTCTTTGTCTCCTTAGCAGATCTCCTAGACAAGTGCGCACTCTTCCACAAGTGAGTGAATGTGTATAATGAGGAACACACCTCCTCTATTTATACACTACTTTGACATATATTTTACACAGGTACATGTAGGCTCGTATTTAACCATTAGGTTAAATACCCTATTATAACTGACTGGGCCGACCCCCACATGGTGGGTCTAATAACCCTAGTTACCACAACTTCTCAGAGGAATAAACATCTCCGGATTCATAGTATAATCACATCGGAGGTATGGAACATCTCCGGAATAAATAATATACAAATATAATATTCTTTGAAGTTACAATATTCAACACTTGTGGATCTTCAAACTCACGAACAGCTTCTGGAGCTGCTTCAGTCATGGTAGTGTCTTGAAATCTTGTTTCCTTAGGTTCTTCATAAACTTCTGTAGGTGTCTTTCTTGATTTGATGAATGCTGAGTTTTCATCAAATGTTACATCCCTACTGACATCAATTTTCTTGAACCCTGGAAAGTATATTCTGTACGCCTTTGAGCTTTCACTATAACCCACAAAGATGCCCTTCTTTCCTGAAGGATCTAATTTAGTCCTCTTCTCTTTTGGGACATGAGTATATACCGGACAACCAAATATTCTGAGATGGCTGACTTCATGTTTCTTACCAGAAAATACCTCTTCTGGTGTCTTGTTGTCCAATATCTTGTGGGGTGTTCTGTTCTGCACATATACAGCTGTTCTAGCTGCTTCTGCCCATAGATGCATAGGAAGATCTTGGTCATGCAACATTGCCCTTGCTGCTTCCATGATAGTTCTGTTCTTCCTTTCTGCAAATCCATTCTGTTGAGGATTATAAGGAGTAGTCAACCCCCTCTTAATCCCTGAATCACAGCAAAGTTTCTTGAAGTCATTTGAGGTGAATTCTCCACCATTGTCGGATCTGAAAGTTTTGATCTTCTTGTCAGTTTGATTCTCCATCAAGTTTTTGAATTCCTTGAATTTGTCAAGTACCTCATCTTTGCCTTTCAAGAAGTATACCCAAGTTTTCCTGGAGAAGTCATCAATAAATGATACATAGTAAACATACCCACTTAGGGAACTGGATGACATGGGGCCACATACATCTGAGTGGATGATTTCCAAAATGTCTTTTGCTTTGCTTTCACTGCTTGGGAAAGCCTTCTTAGTGTTCTTTCCTTTTGCACATCCTTTGCAAACACCTTCATGTTTGGTCTTGATTTCAGGAAGACCCTCTACTGCCTTACTTGCAATTGGAAGTGCCCTATAGTACATGTGAGCAAGTCTTCTATGCCAAAGTTCACTTGGCTCCATGGATTCATGTACCATGGCATGTTTAGGTTGTCCCTTCAATTTATACAAGCCTCCCTCTTGCTCCCCAATCACTACTGCATCATCTATGTTCTTTCCTTTTGGCCACATTAGGACTTGGCCATCCACAAATGCAACCCTCATACCTTTTGCATCCAATGCAGAGATGGAGAGTAAGTTCTTCTTGAGTCCAAGTACATACAGTACTTCTTTCATCTTCAATGATTTTCCAGAATCTAGATTGTAGGAGGCTTCACCACTTCCTTTGATTGGGTATTGATAATCATCCCCAAGTTTTACCTTATGGGGTGATTCATGTTCAGAAAGGTTCACAAAAGATTCCTTGAACCCAGTCATGTGTTTGGAGGCCCCACTATCAATCAACCAATCATTACAACCATGGGAGATGGTACCTGTGAGTGCGGAGATCAGAACATACTCTTCTTCACTTGATGAGTCATCATCACTGCTACTTTTTGCCCTAGCCTTCTTCTTTGGAGGTTCATCATCTTCGGCAGCATGAGCATGATATCTTCTTTTGTTATTCTTTTTCTTTTTGTTGAAGTTGTTGTTGTTGTCTTTCTTCTTCTTGGGACAATCTGAAGCAAAGTGTCCCTTCTCATTGCAACTGAAGCATTTGAGATCTTTCTTATCTTTATGATAATGGCGGTGAGAGAATCTTCTGTTATGAGATGATTCCTTCTTTGATTTACCTCTTTTGGTGTGAGCTACAAGAGCTTGATCTTCACCTCCCATCTTTTCTTCACGAGCTATAAGTCTAGCTTCTTCTTGAGAGCATTCTTCCCGAAGTCTACTGAAGGAGATCAACTTCTTTCTTGCACAAATTCCTTAAATAAAGGAATCCCATGACCTCGGTAGGCCATTCAGAGTGGTCATCACCACTTCACCATTCTCCACCATTTCATCCACTGCTTCTAGTTGTTCCTTGATCTGGGAGACCCTTGAAAAATAGGATTGAATGGTTTCTCCATTTTGAAACTTTACTGCTTTCAATTGGTTCCGCAGGGTCATCTTCCGATTTATGTTCTTTCCTTCAAATAGCTTGGTCAAGGATTCAAACATCTCCTTGGGTGTCTTGAGAGAAGACACATGGGGTATGAGATGGTCTTTGATAGAGTCAGCAATGATTCTCTTTGCCTTGACCAAGTTCTTCTTGTGTAATGCCTTGGCCTCTTCATCCTCTGGGATAGGGATGTCTTCTTTCACATATGAGTCCAACTCATTCTCTTCCAGGATTAGCCCAATCCTATACTTCCAGGCTCGGAAGTTATCAGCCCCTTCAAGCTTATCCTCAAGCTTGGTGTGGAGAGACATCTTTAAGAGTACTTCAAATGGAAATAGAAAAGATTTAGGACTTACCACTTGAAGTGCTGAAAACTGGAACTGGTCCCAGATTAGGGTTTGTCAGAGAAACCCTAAAAATTCAAAATGTGAATTTCAAAATTTCGAAAGGATAGAAAGGTGCGCCTTGGAGAGCTGATCAGCCTAGTACATTCAGAATTTGAGATCAGCAAGGTCTTGCCCTTCAAAATTGCCTTTTTGTCCTCTCGGGTTCACTAGGGAGAGCCCTGAATTAGGGTTTGAGTTTCCCGGAGATCTACCTAGCCAAAAATCTCGATCCAAAGCTCAAACCTTCGATTTTTGCAAGGAGCTTCCAGCTATACCTTTAGTTTCCATAAATTCCTATTTTTGTGGAAACCCTAATTTTTAGGGCCAAATCTGAAAATGCTTGGAACTGAATTCTGATTGGACATATAGATGTGCCTTGATGAGTAGATCCAATCTACTATACTGAATTTTAAAAATCTATGGAGAGAAACCCAATAAACAAAGAATACAAGCTTCCGTCACTGCAAAATGTCTTCTTCTCAGTTAAGCTCTGATACCATGTTAAATTTTCAGTATTAAATCACAATACTATAGGATCTTTGCTGAGAGAATAACATCTACAGTATATCAATGCATGACAATCATAATATGACAAGCATCACAAGCATCACAAGAATCAAAAGCATAGAGACAAGAGACACAGAGTTTCCGTGGGGAAAACCCTAAGGTGAAAAACCCCACAACTTCCTCAGAGATAGAGAGAGCAATGGCTCAACCAAAATACAACCAAATAATACAGAGATAGTCTCCTAGCAGATGATCCTCCTCCTCCTCACTAGTGCGCCACTTTTCAGAGAGAGAGATAGTTACTTTTCCGAGTGAGTAAAATAGAGATCTCCTATCTCTATTTATACTCACCTTTTTGCCCAGTGACCTACTGGGGCCGACTTGTCTACTTTGATACACCCACATTATATTATATATTAATCAGGGCCGACCCCATAAGGTGGTCTAATAACCCATCGACAAGTACACACACTTGCGACACTTGTCAATCCACATGACGACACTTCCTTATAGAGGAGTAACACATCTCTTATAAGGGTACAATAAATATAAATATAATATACAGATGAAATACATTCCGAAGTTACATATACATCAACATTAGTTAAACAAGTATATAGGTTTTCATCTGTACCAAGGATGGGTGAACAAATTTATGTTAGTAAGTTTATTTATTTACTGTCAGAACATAGCTGAACTGTTATTGACTCATCATAGAATTCGAATAGCAATATAGCCACATCTTTAAACTCATTACCTATAATCTTCTTTCGACAAAATCTTAGCCAAAACAAAACAATTGAACTTATAAACAAAAATAGTGGCGAAGAAGTTCTATTCAAAATATAACTCTATCGTTGTTACAACCAAGAAACTCACAGAAGAGTTTGACCGAGCTATTAACTTTAGGGCAGAAGGAATTTAAAGACAAACGCAATAACTAGCTCGAGAACGAGTTTTTACAATATAGAAATTTTATTTTCTTTTGTCAAAATCTTTCCATCATCGCAAGTATATCTTCTGCTCATTATCGAGCTCATTCTTCATGCAATACACAGCATCGTTAGGGATTCTACCATGACAATAGTTTAAACATCATAGTATCCACAGAGTTATCATTTGAACCCAACCATTGTTGGCAATTCGAAATCAAACCCTACTACTTTAGTTAGGAACAATGAGAAATTTATTACAGTATGTAAACATTAAAAAGTTTTTACAACAACTCGTTCATAGTCATAAACGACCAACAGAGCTTGAACACATTTTCATATATTTCAATATTTCAATCTGGGTGAGAACCCCAATTCGACAGGGTTATCAACACATTAAATGGCCTACCACTGTAAGGATTATTGAACCCTATCGTTATCATTCAACACACAAAAACAAAAGAAAAACGTTGAGAAATAAGACTGTGCCATCACCTACAGCCGAGTTATTTCTTCTCTGAAAATATCTTAGAAACTTAACAACATTCCTATTACTGTACATTATATTCATTAAAGGAAACACAGACATTATACAGCCATCTTACAGGCAACTTTCATTATTCATTTAACTTCTACAGAACTGGGTGATGACCCTATTTTTTTCTTTCCAAAAACACAGTGACAAACAAAACCCCAAGGCCGTCATGACAGATTAAGCCACAGCATGTTCCTTTTAAACATGACTTCGTATACAAACCCTATCTACTATAAGAAAACAAAAATATTACATATGACCGCAATCACATATATATACCACACCCATCATAGGGACAATCATATACATGAATGTGATAACAAACAGTCACAATGGTGGTTTTTCCCAAACCAAACCCTAATCATCCCAACCATCAAAGGGAGAAACAGCCATGGTATAACCAGGCTTACCCGGTAGGAGCCTAGCGCCAAAGGTTGAGCCTCGTACACCTTTAGGGTTACTAGTGCCTGCACAGTATAGGTCATCGAATTAGTTACAACATTTTCTTTTTTTATAAACAATCTATTTTTTTAAATGGAAACCACGAATCAAATGATATAGCTTACCTGCGAATATGGAGGAAGCAAAAAACTCAGCAAATGCCCATGTAGCCACGAGCCACGAGTTGAGTTAAGTGGAAGGCCTCACCATGATCACCGGAATAATGGGCTAGGAAAATCCAAGGCTTCTTTCCACAGAGAGAGTCGTGACCAGGAAACATTTAGAACATTACCCTCATGCCAGGAACAGACCAGAATTGGAAGCGCAAATATAAACCAGGGTTATAACTACTTCATAAATGTCGACAGCAGAAGCACCATGGCTCTGAAACAATACAAGGGAATGAGTATGAGGGCTGAGAGAAGGCATCGGAAATGATAGCCAACAGATACATCAGAAGAAGATAACCCGAGATGCCCAATATACTTTTAGAACGCCAATAACAGAGCTTACTGACTCACAACCCACACGAGAGACACACTCCACGAGCTGTAGCAGCATGGAAGCTGCAACTCACAGTACCACAGTGAAGAAACTCAGACTAGGAGGGTTTCCACAGGCAACCGATCCCGAAGGCAGAGAGAACTGACTGAGTAGGGTTTCGGACAAACCATTTATATCATCAATACAAGGATGAGAGCTGTCCACGTAGCCTTGGAAATTTTTAACTTGCCATGGGTCGAAATTCCAAAGTCCAAGTTGTATTTAGAATTATTTGGTTCTCAAATCATCGTTTGGATAAATTATAATCATAGTAGGGATATTCTACAATGATCGAGATACTATCAAGTAACCATCATATAATGCATGATTGGAACCATGCCATCGAAGCTTCCTAGTGAACATAATACCTTGCACTACAAACAAATAGAATGTTGTATAGTCAAGTTACGACGAAAATTCATCATTGTTGTAAAATTAAAATCTTACCTTGGCTAATATAGTTGATGCATAGTTTATCCACGAAGGTATTACTATTATAGTTCTTACATCACTTCTTTAACAAACAAACATAGGAGCAATACCTAAAATCTTTGTGTTATAATGATATAAACTTACTTATTATTCCATACAAACGAACGATGTTCAAAACAAAGGAATAAAGTATTCTAGGCTTGGAACAACATATTGTATTAGTTATACAGTTGATGATGTATCATAAAATATAAATGGATAGAACATTATATCACTATTGCTATCTCGACTCCAGTCTCATGCGAATGACAAGGGACACATCCATAGTCAGAAATGATAGTTGACAGAACATCACACATTGCTAACATTAAGTAATGTATACGATGAATTATTTTAGAGCCTTTATAGAAGGAAGGGTAAAAGATACAGTATCATTAAGACAATTAAAAATGATATTAATAACACGATCCAGTGACTTTATACAGCATTAAATAAGAGACATTGTTACAGTGCAATGATAATATCAAAGAGACATTTCTTCATAGGAATGTTTATCTCATTTCATCCATAACATTAGTTATCACATTTCATGTAAACCATCAACTCTCTATCAAGTAAGATTTCATGAATATTACAGGAAGGGAATTCTACCTTCTTACACGTGACAACCTGTAAGAATATTTAAATCTTTACCGAGCTTTATGGTTCAGTAAAAAGAATTTTTATGCTTATTAAAATCATTGACAACGATCCATACTTTACCTGTATACCTGTAGAAAAAGGACGGATAATGCATTAGCTCGAAAGCTAAGTAAGCCAGTCAGCTATGGCAATTTCTCCCTTTGAGGTTTGAGAACAAAAGACAATCAATAACTGCATTTAAAAACTCACATTAAGATTTAAGTACAATAACAGAATATTTTAGACAAAATCATGATCATTTAATTAAAACAAACAGATCAAGGAATGCAATTAATAACATCTATTGGTATCTTAAAATTTTTAAAATATTTCGGAAATTTCGGGTTTTGACATGATGGGATTCATAATTTGTGAGAACCCTTCAATAAAATTTCTGTAGTAACCTGTTATCCCCATAAATGACCGAACGCCAGTTACGTCTTTAGGAATAGGCCACTCATTAATTGCTTTTATCTTATCAGGGTCGACAGAAATTCCATCTTTAGAGATTATTTGACGTAACTACTGTATTTTATCTTTATAAACGTCACATTTGCTTAACTTAGCATAAAGCTGATGTTCTCTTCACACTTGCTGAATTATTCTTAAATGTTCATCATGCTCTTCTTTAGTTTTTAAATAAATTATAATATCATCAATGAACACAACTACAAACTCATCTAAGTACTTATGCAGAACATTGCTCATTAAACACATGAAGACTGCTGGTGTGTTAGCTATCCCAAAAAGCATAACTACGAACTCGTAGTGTCCGTAACGAGTTCTGAAAGCAGTTTTGAATATGTCTTTGTCTTTTATTCTAACTTGATGATATCCAGACCTTAAATCAATTTTAGTAAATATCTCTGTTCCGCGTACCTGATCGAAAAGATCATCAATGCGGGGCAAGGGATATTGATTTTTAATTGTTATTTTATTAAGTTGACGGCAATCTATGCACAGTTGCATGGTACCGTCCTTCTTTTTAACAAATATAACTGGTGCTCCCCAAGGCACACTAGGCCTTATGTAGTTTTTATCTATTAATTCTTTCAGGTGATATTTTAGTTCATTTAACTCCAAAATATTCATTCTGTAGAGAGCCTTTGTGTTTGGTAACTCACCTGGTACTAACTCAATGGTAAAATCAAGTTCCCTTTTCAGAGGTAATCCTGGAATTTCATCCGGGAATACGTCAGAAAAGTCCCTAAGGATGGGTATATCCTCCAGTTTTAACTTATCTTCTTTAGATGAACATTTGTCATTAAGAACATTAACAACAAACATTTTACAACCCTTTCTTGCAACTCTCTTTACTTGTAAAGCAGAAATTTGCCTTACAGAAATCTTCCTATGAATTCCTTTTACTGTTTCAGTTTTTCCTTCATTATTCAAACAAGTAAAATATTTCTCATAACAATTAAGTACTACTCTATGCTGTTCAAGCCAGTCCATGCCAATCAACAAGTCATATGACCCTAAGGGTAAAACATTTAGATTAACTTGCGTTTTCAATTGACCCATAAATACATCACAACTTTTGCCAAAATTTCTAACCTTTCTTTTAGTGCCTGTTGCTAGCTGAACTAACCATGAATTATCAAATTTATCTACCTTTAACTTGCAAATTTTCACTAATTTATGTGAAATGTAACTCAAAATTGCACATGGGTCTATTAGAATGGAAATAGATTTGTTGTCTATCATACCTTCGATTTCGACCATAGATGTTTGATGATCTGCTTGATGATTTTCTAGTGATGCATTTATCCTTGGAATTTCTCTTGCTACATCACCAACTGTAGGCTCTGCTTGTATGGTGTGAATGTTGTTGATTGTCTTTTTGTTGCGTGGGCATTGAGCTCTAGTACGAGGTCCACCGCAATCATAACACTTCAAAGGTGCTTTATGTTCATCATATCTGGTGTTGTTATTATTATTAGGCACATTCCTTGCAGCAGTAAAATTTTGTGGTATATTACCTCTGTAATTATTATTTGAAAAATTTCTGTTATTAAATTTTTTCTTAAAATTTCCAGAATTATGATTAAAAATTTTCTTTTTATGCTCAAAATTATTAGACTTATTACTTCTCCAGCCAAGTATTCCTTCTCTTTTTCTGTTTTGGTCAAAACAGAAATTAGCTTTCCTCATAGCCTCTTCCAAAGTGGAAGGGTTATCATATTCGATCATGTTTTTTATGTTGAAAGGTAGACAACTTAGAAACCTTTGTACCTTAGTCTTTTCTTCGACCATGTAAGGTACATACCTCAGCAAGCTAAGAAACTTGCTACACAACTCCTTCATACTCATAGTACCCAGTTTTAAATCATAGAATTCCTTTGATTTATCTTCATAGTACTGCTCCGATAAGAACTTTTTCTTAAATAAATTTTTAAACATACTCCAAGTTATGTCTCTTTCTTTAATACTCTTAAGTCTTTTAAGATCCTGCCACCAAATATCTGCTTTTCCGGTCAGATTGTAAATAGCCATCATAGATTTTAACTGAGAAGAGTAATCATAAATATGAAAGTATTTCTTCATGTCAGAAAGCCATGCTTCAGCTATCTCACCGTTTTCATTTTCACCATTAAAGGTTGGTGGCTTAATCTTTTTAAACTCTCTTGTAATTTGTTCATGATGCTTATGCTTCCTCTTATTAGAACATCAATCACTGTCATTTTTGTCATGAACAATATTATAATTACTTTGATCAGATTGAGATGAAGAGTAAGTGTTACTTCTACCATTCCTTTCCTTCTTGTGTTTGTGTTTGTGGGACATTGTACCAGAATCAGATTTTACTTCTAATTTCCTACTTCTTTCCTCATTATGATAATTCTCCATTAAAATCTAATTTAACTCTTCTTGCGCCTTCAAAATGCGTTCGTTTTCTTCTTTAACAGTTCTTATCTCAGATTTTAAATCTTTTACAGTACGTAGAAGTTTTGAAGATTGATTATTTAATTCAACATATATTCCTTCATGATTATTATTATTATTATGCTCATTACGAGGAGACCTATCCTCTGCTGATTCCTCCAGTATTTCCATTCCTGCAATTTAAATGTCAAACTGTTCTGTACATAAACAAAATTAAAATAAAAGTTAGTAACATAAACATTTTGGTTTTTATTTTTTGTTTTGCACATGTGAGCCTATCTCAGGATGAGAGTTTGAACTCGCACTCTGATACCACATGTAACATCCCAAAAATTCACAAAAATTTAAAAAATTTCAACGTAGCATTTAATGCTTAAACTAACTGTGCAGAATTATAATTAATGCTTCTATGTCGTTATGCTGGAATAAATGTTTGTAACGATCATTCGATGTAATGTTTTGCATATTGCTATGAAATGAAATTTAAGTCTACACTAAGATGCTATTGGATGTTTTTCTTGTCTCGGCTATATTTTTATATTACTTACGTCAATGCTTAATCAAATATTAATTTTTATAAGCGCTAACTGTTGTTCTTCATTTGGTGATGAAAGGGGTTCTAAGGGTACCCCAAGGATTACTTAGCATTTATGCTTAAGCATTTGGACTTTCCCTTTCGCATATTTACAAGTAAGGGTGACACATCAGATCAAGTAATACGAATATATTTTAAAATGCACTTTAAGTTAGCCATCAAAGGTTCTGTATAGAAATTTCTAAGGTACTTATAAAGTGACTCGTCTACAGTTTGTATTTGTAACTATACAACTCATACAATCCCTTTGTTTATCATTCAAATGATGAAATAGAGTATTATAGCATTGGTTTAGGATAATATGCGCTGCAATTATTTGTAACAAGGATAATGTGCCTTTATGTAACATAGGCTAAATGCATGATACTTTATTTTCCTATAACATGTGCACTATATGCAAATTGCTATGCGATGTCCTATCCTAGATGGTCTATCTACTATTTCCATTCTTTTCCTACAGCATATAAACTATATGCAACTTCCACATAATTCCTATAATGTAAACTATATACAAATCCTATATAATTCCGATGGCATATAAACTATATGCATAATCTATGTAATTCCTACAAAATATAAACTATATGCAAATTCTACATAATTCCTATAGCATATAAACTATATGCAAAGGCTTATGCATTGGTCCTATATACAAAATAATATAACAAAATGTGAGCATCGTCGTGACCCTTTTAAATCATGTGATCGATGCCTAGTGAATTGATACCATAATACAAACTATGACTTATAATAAGATCTATGTTATGACAGGTTTGCAAATATAAAAAACATAACAACGTGATAAGGACAGGGTAATAATGATGTAATGGATATGTGCTGGCAGGCATTCGCATCCAACCTTGGCATTTATCACTCCTATCTACCAGCTCGGTGGAAAAACTCGGTGGCTTCTATCGTGGTGCTTAACACGTGAAGGCATAGTGAGAATACAGTTGACGTGGTCGAGATGTACATGGTTTTGTTTTGAGGTTATTTGAGCTGGTATCCACGGTGGCAATGGTTATTAATGTAGTCATAAATGTGGTGGTTGCGTGGGAATATGAGGTGCTGTGATGTATGATCCCCACCGTTGATCTTACGGTACTCTCGGGCTTTGGAACTTAACCCTAATCCTCCACTAAGTTTCTATGTTGTTGTTTCTTTTGCTACTCAATGTGTTAGAGAGTGGCTCGGTGGAGAGGCCGATAGGCCTGAGAAATTTCAGGGTTTTGTTAGCAGGTTTTGGGATTTTCTCCCATGATTCGAAACCGTGACCTGAAGGTGATTTCTGCTATCAGTTGATATCTTAAGAGCTGAGTCTTAATGTGAGAGTTTACAACAATTGTTTGAAGTTGGAAGGACTCCAGGGTTGTTAATAGTCTTTTGTGTAGATTGATCTAGTGGTTGGCTTTCCTCGTATGTTAAGTAGTAGTTCTCATATTTCTCTCCAACCTTCATTGCGTTCAGTGGTGAGGTGATGGCTATGGCACCACTGCTCCATAAGTAGCTATTTAAAGGTACTATACAGGATTTCAAAACTTGTTTCCTTCTATTTGTTTATGAGTTGCAGTTGCTGTTATTTCGTCTTAATGAATCTTCTTTGATGATACTCGTTTAACCAGACTTGTTTGTGTGGCAGGTTCCTTCGGCTTTTGGTTCCCGAGCTTGAGTTTGAAAGATGGAAACTGCAATGGAAATGGTAAGCTTCGGTGGTTTCCCTGATGGCTTTGGCTTGGTGATTGTTGGTCCTTCTTAGGTTCTTAGCTGAGACTTCATTTTTAATGTAAGGCTATGGAAGGTGACCACCGCCGTGATGTTTTGTGAGTTGACTATAGCTTGGGGAGGATTAAATCCTCAACCCACTTCAGTGTTAAGTGTCACATACCCAAATTTTCGTAAAATTTAAAATTTCTCTAAGTGCCTCAAATGCCACTAAATATATGCGGAAATATAAAGTGTGGGTTTACTTTCTGAAATTATTGCTTTCAAATAATTAAAACTTTGCAATGTTTATTACTGTTTTATAAATGTCATTATAATTTAACAATATTTAACACGAGAAACCTTTAGCTAAGATGCATTCTACATTGTGATCAACTATTAAGATAACTTAAAGAAATCATATAATCATCATAATGTACATACACCTCCAATAGAATAAGCCATATGAACAATGATCTACAAAGCATGCATATATCAATAAAACAATCCCAACAAGAGTACATACACACAAGAGATCAAAGACATTCACTAGAGACCAAAGTAACGTGGTTCACCCGTACACGGGCTAGTCCACAAAGGTGTGTGCATCTTTTATTATTTAGAGAAAAAGTAGTAGGATTACAAAGAGCAACTTAGTTGCTGCAACAAGACTCCATCTTCTTCCAGCAAGCCTCTACCTCATAGGGCTTTAAATGAATCAACTGAAAATAAACTAAGACCACACAATCCTTACATTTATGCTTCTAGTCATATTATCTTCAAATGTACAACCCATAAGGCATCTTTGTTTTGAACAAAAGGGAAGTCTTTTAAATATTTAGATATACAAATCTTGGTTCCCCTTTTTCTTTAAGGGTCTAATATCCTTCCAAGAGAATTTATACATCAAATTATTTACACTTTTTGGAGGCTTTGGATTAAAAATTCATACAAATCTTTTTGTACTACCATAGCCACATATTATGACGCTTTTAAAGGATTAAAATATTTAAGTAGTGGTATGATGTTATTTATAGTACTACTTTTCTTATAATGTAACCTTCTTGCATATTTCATATATATACTTGAAATCCTTTTTGACATTCCTTATGTAGTTATGTTCACAAACAACTAAAAAGAAAATATCTTTATTAATTTAATGCCCAAATCCTTTGTATATATATATTTATATAAGTATGTACAATGCTATAGCACTTTACCTTATCCTCTAAAATACGAGTAAATAAATTGATAAGTCCATGCTAGAAGATCATAACAATACTAACTATCATTTTTGCGTTCTACCTTATGTGATAAGGTGATTTCAAAAGAATGTTATGGAGAGCTAGGTATACGTTTAATGAATAGATACCTCATGGTTACCATTACATAAGATTTATTTCGATTTAGTTGATGTTTGCAACAACGATGCTTAGCTATCTAAGCGAAAAGGTTGTAATGAGAACGTCTCCGTATTTCTCTCGATTATATAATAACAATTTATGGAATTTCTCATTTCGTGGCTCTGTATGAAATGAAAATCGAATTGCATTCATCGCAACACTCTGTTATCGTTCAAGTTCTTAAATGGAAAACTTCTACCTTCATTACTGAGCAGATCTTTATGTTAGAAAAAGGCATAGCTGGGCCTTAAGGAAAATAGGCCACTAAAGTCTACAGAAAAATCATCTTTTAACAAATCAAATTTGAAACAGAAATGCAGCTTACTGAGATCTGGATATCATTTCCCTTTCTTTATAAATATAATTATAATTATATAACCAAGGTAATGGAGACCTAGAGTCCTCGGCGTAATGTCTTATAACCTATCAAATTATGAAGAAAATAAGCTATACCGAGATCGCACTTCTAATGCAGAGGTCGCCTTTATTTTGCAGGGCACCTATGTATATATTTAATATACTTAAAGATAAACTATGCATGATGTGGTTATAAATTTAACAAAAATGCAGTGAAGTTAAATCAGTGATCTTAATGGGCTTCGGCTAATGAGTGTCACTCTTAACCGTTGCAGAGATGGAATTTATTCCAACCCCGAGATGGTTTTTCTCTATCAGCTTAAATACTTCAGGAAAACAACAATCCGTTTCTTTGTCAGATCTAGCTACAACACGATAGATGGATTGGACATTTCCCAAAATAAAACTCAAAACTTTAAACCTATATCCTGTTTGCATAAAAGAAAAACAGCCATCACTACCCCCTATTCATTTGTGTGCAGAGAGCTATCTTCACAAGGCTTTATTATTAAAAGAAAAACGCTTCTACCAAAGCCGACCCTCTTAGGTCTGGTGCACAGATTTAGTCTATGATGGGAATCGTAGTGCAGGATGGAATTATGCCAACTTCATAAAGATAAAAATAAATAAATAGAAACTCTTCAGGGAAATAATAAAACAAAGTTTGAACCCCAACCTAGGTTCGATATTCATTAGGGGCGTCTCTATTTACGATCTCAAGACAATGTAGGCATGCAAGGGAGAGAGAGAGACTTAAATCAAAAGCAGAAAACATGTATGCTAACAACGAGGACTTAGCTTCAAAGACTTGACAACCAAAGTATGAGTTTTTTCCACCGTTCTCAGTTTCAAACGTATCAACATACTGTGAATCGGATTTTGACAGTGAATGGGATTTTCTTGACCGTTTTCTTTTTGCAGCAACCAAATACAGAACAAAACTTCATCAATGGAAACATATAAACTATATGCTGAGGTAGGGTTCCTTCAGTAGCAGACAGCTATTTAAGAATCAGAGAAGCACACAAACAGAGATTAATTTAATGGTGTAGAGATAACTCTTTTGGCACAAAGATCTAGCTAAGCGTCAAAGCACAGAAATCAGAACTAAACCGATATCACTTACCTCTTTCTAGAAACGATCAGTTGTCGACCTACCTCCTCAGCAAGTCTGCTAGGTTCTCCTTTTTTAGAGTTCACACCGCCTTGATGAAGGCGCATTCCTCTCACAAAGATCGCCATTCCCAGCTCTCGTAGGGTTCACTCCATAACAAAGTGCAACTAAAATTAATCTGATTCTACAGAGGTTTGGTAGAGCTGGAAGCTATCTCCTCCATAACGCTTAGTCCAATTTCTTCTCTCTTCCCCCAACTCCAATCCCCTTCATCGCAGATCAAAATGGCGAACTTTCCCCCCAAATCCTTCCAGTCGTTCTCCCCCCCCAAATCGGTATGCGACCATGCATTAAATACACTTTCAGTAATGTAGTCTTCCTTGGGAGGTCCGCCAAGTGTAGAGGGGATTCCTTGGGAGGTCCGCCAAGTGTAGAGGGGATTATTCCCCAAGGAAAGTCGACGGGCATGACTAGTCACTCCACGTTTAATTAGTTTGAAGTTTGGTTCCCTATAAGGAAACCCCCACTCGGCCATTTCCCCGAACTAGTAGTAAAAGAGTTTCTTTAGTGTACATGTACTCAGTATTTCGATTTTCTTGTGGAAGGTAAAGAAATAAAGCTCTACATTTATTTCTCCTAATCATCAAGATTTACCTCATAAATCTTTGAGGTTTTCTAGGTATAATTAGCATCATAATATTTACGGCATATGATACATTTCTTTTATTTCAAGGCGACTCTTAAAAATATAGCATTTTTTTTAAAAGTTAACTCCTTATACTAGTTTCCCTCTTTAAAGATGACACTATGGCATTCCATGCCTAGTTAAGATGATTTTTACAAATTTGGGATTAATCCTACCCGGGTCATCATAATTAGTAGGTAGGGAATAATAATCTAGTTAAATGCTTACGGTAAATCCTTCGAGGACGAACCTTTTGCACTATCATAAATTACGACGATATGTGAGGTTATGGTCATGGAGCCCATGGATTCCTATCCATTTTATCTCTCCCTTAATGGATTATTTGTCGCATTGCATTTAGTCTTGTCTAGACCTTTAGTCTATAATCAACCATTTACTTATTTGAGCATAAGTAACAAAACCAACAAGGCCTACTGGTGGGGCCTTGGCCTTGAGCTCCTCACCAGGGCCTCATACATAGTTCACAATATACAATTACAATTCTAAATAGGGCTACAAGGAGGGATATTACATCCTCCTCCCCTTAAAAATAACACCGTCCTCGGTGTTCATACTTTTTAGCAGTTCGCTTGCTTCGTCATCTTTATTTTGACTCTTTTCTGGCCTTTCAAGGATTTCTCGCAAGTTGTTATGGATCACACTTGAATTTTCGACTACAAAACCGGGTTTCAAGGAAAACAAAAAATAAAAATTTATGATCAACTTCATAATCAAACTCCAAAACATAAATCATGAGTTCTTTACTGTACATATCACTAGCAATATATGGAATAAATCTAGCGCTCCATGATTGTATCCTGTTGACTAAATCAACAAACGACATTCACTTGATCCAGGAAGTTCTTTCCTAACACCTTAGTGCTCACGCAGCAATCTTTTCTCTCATGTCTTGCCTAACACCTTAGTGCTCCCGCGGCAAACATTTCTCTCATGTTTTGCCTAACACCTTAGTGCTCACGCAGCAAACATTTCTCTCATGTTTTTCCTAACACCTTAGTGCTCACGCAGCAAACATTTCTTTCATGTTTTGCCTAACACCTTAGTGCTCACACAGCAAACATCTCTTTTATGCATACTAAGCAGCGTCCTGCCTCCCACATATACATTTTCTTATAGCTTGCCTAGGTCTTACAGCCAGCCGATTCTCCGAGAATCCTAGGGGCTGTTCAATCCCTAATTTTAGGGAGTATTTCAATGCCATTACAACATTCTTTACACAATTCCACTCAAGCCTTCTCGCTTGAGTCCCGGAATTTATTTCCCCACAAGCCTCCTCGCTTGAGTCTGGGAAAATCTCTTACGGATTTATCAATGATTTAGTCATATTACCCTTTTATAACCATACGATTTCTCTGACCCATTTGGGTCTAGTTCTTTATTCAACAATAATTATCAAAATTAAAAGAAATAAATAACAGTTTTGATGAGGATCCTAAATCCTCAGCCCCTCATTTTTAACATGCATAATATTTATGCTCTTGTCTTTCCACAAGCTCCACAGAATTTTGACCATCTTCCAAGTTCACCTGTTAGTAACACTTAATATAACAAAATTCAATATTGTAAGTAAGAAATTCATCCTTCATACTACAATATCCATACTTGATCATCTGTAATAAGCATTCTTTTCTTCTAAGCATAAATACATAATTCCTGGAATACAACATAACATTCTTCCTATAATGATCCATGGATATTATGCTTACTTTATCTCGGATGTTAGCTTTCACCTTTTTAAACACCATCCCTATTTTAGTTATATCATACCACCCATTATCTTCAAACATACTTTCATAAAGATAATCACATACATTCATGAGGGTGGCCACATATATCTTTATAGTATGATTCTCATATGCAAAGGTGCAAATTTAATTGTATTAACACATATTAGTATTACACTCAGTATCTCATGAAATTCATATACAATAGCCAAAAGAAAAGAAGTAGGTTGTCAAGGTATCTATGCATATAAGGTATACTTCTATCTTATAAGTTTCCATCATATAGCCTCTATAACAACCACTCAGAGTATCCCAACATCCATAATAGAGCTCCCTGGAATATAAAATTATACCATATGCATTATATACAAAAACAGAATGGGCTATAACAAACAAAAAAACAAAAGATTTCCTTGTCGTTTATCCAGTAACAGATAGGTTAATCTTCCATTCAAACGTCATCTAAACCTCACTAATATATAAGCCAAACTTAGTTGCGACTCGTGCTTACCTTAGGCCTAATGAAAATCCCAAATCAGCATGCCTCTTTTGTTATTTGACTGTACTAACATTTTACAAAACCTTCTCTACTCAATGGTCTTTACACTTCGTATTCTATATCAAATAAGCATATCCCTAATCACCTTAAATTAACAAAATTCATATGGGTTAACAAAAGTATTCTAATATAACATTCATTGTAACTATGTCCAAATCAAAATACGTGGACCTCCACAAATGTCCATCTTTGGTCAAATGATGGTAACAAAACTCAACAAGTATATTTAATAAGTCCTTGCTCTTCTAGTATCACTTGGTCGATGTCTTATGATTGTCATTTACCTTTATTCGCTAGACAATCATTCATAAATCATGGACGATATCCTAAGTTTGACCTTTATGATAATAATTCAAAACAAGGCTCATTTCTTTTAAAGCATAATTTACATCACCCCAAAATTCCTTGAGATCATGTTGATATGTTATAATTATCTAAGCAGAATTAGTTCATGTAGATTTCTATCTAGTCCCTCCCCTAGGTATTTTAGTAGAAGGTAGAATTCAGTTTAGTCATGATACTCATTTATGCTACTTGACCTATTATATCAAGCCCTTTATACTTAGGATGATCTATATGACAACACTAGAATCATCCAAATGAGTTTATATTATGCCTCCTCATTAAAGTATTAGGAGAATTACTCAAATTCCCGTTATGATTTTTATATCATGTGTACCACAATGGTGACTAAAGAAGTAGTTAAGGAAGGCAACTTTCTCTTTGGAGCATGTTTGCATTTTAAACTGATCAAGTTTATGGGTTGAGACATAGACTTTTGTTTTTGCAGGTAGGATAAGACGACCATCAACACCCTCAGGACACACTTTAATCATTTACTCGAGGTTAGCATTGAATTTTAGAATACTAGCCTATATATATATGGAAAATTGAAGAGCCATCATACTACAATCAAGCAAAATGACGAATTTTTAATAATGAAAGATCATTCAACATATACTCTAATCGATTAATCATCATCATCAAAGCACATTTTAATCATTCTCCTATGATTAGTATTGAACAATTAGAAGTTTAGTATGGAGAATTAGAAGTACTAGTGACCCTTGAACAAGGCTCTGAAAAACAAGTTCATGTCTATCATTCTTGACCGAATACATGCAGTCACCCCACACAAGTACCATTAGAATGTTCAATTAAACCAATTAAAGTGAGTTCCTTTAATTCATAATTATACCTTTAATATTTCAACATGGGAAGGACTTTTTCTATGCATATTTTCCACCATACCAGACTAATACAATGTCATACACTCCAATAAACTTTCTATTCTTCAGCATGCAACCTAGTGCAAAAATACAAGACAAAAATGAAGTATAATTTCCATACTTACAGTTTAACCCGACGAGTAATGGAATCCCATATTTTGTAATCGGATAATGTACTCTCGTCCATTTGTTCCCGGCATTCAAAACAACAATTTGTTTGTTAGTTTTCAAAACCTACATACTTCTTTACCTTATGTTGAGCCCCTATTGGCCCGAGTGCTGAAACCTCAGCTCTGATACCATATGTCACATACCCAAATTTTCGTAAAATTTAAAATTTCTCTAAGTGCCTCAAATGCCACTAAATATATGCGGAAATATAAAGTGTGGGTTTACTTTCTGAAATTATTGCTTTCAAATAATTAAAACTTTGCAATGTTTATTACTGTTTTATAAATGTCATTATAATTTAACAATATTTAACACGAGAAACCTTTAGCTAAGATGCATTCTACATTGTGATCAACTATTAAGATAACTTAAAGAAATCATATAATCATCATAATGTACATACACCTCCAATAGAATAAGTCATATGAACAATGATCTACAAAGCATGCATATATCAATAAAACAATCCCAACAAGAGTACATACACACAAGAGATCAAAGACATTCACTAGAGACCAAAGTAACGTGGTTCACCCGTACACGGGCTAGTCCACAAAGGTGTGTGCATCTTTTATTATTTAGAGAAAAAGTAGTAGGATTACAAAGAGCAACTTAGTTGCTGCAACAAGACTCCATCTTCTTCCAGCAAGCCTCTACCTCATAGGGCTTTAAATGAATCAACTGAAAATAAACTAAGACCACACAATCCTTACATTTATGCTTCTAGTCATATTATCTTCAAATGTACAACCCATAAGGCATCTTTGTTTTGAACAAAAGGGAAGTCTTTTAAATATTTAGATATACAAATCTTGGTTCCCCTTTTTCTTTAAGGGTCTAATATCCTTCCAAGAGAATTTATACATCAAATTATTTACACTTTTTGGAGGCTTTGGATTAAAAATTCATACAAATCTTTTTGTACTACCATAGCCACATATTATGACGCTTTTAAAGGATTAAAATATTTAAGTAGTAGTATGATGTTATTTATAGTACTACTTTTCTTATAATGTAACCTTCTTGCATATTTCATATATATACTTGAAATCCTTTTTGACATTCCTTATGTAGTTATGTTCACAAACAACTAAAAAGAAAATATCTTTATTAATTTAATGCCCAAATCCTTTGTATATATATATTTATATAAGTATGTACAATGCTATAGCACTTTACCTTATCCTCTAAAATACGAGTAAATAAATTGATAAGTCCATGCTAGAAGATCATAACAATACTAACTATCATTTTTGCGTTCTACCTTATGTGATAAGGTGATTTCAAAAGAATGTTATGGAGAGCTAGGTATACGTTTAATGAATAGATACCTCATGGTTACCATTACATAAGATTTATTTCGATTTAGTTGATGTTTGCAATAGCGATGCTTAGCTATCTAAGCGAAAAGGTTGTAATGAGAACGTCTCCGTATTTCTCTCGATTATATAATAACAGTTTATGGAATTTCTCATTTCGTGGCTCTGTATGAAATGCAAATCGAATTGCATTCATCGCAACACTCTGTTATCGTTCAAGTTCTTAAATGGAAAACTTCTACCTTCATTACTGAGCAGATCTTTATGTTAGAAAAAGGCATAGCTGGGCCTTAAGGAAAATAGGCCACTAAAGTCTACAGAAAAATCATCTTTTAACAAATCAAATTTGAAACAGAAATGCAGCTTACTGAGATCTGGATATCATTTCCCTTTCTTTATAAATATAATTATAATTATATAACCAAGGTAATGGAGACCTAGAGTCCTCGGCGTAATGTCTTATAACCTATCAAATTATGAAGAAAATAAGCTATACTGAGATCGCACTTCTAATGCAGAGGTCGCCTTTATTTTGCAGGGCACCTATGTATATATTTAATATACTTAAAGATAAACTATGCATGATGTGGTTATAAATTTTACAAAAATGCAGTGAAGTTAAATCAGTGATCTTAATGGGCTTCGGCTAATGAGTGTCACTCTTAACCGTTGCAGAGATGGAATTTATTCCAACCCCGAGATGGTTTTTCTCTATCAGCTTAAATATTTCAGGAAAACAACAATCCGTTTCTTTGTCAGATCTAGATACAACACGATAGATGGATTGGACATTTCCCAAAATAAAACTCAAAACTTTAAACCTATATCCTGTTTGCATAAAAGAAAAACAGCCATCACTACCCCCTATTCGTTTGTGTGCAGAGAGCTATCATCACAAGGCTCTATTATTAAAAGAAAAACGCTTCTACCAAAGCCGACCCTCTTAGGTCTGGTGCACAGATTTAGTCTATCATGGGAATCGTAGTGCAGGATGGAATTATGCCAACTTCATAAAGATAAAAATAAATAAATAGAAACTCTTCAGGGAAATAATAAAACAAAGTTTGAACCCCAACCTAGGTTTGATATTCATTAGGGGCGTCTCTATTTACGATCTCAAGACAATGTAGGCATGCAAGGGAGAGAGAGAGACTTAAATCAAAAGCAGAAAACATGTATGCTAACAACGAGGACTTAGCTTCAAAGACTTGACAACCAAAGTATGAGTTTTTTCCACCGTTCTCAGTTTCAAACGTATCAACATACTGTGAATCGGATTTTGACAGTGAATGGGATTTTCTTGACCGTTTTCTTTTTGCAGCAACCAAATACAGAACAAAACTTCATCAATGGAAACATATAAACTATATGCTGAGGTAGGGTTCCTTCAGTAGCAGACAGCTATTTAAGAATCAGAGAAGCACGCAAACAGAGATTAATTTAATGGTGTAGAGATAACTCTTTTGGCACAAAGATCTAGCTAAGCGTCAAAGCACAGAAATCAGAACTGAACCGATATCACTTACCTCTTTCTAGAAACGATCAGTTGTCGACCTACCTCCTCAGCAAGTCTGCTAGGTTCTCCTTTTTCAGAGTTCACACCGCCTTGATGAAGGCGCATTCCTCTCACAAAGATCGCCATTCGCAGCTCTCGTAGGGTTCACTCCATAACAAAGTGCAACTAAAATTAATCTGATTCTACAGAGGTTTGGTAGAGCTGGAAGCTATCTCCTCCATAACGCTTAGTCCAATTTCTTCTCTCTTCCCCCAACTCCAATCCCCTTCATCGCAGATCAAAATGGCGAACTTTCCCCCCAAATCCTTCCAGTCGTTCTCCCCCCCCCAAATCGGTATGCGACCATGCATTAAATACACTTTCAGTAATGTAGTCTTCCTTGGGAGGTCCGCCAAGTGTAGAGGGGATTCCTTGGGAGGTCCGCCAAGTGTAGAGGGGATTATTCCCCAAGGAAAGTCGACGGGCATGACTAGTCACTCCACGTTTAATTAGTTTGAAGTTTGGTTCCCTATAAGGAAACCCCCACTCGGCCATTTCCCCGAACTAGTAGTAAAAGAGTTTCTTTAGTGTACATGTACTCAGTATTTCGATTTTCTTGTGGAAGGTAAAGAAATAAAGCTCTACATTTATTTCTCCTAATCATCAAGCTTTACCTCATAAATCTTTGAGGTTTTCTAGGTATAATTAGCATCATAATATTTACGGCATATGATACATTTCTTTTATTTCAAGGCGACTCTTAAAAATATAGCATTTTTTTTTAAAGTTAACTCCTTATACTAGTTTCCCTCTTTAAAGATGACACTATGGCATTCCATGCCTAGTTAAGATGATTTTTACGAATTTGGGATTAATCCTACCCGGGTCATCATAATTAGTAGGTAGGGAATAATAATCTAGTTAAATGCTTATGGTAAATCCTTCGAGGACGAACCTTTTGCACTATCATAAATTACGACGATATGTGAGGTTATGGTCATGGAGCCCATGGATTCCTATCCATTTTATCTCTCCCTTAATGGATTATTTGTCGCATTGCATTTAGTCTTGTCTAGACCTTTAGTCTATAATCAACCATTTACTTATTTGAGCATAAGTAACAAAACCAACAAGGCCTACTGGTGGGGCCTTGGCCTTGAGCTCCTCACCAGGGCCTCATACATAGTTCACAATATACAATTACAATTCTAAATAGGGCTACAAGGAGGGATATTACATTAAGCCTGTAGTGTTTGCTTTCTACGTAGTCACTTTGTTTTAGGATGTAGACAGTTGAGAGGGTTTTATCCCTTCGCTATTTTGGTTTACATAAAATATTTTGGTTCCATAACTTCATGATGTTTACGTGTGTTGAGACTATGAGTGATGCTCTAGTATATGTGATAATGTAATGTTTTTTCTATGAACTGTTGTGTTTTAAATGATGGCTGAGAGCCATAGGTTTTAAACCTTGTACTGTGCAATCGAGACCCTAAACCTGTAGGTTTCAATGGTAGATTTGAAAGTTCTGGGAATTTGAAGCTGATAACTGTGTCTTAAACTCGTTTATCTATTGGTTTTCGATGTTGACTATGGTTCTACCAGGGTTATAAACCCACTGTTGATAACAATGCTAAAAATATGTTCCTTTGTTTTGGTTGTATACTATGTACTAGAATCATGACTAAAAATTTTCTTCTGTTGGGTGAGGTTGTTGAATCTTACTTGTGATCTTTAACATGAAAAGTTGATGTTTAAGCTGTTAGGGTTTGACCGCGAAAGAGGCTATAAGCCTATCACGATTTTTTAAGTGATTTGGTTCTCTTCTAAGGATTTCAATCCCAAGTCTGTTATGTTGCAAAAGACTTTTAAGTACTCTGTCATGGATAGATTATTTGACTTGTTAAAAGTGGAAATGAATACTAAATGTTGAAGTAAGAAACTAGGGTTGGAACCTTAGTTTTTTTTTTTATAATTTACAGTGGAAGTGTTTTGAATTATAATTGCAGTTTGATAATTAAATCAAAATAAAAGATGTGAATACTGTGGATGAAATAGTACTATACAACAATGTTGTTGTTTGCAATAAGATAAAAATTATGTTTAATGATATAAGTACTTAATAGTAGTTTTGTGTAATTAGTAGTGGTTATTTTTGCAACTGTTATATTTCATGAATGTTGATGAAAGAATAAAGTGAAATTATAATGCTACTGTTTGAAAAGAATGATAAGAGAATACATAGCATATATATTTTGAAAGGAAATAAATGACCTAAAGTGAAACCCAAGGTTTCGTATAGAGATGAAATGTTTACTTCTATTGCTATGTAAAATAAATATTACCATGCCTGCAATATGAAATGCTGTTACATTTTCTGAGATTAAATTAGTAGGATATAACAAATAGGAGAAAGGTTAAAAAGAAAAAAAAAGAAAAAAAATATTTAAGGGAAGTGAATAGAGTTAGTTCTTCATTTCATCATACTCATTCATATCATTCATCTGATTATAATTCTTCCTCCCTGTACTAGAGTACTATACAGAAAAAAGAATGGGGAAAAATATAGTGGAGGCATTTTATCAATTCATAAATCTATTCAACAGTTTACAAAATTCTAAACAGATAAAAAAATCACACTTATACTTCTACATTATCATTCGTTAGCTAAAGAATACTACATTAACAATTTACAGAAAGTAAGTTAACTACTTAGAGACTGAAATGACAAGTAGAACCTGTAACTGTAGATAGGGTGGACAAACACCCAAGGAGGCTTGTTCCTCCCAACCTTCTCCAGAAGAAGCAACCAATCTACCTTCCTCCTTTGGACCCCCGAGCATGTTCATTGAACCACTAGGTAGAAGACTCTATGTAGAAGCTAGGCACTTAGAAATTGTTTAACTAGCAATCAATACAGACTTGCTCCTCAGCTTTTAAGACTCCGCAGTCAGCAGTATATCTCTGCACTCAGCATTGATTCAAGTATACTTACACCATGATAAAAAACATAGCATTTCCCCTTATTGAATCTCTTGGGTGCAAGCAGCAGAACCCCAAGGTAAATTTCCTCATCAGGAAAAGTGATGAACCTCAATCCAAAATTCGATGGCTCTTAAAAATATTGCCTAGGTCTTTAGTGGTCAGTTTTCAATAAATGAGCCTCAAGCTCCAGTCCCATCTTTCAGGTCACTATGACCCCAATTCAAGGGAGTTGTCCCATACCAACACCTAGTTACTTGCCTCATGATGTTGCCATTTGTCCATTGCCTTCTACCCCGGATTCCATTCTACCTAGTGGGTCAGTAAACACTCTTTCAATAGTCTCCTTAGGTGTTTGTCTCCTATTTAATTTATTTAATAATAAAATATTGTGCAAATTACAGTCATCCTTGGACACTTGTCCAATATAAAACTTTACAATAAAAGTTAAGATAAGGTTTCCAACATAAAATATTTTTCAGCAAAAAGGGCTATGTTACAATTATCCTCCGATTTGGCTACAACATCATCATGACACAAATTAGTACAAAATATGAAAGTGGTCCATACCTTTGCATCATGCTTCTCTCTTCAATGGGTGGGGTTATGGTTCCTTGTTCTACCACCGATTCTATTAGTTCACATCTAACTGATGTGTGGTCAACTTCTACTTCCCTGTGAAGCTCATGTGGTGACTTTGGATCTGATTTATGTTCTTATCTAGGATCTGATCCAAAATATAGCTCAACACCCATAATAGTACCAATCTCTTCTAAGGTGATCTTGAGATCCTTAGCATAGAATCTTGCAATGGATTCTTCTTCCATTCTGTCAACAATCTCATGATTTGTTTTTGGGTCTTGCTTCTCCCTGGTTGTATTAGGATGAAGATTCTTGGAGGCTCTTCTTGAAGAGGATCCAAAAATTCTTGTGAGGTGTAAAACACATGCATCCAATGAAGCTATTACTTCTTTTAGGCATTCTTCGGAATTAGGTTTATCTTTGTCTCTGGAACATGCAACTTTTCCATCCATATGGTTATAATAATAACCATAGTCTCTTCTTCCAACTATGATCTCATGGGAGATAATTGAGGAAGGAACTTCTTTTAAATTCTCTTCCTCATACTGTCTGCAATATTCTTCATACTACTCATCATAATTATCATACTCTTCATAAAAATAATATTCTTTCTCATATAACTCAAAGTCTGAATCTTCCATGACATGGAACTAATTCCACAATTGCAACTTGAAGATAGTGTTGAGCTACTTTTCCACTAAGAGTTACTTTCCATAGGCTGAGCCAAGGAAAGTGCTCTGATACCACTGTAATATTCCAGTTAATATTTGGCCAAAATATTATCTCTAACTCCAATTTTAAACCAAATTTGACTAGTAAATGTTAGGCAATTTCTGGAGTTGGGCTGGATGTAAGTGAGGGGGACTGAAACAAGGAATGAGGATAGTGGGATTGACTTTCAGTTCTAGAATCTATATGGATTGAGTTGCAGTAGCAGGTTGAAACTGATCTGGGAAGTGAGTCTTATGCGCCATGTAATAGAGCCATTCAATTTTCAACAACAGTGTGAACTATTTCCTACTTCGAGGCTTCCTAGGCATCTGGCATATGCATAGAAGACTGGATGGAGTTCCTGAGAGTTAATGGAAGAAATATAATAGTTATGTGAGATTATAGAATACACTGGAAATTATTCAAATGAATTTGGAAAGGTTTGGAGTGATTTGGGAATCAAGTGCACAATGAGGATTGCTAAGCTAGTTAAATTACAGGCTTTTCCAAATGAAGTTAAATACATCCAAATTATTAATAAAGGGAATGATATCAAATTTACAATGCGTTATTAACCTCCTCCAACTGACATGGAGTCAAATTGATGCTCATAATTGAATTAGTAGTTATAACAGTAAAACTAGTCTAGAAAAAACACCCAACGAGCTAGTCTTGCAATTTTATTCATTAAAGTACTTCTATAATTCATAAAATATGTTATGAAGTATAAAAATGCTCTGATATAACATAATGAACAGCTACAAGTAAAAAATCATATATCAGAACTCTTCTTTTATTTATTTAACTTCCTTCCAAACTTATAGTGCCTCACAGGATAAAAATTCATTCCATTTGATGGAGAATGAAGGCAAGAAGTAGGAAGTTTATTGTGGCTCTATTCTGAAGTTCTTATCAGAACATCTACAGGTAATATGTATGATATATTCTACACACTAATATTCTGATCTTCATTAGGGCGCGTTTACCAAACTATCTATCTCCTCCATTAACTACTATTCTCACAAAGCTAGAAAAACTAGTTTCAATCATTGGAAGTGCCAAACTCTTCTTCAAACTTTAGATTTCATTTATAATAATGTAAATACATATGATAACATGTCTAAATTCTTTTTAAGTGGAAATTACAAGAATGAAGAAAGTATTACAGACTATTTCATCAACAGTGCCTTTGGAGGTCTCCAGCAACTAGTTTTCCCCCACAGGGAAGGAGAAAGGGTTGGAGGAAGGGTAGAAGGATCATATCTCTAATAAATCTGATTGATGAGATGCTGCAGGTGCAAAAAGGAGCTCATGGGATTCTCACTGCTTTGGCATCTGATTTAGACTCCTCCTTTAAGAATGGGAGCCCCCTCCTCAATAGATCTTCAACTGCCTTCACTACAAACACTTATGGATGATAGGATCTCTTCTGATGGCTGCATAATATTCATGGATGGATGATAAACATATGATCAACAGCAACATGAACCTCTAGAATAGACTAGATACCTATAAAGAACTTGGGGCACACCTCCCAAGGTTGTTGAGGCACATCTCTCAACACTAGAGAAGCTCAGAGCTCTCACGTAAATTTCACAAATGATCCAAACTTCTTAATGGGAGTTGGAAGCATTTTTCATAGAATTCATGTTGACCTATTGAGCAAGGTAATTGGCTTGGTGACCTGTGAGAATGGGTCACCCATGAGTGGATATACTTTCTTACTTTTCTTCTTACACCTTTTCTCTCATTTAGAAATTGTGCCCCTTTTTGTCTCAAGATGTTTCCTTCCTTGTAAAACTTTCTTGCATTCTAATTTGAGTTCTCTTTTGGAAGTTTCGACCTCCCTTAGCGTTTTATGGTTTTTTCCCATTTCTTTCTTTTTGGTAACATCTTACACTTTCCGGCTTTTCATCCCTTGCTATTTTCTAACCTCGAGTTCTTATTTAACAACATTATCCTCAAGGGTGTTCCCTCTTGTCCCACTTGGACACATCATTCACTTGCCAAAATATTAATAAATGAAGATAATTAATAAAATTAATTAATTCCTCACTCCAAAATCCAAAATCATTAATTATTTAATTAAATTAGAGGCCTAGTTCAAAATTTCCCAATTAATTAAATAATTCACCTTAGCACTTAGTTTGGGGATTAAAATCTTCATGGGGGGCCCACTTTATCCATTTAATTCCCAAATTCACCCTTAGGCATATTCCATAAGTCCATTTCTTCATCCATCCATTAATTAATTAATTAATGCCTAGGTGACTTAGGCTAAAATCATCCCCATGGACCATAGCAAAATTTGGGGACATGCCGGGCCTCACCATTGAATGCTACAACATTGGTTAGCAGTCTGGTACGATATTAGACCATGCATTGGCTACTGCATGGTGATGGTGAAGGGTTATAGGTTAGTAAATCCTCGAGAAGCCTATAGGTGGAGTTTGATCTTACTTAATCTTTCCTCACTTTAGAGGGTGATTGGCCTATTACTCGCTAGTAAACCCGAGCAAGCTATTACTAGTACTACTAGTATTAATATTATTTATTTTATTACTATTAAACCTTCAAAGAAGTATATTGATTATTTGTATGTGTAGGCATGGCAACTTAGTGCTCTACTGATCCTATGACGTAAAGTAGAAATTAAGTCACTAAATATTAAGTGATGAAAATAAGTAACTATTAATTATTAGTTCCTAAGTATGAGGAAAATACCTTTTAATATATGTTTTAGGGTTGTTTTATAAATAGAAAATGAAGAGTTTATTATTAATTATTATTAAAAGAGAGATACAGTCTATTATTGATTAAAGGTTTTATATCTCTCCCTTTGCATGAAAAGGAATAGGCCGGTTATCTAGTGGTCCTATTTATTACATTATATTCACTGTGTGGTGGAATTGCCACTTGTTTATGAACAATGGTGTTTTCTTTATTGTATTATTTTATTTTTTCACTTGTCTAAATAGTGGTTTAAAATATGTTATTAATATATTTTACTGATTTATTTATTTTTTGGTTATCAATGCCACTTAGTTTTCAGTGGTGGCTATTGTCTATAATCCCCATTGTTTTATTTTTCCACTTCTTTCAGTAACGGTTGGAAATTATGCTAAATTGTTTATTTATTTTCCTATGATTTTATTTTCTAGGGTTCTTTGGGGGAAGACAAGCAACCTTCAAAAGGGAGTCATTTCCATTGGTTTTTAGCTTGTTGGAAGGAGCTTGGAAGGGTGCTCTGGAGGAGCTAATCCCATTAACTGTTGTGATGAAATGAGGGCGCTATGGAAGAGGGAGACAGAGCTTTGTAGAGATTATACTACTATTTTGTGGAAGTGCATTTATAAGTTTTGTTTTTGTGTAGGGCACTTTGGAAGAGGCAATACCTCTTTGTTTTGTTTATATTAGAGAAGGAAATATTTAATTGGTGTTAATCCTTGATTAAGGAGGGCGCTATGGAAGAGCCAATCCCCCTTTGTTTAAGGAATTTCCCCTCCGACATTAGTTAAATAATGTTGGATTTGCAACCAATGCTAAGAGGGAGTTTCTTGTTCTCCATTGAATCTAATAAGTATTACAATTGCAAAATATATGGATTCGTTTTGATATAAATTTTGTCACTTATTATGTCCTGCGTAGCAGGAAATATATGGATCGCTCGTACCCTATTATCTACCTAGTCTACCTCGTACTCGAGTTTAATTTTTTTTTTTACCTATATGGTTTTACATAGTTACAATGTTTTTTTATTAAACTAAATTTTATAAAAAATGATTTATTTGAAAGCTCATTCGCTCTGAAATGATGACCTAAGTTTTGAAATGGGCACCCCAAGAGCTGGCGGTGCGATGCCATCAGGGTCTACTCATTAGTTTAATGCATCACAGAACTTGCAGCAGCTGAGATGACAGTGAACAGGACGTTGCAGGTGTTCGCAACAGGTTTTTCGCGAAATGCACGAACATTCTCGCTGGCTTAGTTAAGAGTTTAATTACTATCAATAAATATGCCAATCCATTCCTTTAAATCCATTCCTTCAGTGAATAGACACGTTGAAGCCAACATTCAAGTCATAAAATCTTGAGCGGCTATGAAAGACACCTGCTTTTATTGAGGCTCCTCTTTCGACAGGGCTCTTTCAATCAATAGGGCTCTTCTTTATTCCCCGGGTCTCGAGCGGTAGCAATTATTCTTCCTGGGGGCGTATGTAACTGAAAGCGGGGCGTGTATGGCGGTGATGTGGGGCTTGATCCAGGGGGGGAATAGCGGGCGGTATGCAGTATAAACAATTAGTTTTATGGTTTCATAGCGTATTTTATTTTGTGAATCTTCAAAGGAATTGATAAGGTTTGGCTTGTGCCAGGGTGACGGTGCTTCCATGGTTTCATCTTAGTTGGAAATGACAACTCCTGAGGTGGGTTTCCTAGCTCGGCATGAGACAGGGCGAATGCACTATGGCCCGACGTGTGGTGGCATCTGCGCTATCGCTATCAAAGCTTATTCGCTTTGAAATGATGACGTAAGTGTTGAAATGGGTACCCCAAGAGCCGGGGGTGCGATTCCGTCAGGGTCTGCTCATTAGTTTAATGCATCACATAAGTTACAGCAACTGACATGACAGTGAACAGGACATTGCAGGTGTTCACAACAGGTTTTTCTGCGAAATCCATGAACATACTCGTTGGCTTAGTTAAGAGTTTAACTACTGTCAATAAATATGCCAATCGCTTACATTCTATCTCCATATCCAGTGCAAGCTTTGATAATAACTTTAAATCCATTGCTTCAGTGAATAGACACATTGAGGCCAACATTCAAGTCATAAAATCTTGAGCGGCTATGAAAGACACTTGCTGCGCCACCTCCTCAGTCAGTTTTATGGTTTCATAGCGTATTTTATTTTGTGAATATTCAAATGAATTGATAAGGTTTGGCTTCTGCCAGGGTGACAGTGCTCCCATGGTTTCATCTTAGTTGGAAACGACAACTCCTGAGGTGGGTTTCCTAGCTCGGCATGAGACAGGGTGAATGCACTATGGCCGATAACCTGGCGCTCTGAGGCTACTGAAGTGTAATGATGAAGACTTGACATAAACCCGTGCTCTTTTTCGTATTTACACCATAAGTATTTTCTTTATGGTTGTTTAGCTGCTGCCTTTTTCTCATGATGCTCATCTGTCGCTGTCTCGATACCAGAAACTCACCGAGTTCTCACATATTTATTGTACCATCATCAAGTTGCCTAGAGGTTTGAAAAGGAATTTGTTTGGTGTTGTTCTGTACCTAAAACGGGTTTGTTCCACGGTTTCGCTACATTCCGCTCACTGTTACAGGCGAGTTACATTGCCCAGAGGTTTGAAAAGGAATTTGTCTGGTGCTGTTCTGTACATGAAACGGGTTTGTTCTTGGTTGACCAGAGGTTTGAAAAGGAATTTGTCTGGTGTTGTTCTGTACTTGAAACGGGTTTGTTCCACGGTTTCGCTACATTCCACTCACTGTTACAGGTGAGTTACATTGCTTTTCTTGAACTCTTTGGGCATCTTGCTTTAGAACGACTGCAAGCTTCAAACTTCTTTACACAGGTTAGTCTGGGAAAAACTTTGTCTGTTTTTTTAAACTTTTCTATGAGGGCAAATAGATTTCTTAAAATTAAACTTTGAAAAATAATCCAGCTAAAAAGAAGTAAGGGCAGTAACCTTTGAATAAGAAAAATTAAATTTATCTCCCTCGCTGTTCTCGTAATAGTGAGGGAGATAAATGTAAGTACAGGTCTTTTACTGAACGACGATTTAAATTCTGGAAAATGCAATAGATTTAGCATTTCTGCATCATTTTCAAATAAAGTAGCCAAATAAAATGCGTGTATAGGCTATGATTTTAAGGGGTTAGTTCTTTTACCTTAAGAAATTTCTTTTTCAAGTTTTGGGTTATGACAACCAATGAAACCAGGAAAGGTCAGCGTTCCATTAAGCAAACATAATTATATTACTCCCATTTCCTGAACTATAACTGAAATTGATTTAAAGGAATTTTTAGCTGCTCTGATTAACGAGGAAACTACTCTGATTAACGCATAATTTTAGAAATTACAGAGCCAAGAGGAAACTACTCTGATTAATGCATAAAACCCAGTTTGGTAAACAGTTTAACTGTAATTTCTAAAAAAAGGTTCACATTACAACTTTGCAACTGCCACGAAGGGCCAATAAGGGTTTGTAGTGAGTACCAAAAGTTATCCTATGATATTAAAAGCTACCAAACCAGTTAACCAGTGTCTGGACATTTTTTTTAGAAAACAGTGCCCTCTACTTTCGGAATGTCAAGGTACTTTCTGCGATTAGAGTTTCAGCAATAGTTGAAAACATGGCATTTCCCTAAAGGACTGCAACACGCAACCATGACATATAGTATTGCTGCACAATAGCTAGAGCTAAAAGTTTGCAAGTTTGCCTCTCGCAAACGAGGGTGTTAGAATTTTAGGTCGTTGGTGTCTTGACTGAAAATTGCCGCAAATATTAAATATATTAAAAAAATATTAAAATGATAAATATACAAAAATTAACAGATCATCATTGTATTAAGTAATCAATCACCATGGCATAACCATTGACAACATTCTTTATCAGAACTCTTTTCAAGTGTGATAGTTATTTATCAAAAGACTTTTAATTTGGTAAGTGAAAATGTTTTAACTTTTATGTATTGTCTTAGACAAAATATATGGTTAGTATGAACTCGCAGTCATTCTTTGGATTGGTGAACTTGATTTTATTTTAAGCATTCAGATGGTTAGTATGAATATGTAGTCATTCTTTGGACTGGTGAACTTTATTTTATTTGAAGTATTCAGATTCTATTTATATTCTATTTGGTCGAAGTATTCAGATTCTATTTATTTGATTCCATGAAGTGAAACAACATTGAACAGAAAGAAGTAATTTTTTGAATGTTAGTGATCTTGCCCATTTATGTATGAATGTTTTGTTTTGGTTGAAATGCTACTTATATTACTTCATGAAACAAATAGATACATTATAGATTCATAGGTAGTTACATCACATGAACAACAGGGTACTGGCAAATTCCTGCCTTAAAAAGGCCAAAGGCATAGCCAAATTTTGTATAAAAATCTGTAAATCCTCTAAGCTAAAAAGGGAACAATCCTCATGAAAGGTAACATTTCATTGTTGTTTCCAAATAAATCCAATAGCAACCAGCCATCCAAAGTGCCACGAGGGTTTGTAACTATCCCTAATCATCCAAGAGTCTTCCGTAAGGGGACCTTTCCACAAAGCGGGGCAGTGAAGAAGTGGTACTGAGCATGAAATCATGACCATAACACCTTGACAGCCCGACATGTCCAGAAAATATGTCCACTATTTCATCCTTGCCACAGAACACAAGCAACATCTGTCACACCAATTTTATGAAGTCTACGCTTGACAACCAACCCTTGCTGGATTCTGCTGCCTCAGCACATTCAAGGTACAAATGTCCTTTTCAGTTGTGTGACATAATTGGAGGTTTAAGAGGCTGTGGGTGTTGAATATTGTAACTTCTAAGAATATTATATTTGTACATTATTTATTCCGGAGATGTTCCATCCCTTCGATGTGATTTTATTATGTATCCGGAGATGTTTATTCCTCCGAGGAGTTGTGGTAACTAGGGTTATTAGACCCACCATGTGGGGGTCGGCCCTGAAGTTATGTTTTAGGGGTTATTAGACTTCTCCAGGAGAGGTCAGCCCCATTAGGTCTTTTAGTCAGTGAGGATTTAGTATAAATAGAGGAGGTGAACTCCTCATTAGATCATTCACTCACTTGTGGAAGAGTGCGCACTTGTCTGGGAGATCTGCTAGGGAGACAAAGAAGGAAGGAGCACATCTTGTATTTTGGTTGATCATCTTATTGAGGAAAGCTTTGCTGGGTTTTCTACCCCATGAGGGTTTCCCAGGGTATATTCTGTGTCTATCTTGTGATTATGTTTCTTTCAGTGATCTTGCTAGTCTATTTGGTTTAAACTTAACATGGTATCAGAGCTAGACTGAATAGGACATCTTTCACAAGGTAAGAATACCTCTCTCTCTCTCCGGTGAAGTTAGGGTTTCAGCCCAAAGTTGGTATTATTGAATTTTGGTTGCATGGTTGGATAGCCCTCTTCCATACCTTTCTTTTGAACCCTAGATCGAACTTTTTGGTTGGGTAGAACTTCGGGAAATCCAAACCCTAATTCTACCAAAAGTGCGACAAGTCAGAATTTTGGTTTCAGAAAAAAGTTTGCATTTTTTATTTCTGATTACATGGCTGGATAGCCCTTCTCAAGACCATTCTTTTGAGCCCTAGATCGAACATTTTGGTTGAGTAGAACTCTGGGAAAGTCAAACCCTAATTCTACCAAAAGTGCGATAAAATTTTGTTCCAGATTCCGGAAAAGTGAAAAGTAACTTTTCCAAGTAAGTCTGCTCTATCTCTTGGACTCTCCCAAGAGAAGATGGCTCCAAACACTAAGCTTGAATACAAGCTAGAAGGTATAGAGAATTTCTGGGCATGGAAATACAGAATTGGTCTCATTCTTGAAGAGAATGATCTTGCTCAGTATATTAAGGAAGAAGTTGCAGAACCAGAAGGAGATGAAGCCAAAGAAAAGCATAGGAAGGATTTGATTAGGGAAAAGAGAATCATAGCTGATTCCATTAAAGACCACTTGATTCCCCAAGTGGCCTCCAAGAAGACTCCAAAGGAAATGTATGATGCCCTAGGAAGAATGTATGAAGGAAAGAACATCAATAGGAAGATGAACCTGAGGACTCAATTGAAGAGTACCAAGATGCACAAAGGAGAATCCATTCAAGACTACTTCTCAAGGGTTTCACAAATCAAGGAACAACTAGATGCAATTGGTGATACCCTTGATGAGGATGAACTTGTGATGATTGCTCTCAATGGTCTCACTAGATCTTGGGAGTCATTTATACAAACCATGTGTGCCAGGAAAGAGAGCATGAAGTTTGATATAGTATGGGAGGATTGTGTTCAAGAAGAAGCTATGGTTGCAAACAGAGAAGCTCTTCTCAAAGAGGATGACCAAGCTTTGGCCACTCATACAAAAAGAAGAAGAATGAGTCATCTCAAGAGAGTTGACCACAAAGGATCTCAACACTTCTCTAGATCTAACAAGAGAAAAGGACCCAATTTAGCAAGAGATCTTTCCACAGTAGAATGCTACAATTGTCATAAATTAGGACACATCTCCAGATTTTGTCCTTCTCAAAAGAAGAAGTTCTTCCACAAAAGACATCATGCACATATGGCAGAAAATGATAGTGAAGAAGAAGAAGAGGAAGAAGATGAAGAAGAAGAAGAGGTAGAGGTAAAGCCTAAAAGGAAAAGATGTAAGGTGAAGAAAGAAGATCCAGAAGAATATGTTCTATTCTCTGCACTCTTTGGATCTGTATCTCCTGGAGAAGATACATGGCTCATTGACAGTGGTGCTTCCAAGCACATTACAGGTCAAAGGAAGACCTTCTCAAATCTTGAAGAAAAGTCTTCTTCACAGAAAGTATCTCTAGGAGATGACTACCAATATCCCATCAAAGGAATTGGTGAAGCTAGCTATAAGCTATATTCTGGAACACCCTTGAAGATGAAAGACATCTTATATGTACCAGGTTTAAAGAAGAACCTTCTCTCTATTTCAGCACTAGATAAGAAAGGTTTTAGAGTAGCCTTCATAGATGGACAAGTACTCATGTGGTCCAAAGGAAAGACAATTAAAGATGCAGTTGTTATTGGTGAAGAAGAAGGAGGTCTCTATAAACTCAAGGGTCATCCAGAAGCTTCCCTTGCACATGAGATCTCTAGCCCCAGTGAGCTATGGCATAGAAGATTAGCTCACATCAACTTTAAATCCTTACCCTATGTAAGCAAGGTAGTCATAGGATTACCATATTTAAAGGCTGATCATGATGGCTCATGTAAAGGGTGTAAGAAAGGGAAAAATATCAAGAAACCCTTTCCAAAGAGTGAAACAAAGACTATGAACATTTTAGAACTAATACACTCGGATGTATGTGGACCAATGCCCACCACTTCTCTAAGTGGGTTTGAATACTATCTTTCATTCATTGATGACCATTCAAGGAAAACTTGGATATACTTCCTGAAAGGTAAGAATGAAGTCTTTGGAAAATTTAAAGAGTTCAAGGCTCTAATAGAAAATCTATCAGAGAAGAGAATCAAGATTCTCAGAACAGATAATGGCGGAGAATTTACCTCCAAGGAATTTGAGGACTTTTGTAAAGAAGCTGGAATTAAAAGGAAACTAACTACTCCTTATAATCCCCAACAAAATGGGGTGGCTGAAAGGAAAAATAGAACAATCATGGAAGCTGTGAAGACCATGATACATGATCAAGATCTTCCCATGTATCTATGGGCTGAAGCAGCCAAGACAGCAGTATATGTGCAAAATAGATTATCTCATAGTGCTCTTGAGTTCAAAACTCCAGAAGAAGTGTTTACAGGTAAGAAGCCTGAGGTAAGTCATCTTAAAATATTTGGGTGTCCTATGTACATCCACATTCCAAAAGAAAAGAGAACCAAGTTGGACCCTTCTGGTAAGAAGGGAATATTTGTTGGTTATTGTGAATCATCCAAAGCCTTCAGAATTTACATTCCAGGCTTTCATCACATAGAAATAAGTAGAGATGTAACATTTGATGAAGAAGCAGCTCTCAAGAAATCCAAGAAGTGCCAACTTGATGAAATCTATGAAGAAGATACTTCTCCCAGAATCACAGAGGCTGTGCCCATGCCTGAAGATGATTCTCCAGAGGATCATGACATGTTGGAACCACAAGAGCCTCCTATTACAGACTTATCCAAGAAAAGAAGGCCAGCATGGGCTAGAGATATTATTCAAGGGGCTGAAAGATATGGAGCTCCTGAAGGCTCTACTAGAGAAAGAAAGAAACCAAAGCTAGTGTCCAACTATATGGCCTTGATGTGTGATCTTGTGGATCAACTACCTACTAGCTATGAAGAGGCAGCTCAGAAGAAAGAATGGGTAGAAGCAATGACAGAAGAATATCAGTCAATAATGAAAAATGATGTTTGGGATATAGTTCCCAAACCGAAAGATAAAAGTGTGGTTTCTTCCAAATGGATCTTCAAAATAAAACATGCCGCGGATGGAAGCATTGAAAAATACAAAGCAAGATTTGTAGCCAGAGGATTCTCTCAGAAGGAGGGAATTGACTATGAAGAAACATTTGCACCAGTTGCTAGGTATACTTCAATTAGAACTATCATGGCACTTGCATCCATGATGAATTGGAAATTACACCAAATGGATGCTAAGACAACTTTTTTGAATGGTGTAATTGAAGAAGAAGTATACATAGAGCAACCTCAAGGGTTTGAGGTTAATGATGGAAGAACTCATGTATGCAAATTGAAGAAGGCATTATATGGGTTGAAACAATCTCCCAGGGCTTGGTACGGAAGGATTGACAATTTCTTAACTAGCATGGGCTTTACCAAAAGTAAAGCTGACCCAAATCTTTATCTCAAAGTGATGGATGATGAACCAGTTATATTGTTGTTATACGTAGATGATCTATTCCTAACTGGAGATGAGAAACAAATTATTGAAAGCAAGAAGAAGCTTTCTTCAGAATTCGAGATGAAAGATCTCGGATTAATGCATTACTTCTTAGGCTTAGAAGTATGGCAAGAACCAAAAGGAATCTTTCTAAATCAAGGTAAGTATATTGTGGAGATTCTCAAAAGATTTGATATGTTGGAGTGTAAAGCCATGGCCACTCCCATGGACTCCAACTTAAAGTTATTAGTTAATGATTCATCAGAATTAGTGGACATAACTCTATATAGACAAATCATTGGATCATTAATGTACTTAACAAATACTAGGCCTGATATATGCTTTGCTGTAAATACCCTAAGTCAATATCTAGTAGAACCTAGAAAGGTTCACTTAATAGCTGCAAAGCATATAATGAGGTACCTAAAAGGTACATTAGATTTTGGCCTATTTTATCTTGGAGGTCATGAACTCAGACTACATGGTTACTCAGATTCTGATTGGGCAGGTAGTGTCTCATATAGAAAAAGTACTTCAGGTGGATGTTATGGTCTTGGATCTGCCATGATCTCATGGTTCAGCAAGAAACAATTGAGTGTGGCCCTCAGTACTGCTGAAGCTGAATATATAGCTACCTGCTCTGCTAGCTGTGAAGCAGTATGGCTTCGGAAACTTTTATCTGGAGTGTTTGACTTAGAAATGGACCCCACTGTGATTATGTGTGATAATCAAAGCTGCATCAAGATGACTGAAAATCCTGTATTTCATGATAAGTCAAAACACATAGAGATCCGATACTTTTATATACGAGATATGGTGCAGAAAGGAGCTATCAAGCTAGAGTATATAAGCATTGACGATCAAATTGCTGATATCTTGACCAAACCTCTGTCTCGAGTGAAGTTTGAACACTTTCGAGAAAAGCTTGGTGTAGTTCAGAAGGACCCTCCTCGAAAGGGGGAGTAGCACAGTATCTGACAAACAAGTCTATCTCATCAATGATGAGGTTACCTAGTTACTGCACTTATTTACCTAGAATTATTTAGATGTAGGACTCTTATATTCTTTCTTTTGACAATAGATGTATACATGCTTTTGATGATAGATGTATACATGCTTTTGATGATTAGATATACATGATTTTGATGATAGATGTATACATGCTTTTGATGATTAGATATACATGCTTTTGATGATAGATGTATACATGATTTTACATGTTGTGGTTATACATGTTTTGATGATGATGATACATGTTGTGGTTATACATGTTTTGATGATGATGATACATGTTGTGGTAATACATGTTTTGATGATGATGATACATGTTGTGGTTATACATGTTTTGATGATGATGATACATGTTGTGGTTATACATGTTTTGATGATGATACATGTTGTGGTTATACATGCTTTGATGATGAGGATACATGTTCTGTATGTTTTGATGAACATGTGAAGGGATTGGATCATTCCTAGACTTCAGTCCTAAAGAAGAGCCGTAGACGTATGTCTTCGATAATGAAGTTCTTGATGAACATGTGAAGGGATTGGATCATTCCTGGACTTCAGTCCTAAAGAAGAGCCGTAGACGTATGTCTTCGATAATGAAGTTCTTGATGAACATGTGAAGGGATTGGATCATTCCTGGACTTCAGTCCTAAAGAAGAGCCGTAGACGTATGTCTTCGATAATGAAGTTCTTGATGAACATGTGAAGGGATTGGATCATTCCTGGACTTCAGTCCTAAAGAAGAGCCGTAGACGTATGTCTTCGATAATGAAGTTCTTGATGAACATGTGAAGGGATTGGATCATTCCTGGACTTCAGTCCTAAAGAAGAGCCATAGACGTATGTCTTCGATAATGAATTTCTTGATGAACATGTGAAGGGATTGGATCATTCCTAGACTTCAGTCCTAAAGAAGAGTCATAGACGTATGTCTTCGATAATGAAGTTCTTGATGAACATGTGAAGGGATTGGATCATTCCTGGACTTCAGTCCTAAAGAAGAGCCGTAGACGTATGTCTTCGATAATGAAGTTCTTGATGAACATGTGAAAGGATTAAGTCATCCTTGGACGTAGGTCCTAAATGTACGATGGAGGATTAAGTCATCCTTGGACGTAGGTCCTAAATGTACGGTGGAGGATTAAGTCATCCTTGGACGTAGGTCCTAAATGTACGGTTGAGGATTAAGTCATCCTTGGACGTGGTCCTAAATGTACGGTGGAGGATTAAGTCATCCTTGCACGTGGTCCTAAATGTACGGTTGAGGATTAATTCATCCTTGGACGTAGGTCCTAAATGTACGGTGGAGGATTAAGTCATCCTTGGACGTAGGTCCTAAATGTACGGTGGAGGATTAAGTCATCCTTGGACATGGTCCTAAATGTATGGTGGAGGATTAAGTCATCCTTGGACGTGGTCCTAAATGTACGGTGGAGGATTAAGTCATCCTTGGACATGGTCCTAAATGTACGGTGGAGGATTAAGTCATCCTTGGACGTGGTCCTAAATGCACAGTGGAGGATTAAGTCATCCTTGGACGTAGTCCTAAATGAACGGTTGAGGATTAAGTCATCCTTGGACGCTGTCCTAAATGTACGGTAAGGATTGGATCATCCTTGGAATTTGGTCCTGTAAACTGAGCCGTAGACATGAGGTCTCCGAGAACATGATAGGACTGGATCGTCCCTGGACTTCAGTTCAAAAGGAACATGATAGGACTGGATCGTCCCTGGACTTCGGTTCAAAAGGCACATGATAGGACTGGATCGTCCCTGGACTTCGATTCAAAAGGTACATGACTGGTTTACATCATTCTTGGATTGGAATGATCGTGTGATGACGATGCTGATGATCGTGTGATGACGATACTGATGATCATGTGATGACGATGCTGATGATCGTGTGATGCCGATGCTAATGATCGTGTGATGACGATGCTGATGATCGAGTAATGACGATGCTGATGATTGTGTGATGATGATACTGATGATCGTGTGATGACGATGTTGATGATCATGTGATGATGATGCTGATGATCGCGTGATGACGATGTTGATGTTCCAGTAACTAGTCAAGTTACTGATGATGATGAATTGAAGAAAGCTTCCGATGATATATAGATGATGTAGTAAATGACTCCTTGCTCTTGCAGATGTTGTTATAATATCCTTCTCGTTAAGGGGGAGTGTTGAATATTGTAACTTCTAAGAATATTATATTTGTACATTATTTATTCCGGAGATGTTCCATCCCTCCGATGTGATTTTATTATGTATCCGGAGATGTTTATTCCTCCGAGGAGTTCTGGTAACTAGGGTTATTAGACCCACCATGTGGGGGTCGGCCCTGAAGTTATGTTTTAGGGGTTATTAGACTTCTCCGGGAGAGGTCGGCCCCATTAGGTCTTTTAGTCAGTGAGGAGTCAGTATAAATAGAGGAGGTGAACTCCTCATTAGATCATTCACTCACTTGTGGAAGAGTGCGCACTTGTCTGGGAGATCTGCTAGGGAGACAAAGAAGGAAGGAGCACATCTTGTATTTTGGTTGATCATCTTATTGAGGAAAGCTTTGCTGGGTTTTCTACCCCATGAGGGTTTCCCAGGGTATATTCTGTGTCTATCTTGTGATTATGTTTCTTTCAGTGATCTTGCTAGTCTATTTGGTTTAAACTTAACAGTGGGAAGCTTGCCACGTTGTCTCTTCTTAGCAGTTTGAGGGCTTAGGATGCTTGGGATTTGGTGTTGTCCCCTGTTTTTGTATGAATGCCTTTTCCCCTTGGCAATTTAAATTTTAACGTTTTACTATTTTTTCCTTTTGTTTTTTGAAGTCGCACGCCACACTTTTTTGAAGGGAGCACCCCTTGGGATTGGGGTGTTCCCGGTACTCGGGAATGTCATTCCCAACTACTGGGGACCACTTATGGGTAGTGAACATACCCTTTACAGAGGGAAACATTTCCCTCTGATCGGGGAACATTCCCACCTCTGTCCCCTGCTGTCCTTGGTTTATTGGGGGTGCTGGGGAATGTTCCCAACAATGCTCCTATGCTCAGGGAGCACATACACAAGATTGTAAATGCACTTCTGTGGAACATTGGAAACTTGAATTTTGCTTATGGGTTTCAAAAATAGTGAAGTAACATGGTCTGATAAGGTAAAGTCAGTGGGGTGTTTTGAACATAAGATCTGAGGTACCAAGCTCAGAACGAGAAAAATGGATGCTCACGTGCAACAACGATGGTATATGTACAAGTCCCAAAGTACAAATGTGACAGAAATTCTGGAAATTGCTTCATTTTTGTGTTCAACACCAGTGATTGGAATACAATTGAGTTATTAACACATGGCCATGTCAGTAAGCCACAAAAATTGAACCTTTGCCAATCTGGGTTGTTCCTTTGGGCCAATAATGCCTGAACATTGATCTGCAGAGAATTATGCAAAACTTGCTAATTGAATGTGCATCGGTATCCTCAGGATTTTCTATTTTTATAGTCAGTACTGATTACGCAAGAAAGCATGATTGGATTTGGTAACTTGTCAAGTTACTTTCTTTGGTTGGAGTTTTGAGTATAGTTCAAAGCTTGGTATTGCCCTATTGAACTATAACATGTAACAATTTAGTGATAGTTTAGCATCTGTGACCTTCATTATTGCTCTACACTAGTTAGAGCTAAAAATTAGGAAGTGTGCCTTCCACAGTGGATGGCGTTGGAATTTTAATGTAATTCAAGGGCATTAAACATGGATTTTCCATGTCTGTTCACAACGAAGGGAATTGAAGTGGTTAAATAAGTAAGACTCACTACTTATTTAAAATGGCTATTGAGATTCATATATTTGCTTTGTCAAACTACCAAACCATTTACATGGATGACCTAAAAACAACCATAAGGAAGTTTTGAGATAAGGAACTTTATTAGCAGCTTACAAATTAGAGCTACTTAGAGCTCTAGATTGGCTACTGCATTTATGTGTACTGGCATCTGAAATTTATATTTAATACTTTATAACATAATGTTTTATATTTGTTCAATATATTATTATTGTCAACGAAGAATCGAACACAATGATACACTCCCTTCATGAGGTATAATAAGATTGTTCATATTTCCCTCTTATTTACATTGTATTTATGTTTCTTAAACATTAAAGAGATAGTATATTGTTAAGTTATATATAAATTGCTTTTTTTCTTTTACTCATAAAATGCATGCATGATTCATTAAATCATTAAACCTGGGGACTTGGGTTTAAATAATAAAATTATTATTGGAATTATATATTGTTTAAACCTGGGGACTATGTGAAGTTGAAGAGGATAAAGGGGTTTGCGCATTGTAGAAAGCTATGGTGGTTGTATGTTGATGGGTGCTCTGAGTTAGAAGAGCTGCTAATTAGTATGGAAACATTGGCATCTTTGGAGGTAATATGTGAAGCTTAAGAGGATACAGGGGTTGTCACATTGTACAAAGCCCTTCGGTTGCTGCATATTGTTGGGTGCTTTGAGCTAGAAGAGTTGCTAAGTATGGGTTTTTAGATTTAAACCTTAAAAGTCCATTGGCATCTTATTAGGTGCAATCTATGCAAATGACATGTAAGTGATTATGTTGACAATATTTGATCCATGACAGTAACTGGATTCGTACCTGATTTCAATAGTTTAAGATTTACCATATACAACTTCTTATTATCAATTCTCGTTTTGGGAATTTCATTCACGGGATATCATTTATTCCCTTTTTTTTATCGACTGTTGTGCATTAATCAGTTTCGTTCAACCCCACAACACTGTTGAATGTATCCATTGTCATCTGTTTTTTGTAGTGAAATTAAATCTCCAATACTGTCCTTTCGACAGTATTTGCAAAAGATACTTTAGAGGCATATTTTTGGCATTCATAAACAACTAGACTCTATTCCATCCAAAGACATATCTAGACAGTCGCATACTACAATATGACTGAATTTTCCTCTAAAGATTTTCCATGTTCAACAATTGATTTAATTTTACATGGGTAAATGATGCAAATGTTCTAGTATGCCTGATTTTGCAACGCTTTAATGCTGCAACAAAGTTTAAACAACCATTTCTCCCTAAATACATTCAACTAACCAAGTAAGCCCCAACATCATTTATTAGGTGCCCAAAAGCATGCTTATCTTGACAAACATACCTGATGACTATGTCAGTTTCGAGGATGAGAGGATGACACTAGGAGAAAAGAAAGCCTAATTGTATCAGCTCTTGCTTGGCATGCAATACTTTATAATTTATATTTGTTTATCAATATTGAGGCATGCTACCAAGGATCACAATAACTCAATTTTCGGTTGCTTCATCCTCAACTATGGCGAGTGGCCAGGAAAAAGTAACAACCCCCTTGAAATTTATGTGTCTCTGTTGAGTGTGCATGTCTAATCCAAGTTATTCATGCTTCAACTTGTAGAAGATAAGGGAATAATACATAAAAAAAACTTCTTTCCTTTGCAGGATTGTGCAATGCTAAACACTTCTATGCAAGTAAGATGAATGAACTGCCATGCCAGTATTTAAACAATGTTGCACCTTAAGCTAGTCTCTATCCTTAGTCTCTGCTACAAAGAGAATCGAGTAACATATAATAATAAAAGGCCTCAAGTAGCTAACGGCCAACCTTAGACATGTAAACAATAATTGCAAATTATAATAAATTTTAAACTTTCAAGAGCTATTGATTACATGAATCTCTAATTTCTTGTAGCTTGAGTTATTCTCCCGTTCATTTGTTTCCCATTTGTTAATTTTGTCATCAAAGCATAATCTAGACACAGAAAAGGACTGCTATGAATGCATTCCAAGCATTTATTTTGTTTTGTGATGGAGGTTAATTATCAAGTGGTTAGTTCCTATACTAAAATCCATCACTACCATTGAATTTGGCATTCCAACCCAGAAAAAAAATCGCTAGAATACTGAACTGTACATGCATTTACTCAACTGTTCAAGCCAACATTAGAGAATCAACAATATCATATCCTAGATGGTGAATCTAACATTCCATCCTAGAATAAGAGAGCTAGAATACTGAACTGTTTATGTGAATATCACAGAGACAACAATATCAGATCCTGAAATTGTAAACGGAAGAAAACAGTTCAAAACAAAAATTACATGCCCAAGAGAAAAGTCGCTTATTAAGATGCAATAGATTTTATGGTTCAAATTTAATGCTTCACACCATACCCAATGCATAGAGTACATAAACCCAGAGTCTTACTTACATCAAATATACATCAAATAGTAGAAAATCTCATGATTCACACCACTAATTGAATTCTCAAATAAATGCAAACACTTAAATCTAATTTGAATTTGAGGGCCACTCATCTTGCTAGTTGTGGATGTGCACAGAAGATCTGGATGTTTGCCTTTTCGCTGTGGGGCAGGGAGTTTGGCAGCTTCACAATAGCAGAAGAGACATAGCTGCTATAGCGACAATAAGATAAATAGATTTTAGGGCACCTGCAAATGATGCAGTTGAGTGTCCTAATGAAGGAGCACTTGCAAGAACATCGGATGATGAATTAGTGGAAGCTACCCCTTGGGAGATTAGTTGTCAACTTCAACGGAACAAACTGAAACAGAAGTGAGTGTGGGGCTGGAGAATGGATTGGAAGATCAAATATGTCTTCAAAAGTTTTCCCAATGTAAAGTGCTACTCTAAACAACACTGGTTTTCCACTATTATAAATAAGTATAGGAATAAGTACATGATTTTTAGATTTATAAATAAGTATGTTATAAGTAATTTTATTTTTGGAAAATAAAATATAATTTTAAAAACTCTAATAATGAAAGGATTTTCAGAAAGTTGCCCAATATTTTATGAATTTTTTTTTAAACTAGACAAAAAGATAAAATTCTTTAAAATTATTATTCACTCTACCTTTCATCAAACAAAATATTAAAGTTTTGGATCCACATTATATATGACTTCATGGCCATGTTTACACTTCACCTGAGTATGGGATTTTCTACCACGATAAAGACAATTTATTTACATTTATTTTTTTATTTATTTGTAAATGATTCTCATGTCTTTGACTTGTTAATGATTTCTCACTTTGTGCTCAAGTGGTCTCCTTTATAGACGAAAAAGACAATGTATTTGAACCATCAATTACATTCCCATATTATGGGACATTTGTTAGTACATTCATTTGTTCCTACTTATCCCAAATCAAGGGTCAAGCCAAAAACTCCTACAAGCATACCTACTTTATACATTATATAACCTATTAAATCCACTTGAGATAAGATTATAACTCAAATATCACAATAGAAGTCCTAGTATCAATCTCCCGATTTATTTGACATCTTATGTGCAAGTTGTCGGACGTCCAATTTTGGTTTTAAGGGCCATGTTGCTACATATTTTTATGCAGGATGGTGATCCCGAGGAGTATTGTTGATTTGACACATGATCTTCCTTGATCTCCCTCTCTTGCCACACATGTGGAGGCATGGTTATATTAAATTGTCATAGTGGCACACATGTTGAGCCACTTTGGTAATCTTTTACTTCACGTGGGGTCCTATTGCACATATGTTCATGTAGTTTGCCACTTGGAGGAGAACTTAAGCATTGCTTGAGCTATTTTAGGAGGGGTTGTTTTTATTGCTTGTAGTTTAATAGTTGGTTGAAAGCATTGACTTCACTCAACTTTCCTAGTCTTATTGGGTTTAGATTAGCCGATGACTAATGAACAAGATAATTTTACATAGTTACTATGTATCAAAGGTAGCTTAGTCTATCTAACTATATTGATAGAGATCTATGTGTTTGACTATAAACATAATAGACAAGTGATGTTAGGTAAATCTACATGTATGTAATTCCATAACCTTAAATATGCATATAATCTTAATGAATAGTGGAACCAAAGCCTTATCCTAATATATGAAATTGAGATTAAGTTTATCATCATATCTACTTAAGATATATGTACAAGGTTATGTAGAATGATTCATCCACATTAAGTAGGCAATGTAATGACTTGCCTTTGATTCCCTTTGTTATAGGTCACTGGTGAATTAATATTGTAAGTGTAGTGTGTCAAAGGCAAGTTAGTCTATGTAACTATATTAATAGAGATCTGTGTGTTTGACTAGGATCTAGGGGATTCCCACCAAGTTCACCAAGCTTGCATTAAGAAGAGGCTCAACTTATTGAGTTTCCTGTTGGTGAACATACATCTATCTTATTGGGAGTCCCCATCAAGGAATATAATATGTATGTTGTGAATTGTCTCATAAATAACTAATATGTAACCAATGTAAGTTGTAAGTGATATTTTTAACCTTACGTATTATGTGTAATTATTCATATAGGTAAGATTGTATTACACGACTTTCACTGTAATTACCTAATGTTGGTACAACCATAAGATAGAGAAGAGTGTAATCTCCATAGTAATAACCATACCTAAGCTATCATAATAAGCAATGCTTGTTACAATCATATTAAACGTATAGGTTGTTTATACCAGTAGATATCAGTTGCTTGTATTGATTATTATGATTCCCAACTTAAGTACAGTATAAGCATTACTAATAACGTATGCAATTGATTACGGATAAACACATAGGGTTACGCTGATGGGTTAAGCTCAGCACCACATATAAGCTTATCACATTGTTATTATATGAAAGCTGTGAAGAAAGACCATAGCTTATAATAGGTAACTAGCATATGTGATGTCACGTAAATCACGTAAATCTACATGTATGTAATTCCATAACCTTAGATATGTGTACAATGTTAATGAATAGTAGAACCAAATCCTTATACTAATATATGAGATTGAGCTTACGTTTATCATCATATCTGCTTAAGATATATGTACAAGGTTATGTAGAATGATTCATCGACATTAAATAGGCAATGTAATGCCTTGGCTTTGATTCCCTTTGTTATAGGTCACCAATGAATCTAATATTGCATTGAATCTAATGATGCCCCCCGACTAGGATAAGAAATCAAGTGTGTAGTGATGTGTCATGAGAAACATTATATCCATATTTCTTCATAAAGTGACTCTGACCTTTTAAGTGCCAAAACTTTTCGCTCTAACCAGAACCGTAGCTGCATAGTTTCCTACAAAAATCCATCCTAGTGGTTGTAAGATAACAAACTCAAATATAGCTTCCAAAAAAAAAGGACTAAACACATACACATAGAATTTTCTTGTTTGCTAATTGGCATTTTTTTGCATTGATACCAAATCTTGGATATTTAATAATTTCAACTTAGCAATCAACATGCCATTTTTATCTATTCTACTAGGAGGGAAAAATACATTCCATTTGAAAAAAGTTTGTTGTGAATATGTTCCTTCCTTTGCTTTGCTTATTTGCAATGATAAGAACAATTTACAATGTTTACAACATCATGGTTTGAAAAAATTCCATGCCCTTCACTTATTTTCTTTTCCTTAGGATCTGCTTCTCTTCACTTGCCTGCAGGTTTTCCTATATAACTGGCCAGGGACATAGAAAAAAGAACAACAAAAAAGGCAAGAAATATATGCTATTGCAAATGTCTTTGTAGGCAATACGGGAAAAGACAAAAGTAAAAGTGACTATGTTTTAAGGGAAAATGGTCTTGGGATCAAATATTCTAATTGGCAACAAATTGATGGCGCTTTGGCTATAAACAATCTGTTTCGACTAGACAATTTCCACTATGAGCTAGGAAATTGCCTGTTTGATGCACTTGCAGTATTATTGCATTTCCGATATACATCAATAGAGATAAGGGAATGGATTGTGAATCATTTCCATGTTTGTCTAGATCAGAAAGATCCCTCTGCATTGTTATCAATGCGCACAGAATTGACAGTTGACTATTTGCTAGAATTGCATAACATAGGAAATGTCAACGAATATCTCAATCGCATGTCGCAATCTGCTTCACAACCAGATGATCAAAGTGTATATGGACTATGGGGTGATATATTTTGATTCAAGTGGTTTTCAAAATGGTTGAACGTTCCAGTCACTGTTTGGTCATTAACAAAAGGAACAAAATACCTTCATTTCAATTCTGGGGGATTTGAATATTGCTACAATATATTGTTCCATGACCACACACCAGCTTCTGGCCACTTCGAACCATTGTTGTCATATAAAACAATGCAAGCCAAAAGACAAGCCACTGATATGCTTTCTCCAAGCACAAATGTAAATCAATGTCTATATAACCAAGTTGAAATGTCATTTCAACTTCGAGGCAATTGCCATGACTCCTTGTTTGAATCAATCTCCAAATTGACACTCTTCGCTGATGGACAAAGTGTTAGAAAAGCAGTTGCGCAAAGATTTTATGACTCTATTGCTTCAAACGATATTAGAGTAATATAGTGCTTAGACATATATTTTGATAAAAGCACATTAGTAGATACATCTTGTGTTTCTGGATGGGAAACCTATATTGTCCATTTGGCAGAGCCATATATCATTGGTCACATAGAAGGAGATCGATTTGCTCTTCAATGGTTATGTGAGCTACTAGACACTAACATACATCTATGGAGCAATAATTTGCAAGAAAATATTGCCATATTCCATGCAACAAATAGATCGTTGGAAGTTCTATGCCTAATGCAACATGTAATAGATAAAATGCATTCTCATTTCCAACCCTTGTTACAAGAACATTGTGGAAATAAAATGCCCTTTTCCCTCAATTGCAAGAGAAATACTTCTACTGCAATTGCAATGGATGATTCTGAAAAGAACAAACAGACAATAGCAAAAGAAAACGTTGTAGAGAAGAACATTGAGAAAGGATCCTTGAACAAACCAATATACATAGATGCAAGTAAAGCAAAGAGGCAAAAACAAAAGATAACAAACATAAGAAAAAAAAACTCTTGCATTGCTGAGCAATTTTCAAAAGCCAAAACCAGCATGCAAACATGCATTGATGACAATACACAAAAAAACTTGCGCTTGTTGAAACACAATATGCGTAGACAAGGAATGGACATTCGTCAAAATCAAAAGGAATGTACAAAGGCAAAGAAAGCAGTTGTTACATACTTAAAAGTTATTCAAGACACACCTATTCATGCATGTTCTATGTGTAAACAACTGCATTTTAAAAAAAGACATTTGTTGTGTGAACAACACAATTAAATTAGCCTTTCAAACTCTAGCAAATATAGAAGATTTGACATGCCCAATGCTACTTGTTCAAATTTGTAGACCTTGCAAGAAAGCAATTGCTAATGGGAAATTGCCTATGTTTACATCGCCTACACGAATCCGCTGCAATAACATATTGCCATCTGTAACTATACTGACTCCTTTGGAAGAATGATTGGTGTCACCAAGAATAGCCTTTGCACAAATAAGACAACTTGGTTATAAAAGAGCACAAATTGGGCTGACTGGCTCAATTATCAATGTGCCTGCAAGCTTGGATAGAGTTCAAACAGCATTGCCTAGAAGTCTAGATGACAATTTGACAGTTGCAGTTATGCTAAAGTGAAAATTGGAATACAAAAATGCACATCTATCTAGAAATATTCGGCCAAAGATCATTATGACTGCGTTGAATGATTTATGCAAAACCAAACTTTATAAAATTGAAGGCATTGTAATCAATACTAGTTGGGAAAAAATATTTAATGAAACAGCCAAACAAGAGTCAAATAATCAACAAACAATGGAACAAGCAGATAATGATGAAAATGAAATAAACATAGAACCAATATCAGAAACATTGATACATGGATATGGAGAAACACATCGAATAGATGATTTAGACAAAAAAATCATAGAAATTGCACCTTCCGAGAACTTTCGACCATTGAGCATTTTCCAAGACAAATACTCTGAAGAACTAAACTTTCCTACACTTTTCTACGGATTCAATCGACCAAATGAAATTTTCGATCATTTTCTTATCAACAAGTATCACAGTGGGAGCTACAACATGAAAGTACAGACTTTGAAACACATGGCACGAACATTTTCTTTAAAGCAATTAAAGTCATAATAAAACAAGTAAAAAACACTGCTTGGATATCAATTCGCATGGGAGAGTTAAAGGACAAAAAAATATTGGCAAAAGATGTCAAGTCAAAAGACAATCTTGTAAAAATACTCCAATCTCCGATCGGGTATCGTACATTGAAAGCAATCAGAACATCACCTGATTACTTTGAAAATATGAAAAAAGATCTGTTTGCAATGATTCGACAGCTTGGTCCTCCTACGTTCTTTTTAACCTTTAGAAGTGCTGAACACCTTTGGGCACCTTTATGCAATGCATTGAAACAAATTGAAGAAAAACATTTGGGAAACTTACAAGACAATGCATTGGAAGAAAATATTGACACATTAATAAGAAGACACCCAGTACTTTGTACTCGCTACTATAGACACAAAATAGCAGCACTAAAGTCTCTTATGTTAAAAAACAACACATTGTTTGGAAAAATACAAGATTTTTTCTTTACGACCGAATTTCAACAAAGAGGAAATGAGCATGAACATGGACTAATTTGGATTCAAAATGCACTTGTTTATGGAAAAAATTCAAACGAGGAGATTACTACTTTTGTTGATCGCTATATATCCACAGACTCGTTTTTACTTGATCAAAATCTTATTCAAATTCAAACGCATCGTCACACAAAAACATGTAGAAAACATCGACATTCCACATGCAGATTCAATTTCCCATTGCCTCCTAGGGATAGTACCATCATTCTAGAGCCACTAGAAAATGCTTCAGATGATCTCATTCAAAGAGCAAAAAAAGTATTCTCTCTTATTGAACATAAGGAATATTCTAAAAACATGTCATTTGCACAATTACTCCTAGAGGTAGAACTAACCAGAGATGAATACATTTTGCTACTATGGTCTTTGCTTTCTCGTTCTACCTTAATACTAAAAAGAGATCCTGCTGACATTTGGATCAACTCATTTGCAAAAGTGATACCAGAGTTATGGCAGGAAAATACAGATGCACAATATATCTTAAATGCTTATGCTAGGGCAACATATGTAAGCTCTTACATCACCAAATTTTATAGATGCATGACAAATGCTTTCAAAAAGATCAAAGAACAATGTCTTATTGAGAATGATGGAAAGATTGAAACGATACATAAGCTTGGAAATGCGCTTCTGAACATGCAACAAATGTCTACTACACAAGCAATACATATCATACTCTCGTTACCGCTACATTCATCCTCCAGGAAGACTATTTTCATTAACACTGCTCCAGACGACAAAAAAATAGTTGTCTTGAAAAAACCATCACTTTTGGAAAAAGAACCAGATGACTCTGATGACATTATTTGCCCATCAATTTTGGACAAATACATTGCACGCCCTATTGAGCTTGAAAACATCTCCTTGGCAGAATATGCATCTTTCTATTCTTGTATCCACTCAATTACAAGAAAAAGAAATAGACCATGTATCATATGATCTATTCGCTATAACAAACAAAAAGACCCTTAGAATTTCTTTAGAGAAAAGATCATCCTCTTTATGCCACATAGAGACAATTGCCACCTACTAAAGAGCAATTTCAAAACATGGTCTGATGCATATGTTGCATTCAAAGAACAAATAGACATTGTAGAACAAAAGTTCATGGCACCAACAACGACAAAGTGGGTTGACCTTGATAATGCCGTTGAAACAATTGAATTGCAAGACACAACTATGCCTCCTCTAACAACAGACAAAACAACAACTATTTCTGGATTTGAACAATATGACATTCAACATGATCTAATCTGCAAAACTATGTCCAATGCATCAAAACCTGGGATTGGGTGCAACTTGACAGAAAAGCCATTTCTTTTGGACATGCATGAATACCATGCAATTCAAAGAAACCTAAATACTCAACAACAATCAATCGTGAAAGAAGTTATTGCAAGGAAAAAAAAAATCCCCTCACTCCAATTCGCTTGTTTTTGATAGGAGGGGCAGGAACAGGTAAAAATTACACCGCAAAAGCAATCTATGATGGCCTTTTGCATTACTATGACAAAGAAATTGGTAGTGATCCTTTAAAGAAAAAGGGTCTTATAGTTGCATTTACTAGAAAAGCAGCATATGATGCAGGTGGCATTACAGTCCACTCTGCTTTCAGACTTCCATTAAGTTCAAACATGCTTCCTCTAAATTCAAACATCCTAGATCTTTTGACAAAAGATTATGAACAACTTCGAGTATTGTTGATTGATGAAGTCTCATTAATAGGGTCTCGAATGCTATACAACATCGACAAACGACTATGTGAAATCATGTACACACCAACAAAAGCATTTGGAAACCTTGATGTCATATTCTGTCGTGATTTGTGTCAAGCACAACCTGTTCAGGATTGTTGGATTTTTGAACAACCAAGATTCCAACAACAAACATTTCCTTACACATTTTGGTTTGATGCCATAAAATGCTATGAACTTACAACAATTGTACGTCAAAGAAATCAAACATTCATATCAATTTTGAATAGAATTAGAACATGCTCTCGAACGCTGGATGACATAGATTACTTAAACCAACATTGCTACAAACAACCACCAGTAGATGCAACGTTTCCTTATCTTTTCCATAGTAATAAGGATGTTCAACAACATAACTCAAAAATGTTATCAGCTATGCAAACAGAAACATTCACACTTGTAGCACATGATAGAAGAATTGATTCAATTGAAAAAAATGACCATAGACAAAAGACATTGCGACTTCCCTCTATGATAGTAGTAAAAAAGGATATGCTTATTGAACAAGTTGGAGGCAACTACTCAATTGAGGATGGCTTGGCTAATGGTGCAGAAGGTGTGTTTAAACACTATACACAAACAGACCATGATATTGTTTGGATTGAGTTTGCAGATCCAAAAGTTGGAGACAAGCAACGTGCTACTATGCAACATCTTTATACACCTGCCGTAAATTCCAATTGGACACCAATCAAAAGAATTGTGATACAAACAACACTTGAAAATAAAATGAATGTTATGCGAACACAATTCCCAATTCAGTTGGCATGTGCAAGGACAATCCATAGAGCACAAGGATTGACAATGAACAAATTGGCATTTGAACCAAAAGGAATTAAGAGACACGGCCTTGTTTACACTGTGCTCTCACGTGTCAGAGATATTGATTGTCTTTATCTTTTAAACAAGTTAGAACAAATGTAACATCCTCTATTTTTAGCCTTACCAAAATTCATAAATGTATATTGTAACTATAATTATGGCCCTGGTGAGGAGCTCAAGGCCAAGGTCCCACCAGTGGACCTTGAAGAGTATTGTTGTGATTTATTGTGGACGGACGCACCTTAGTGACGGGCAAGCAAAGCCACTAAGGAAGAAGGTGTGGTAACTAAAAGCTTGAATAGATGACGGATGTCATCTTAGTATCTCAAGCACTTACATGATAAACTTAAGTTATTCATAGTATCGTCCTAAGTAGACGATTGGCGATAGTGATTATTTAGTTACACAACTATTATTATAGTTCCTAAGGATTAAGTATCATCCATATGGACTAATTAATTTGATTACGTATAATCCTAATAGGATTAAGCCACTAAACAAAGATTTTAGTGAATAAAGCCTAAGAGATCACTGAGAATGATACATCCTAGTTTCGACTTGGATGGAGAGTAACCAAAAAACCTTTAAATAATTGAATATGGATTACCTTTTGGATTGCATAGATCTTTGAGATCTTATAGACGATCTCTGCAAAATAGCCAAAAGTGCACATCTTTAGTTACGTATATTGTTGATTCAATATATATATATATATATATATAACCATATATATAATGTATTGTACATATATATGTATATATATGGTGGTTTTCATGCGTACCAATTGTCGCCGAAGGAAGAAAGGAAAAAGGCCCATCTCCTGCCACGATGGAAGAGTGGAAGGCATGCGTTAAACTCAACCATCATAAAAGAGGACGTGGTTGGTTGTTGACACTTGGTGTGAACCATATCTCCAGATGGTGGAGAAAAGGAGAGGTACCACATTAAGGCGGACCCAACGATGAAAGGGAGGGGACCTGTGATGTTAATGGAATTTATACTTATAGAGGGAGCACGGTGATGAAAGGGGGACCATGGGAGGATGATTGGAGAGCAACCTCCATAACGAGGGTAATGGGAGTACAAACCTAGCGAAAGAATCTGTATGTTTGGATAATTAGTCGGATACCACTTTTAGATGTATGTCTACTAGGGGAAGGGATCGCACATGTGCTTGATCCCTGCATATTTTAATTCTCCGTGGTGGGATGAGTTATTGCTTTCTGGAATTTAGATCTCTGGTTGAAGGTGCCGAACAGTATTCAACTTCCTGTAGATTGTTGTTGCGTTTGTTTTATTTGATGTATTGATGGAAATCCAGATCTAAAACTCTAGTGAATGCGTAGATCAATATGGAGTTTCGGTATATTGTTACTGTGTTTTATATATATATCGTGTATTTTGTGTTTCTGATTAAAAAGCATAGACAAAGATCATCGGTTTTGTCTTCCATCAGAAATCTGATCCAGTGTTACGATTACACCGGTCTTAAGCCGTGATTGTTCTGCCTTAGCGTCACGGTTAGATCTCGGTTGCGATCTCTTTTTTGTCATACATTATGTATACTGTGTAAGAGCCATTTGTGTTATCGTCATCATATATAGTCGTTGTGGAGCTGTATAATGACGGACAGGGATTTCAACTTGGGAGTGTATTGGAATAACTCAAAGGTCTGGAAAGGACGGCTCAGTTCTGAGAAAGAGCCCGATCCCATTTAGATAATATGGGTAGTTTTTCCATGACCAATCCCTACATCGTTGCTTGCAAATCTCATTGATTTTGATTTTTGTATATGATTTTGTATGTTGGACAGGACGTGACAAAGTTTAGTCTTGGTAGAAGGAGATCTTTATTTCTTTAGGTTTTATATAATTGTTTTGGAAATATGTCTTCATCACCCACCAATAGAGGGTTACAGATTCGATACCGGAGCTTTAGTTATCCGTTTGCGTTTGATCTCATCAAAGTATTTTTATCTCTGTAATTTGTGGATTTTGTTTAGTTCTCTCACCAAATCTAACATTTATGGATTTGCGTCCTAAGGGATTTTTGCATGGAAAGACTCTACCTGAAATGGCCATAATTGAGAGTAGTTTATAGTGTTCCAGTTTATGCTTGTAAGTTTTCTACCTGTTGAAATCATAAAATCCATTCGGGGATGCGTGGATGGTGTTCCATAGTGCCTTCATTATGGCGCAGAACTGGAGTAAGATCCCGATCCTATATTATAGCATGGATGATGTTCCATATTGTTTTCATTATGGCACAAAACTAGAGAGGAATCTCGGCTTCGCCGTTGGTCATGGTAAATGAATTTTACTGGAAATGGCGTTTTCCCTTGGGATATCGTTTGGTAGCATTATTGCTCTTTTTCTCTGTATCAAATGCACCTAGAAAGAAGAGGTAAACTCAGTCCATGGTACAAAAACCTTAACACTCCTCGCATTATGAATCTTTGTATTGAAGTTCGCTAGAGCATCGAGTTATAGATCTTTGCAATGTGATGTTAATGGGTGAATTCTAGATCTCTGTATTTCCGTGATAGATAGCTGGGTCAGAGTTCTCTGTACTTGAATGGCTAGGTCACAGAGTCATAGATCTTGGTATTATTTAGATGGCGGGATATTTGGTGACATGCAACTATCGTATATCTGGGTTTTCCAATTTAGAAATATGCCTCTCTTTAATTAATGGCGCAGGCAACCCTAAGATTACTTCTCAGTTCAAAGACTGTGTTAGCTGCATTAATTACCTAACTCCTTTGTAGAAGAATTTGGCTGTATTTAAGTTAATGATTTGTCTAGTTAGATTTTAGTCAACATATATGTTACGTCTAGTTAAAAGATGTTTAAATATATGTGTAACAAATATGAATGGCAAATGTGAATTGTATTATTATGTTTAGTTAAAAGATGTTTAAAATATGGGTAAGAAATATGGATGGAAAGGAAGAGTAAGTGATAGTAGTGATCACTGCGATCTTTTTGTAAAGTTAGCTGGATAGGAATATGTGATAATGGTGATCGCTGGATTTTTATTTAGTTAAATTATATTGTCCTTTACATACGAAATTATTGAAGGGAAATAAGATTGCACCTTTGTTCATGAGATATTATGCAGGAAGAAAAATTGAAGTGAAAATTGTTCTAGATAGCTAGAAGGGCTTGGAATGTTGGAAGTTGAAGAACGCAACAATTGGTTGCAGATGTAAAACCCTCTTCTTGTTGAGTAATAAAAGAAATGACCTTCCTTTGTGGACGTATCCCAATAGGGGTGAACCACCTGAAATTGTTCTCTTCTTATGTGTATGTGTGTTATTGTGGTTGATATGTATTTGTTATGGGAATTCCTTGATGTCATGAGATTAAAATGTATGGTTGAAAGCTGCGATGGTAATACTTAATAATATAAGTAAATTGACCTTTATAAGAATGTCAAGTGTATGCACAAGGATTAATTACATGTTGGTTGTTTTCTTAAAATGTTTTATTGTGAAGATCTTTAAGGGAAGAAATTTTAATTTTCACCAAAATACTAACTCGCAAATATTGGAGATGTTACAACAAAGAAATTTTATAACTTGTGCAAAAGTCACCACTGAAATAGATAGATTAAAAACACATGCAAGTTTGCAATTTGAATACGGTCTGCACTCAATGCCAGATGCTAGGCAATTACTCATTTCATCATTGAACACACGCAACTTGCTTTTGCACTATGACGATGTTTTGAATGATCATGAACTTATGCAAGCAGACAGTTTATGTTTACAAGAAACTCACGTGCACACACTTGCCAAAGAAACAAAAATGATAGAAAAATACAATTTCTTCTCAGCATTTTCAATGCATGGAATCCTTACATTGATTAAAAAAGACATTGCCATCATCGATTCTAAAAACTATACAAAAAAATCCACCGAAGCAATTTGCGTAGATCTTGAATTAGGCTGCAATGTATTGAAAGTAGTGAACATTTACAATAGACCATGTGGTGTGCTTGATGATCTTTTTCATATACTGAGTTGCATTTTGTCAACTTGCACACCAACTACTCAAATCCTAGTAGTTGGTGACTTGAACATTGACATGTTGCAAGAAACAACATCGAAAAGAAAATTGCAATTGTTTATGCAAATGAAAGGCTTGACATTGAAAACAACAAAGGCAACAACAAACACCGGTTCAATGCTTGATCACTTCTGGACAAATTTGAAACACAGAGATATTGTTTTCAATATTTCAGATGGTTATTGGACTGATCACTATTCAACTTTCCTATCGATCCTTTGACAAAAAAGCGTAGTCTATTCAATTTTGCATTATCTAATTTTATTATCTTCCTATCTATGAACGGATCCATGATAGCATATTTGCACAAAATCAAAAGCAGGTACTATTCTTTCTCCTGCAACTTTCATGCACTTTAAACTACAGCAATTTGGTTTTTTCCTACTCACTGTAAGCTAGAGTTAGATCAGCTTTGGGCATCTGCTACATTGATGTCACAGCTATGAGTTTAAATTCTGTTGAACTTTCTCATATTCTTATAATCTATTTCGTGATGTCAAATTTTGGTTATTTTTTATTGTTGAAAGTTGTTTACACTTTATTTTGTCCACAGTTCAGATCTAAAAAATAGCAATTATGCCACAACATATGTAGACACTCTTTACAAAAAGTATTCATCTGCTATCTCCATTTTATAATAATGCAGACCATATATAAGCTACATAAAATGTTTTAATAACAAATTCTTATGTTCAAGATAATTGTAGATGAAAATTTGTTCAATATTTGGCTGTAAATAACATAGTTTTGAACACTTGTTTAATTGAAATTCTTGACACTACATAGACTTTGCGCTATGCATATGTCAAACATCCAGTCAAAGAATTATAGACATTTGTTTTTTTTGCTTGTTTGTTTTTATGCTATCTATTTGTTGCCATATTTTCCATCTGTTATAAACCTCTTCTACTCTTTACACTAATTAATAATCTCAACTACATCTGATTTGCTTAATATTTCTCGCATGTGCAGCTTTTGAAACTCAAATCAAAAATTGCAAAATAATGGAAAATAGTTCCTTGCCTTTGCACAACACAACAAAAACAATATCAGCACCAAACAACCCGACAATGGGAACAATGTCAACTGCTGAAATTCCAAAAAGGTATGCAATTATTTTGGTTCTAATTGCTTTTTACATCATTTTTAACACATGAAACTTCCCCATCTTCTTTTACGATTTCCTAGCACAGAATATAACTATTGCATTGACAAATATTTTTTCAAGCTTGATCTAAGTTTCAACATTTCTGCAATTGATTACTGATAATTTCTTTCTTGGCCTTTTTCTCTAACTATAACAATAGCAAGTTCAGACAAACACTTCCAGAAGCAGCTACTATTATAGAGCTATGCACATGGGGACTTCACTGGAAGGCAATATAATATCACGTTCATTCATATTGCGGTGTTAAATATTCATGAAAACCTACAAATTATATTGCTTATATATTAAGGGGCAAAGGGTTTTTTTATTTAATGTAACAATACAAAAATACTTTGGGGTCTTTTTTATATGGGCGGGTAGACAAATATCCGCTAAATGGAGATGGCAAGATCACGGTTGGATGAGAAATCAGGTTGAGGCAACGATCTTACCAGTACGTAGGGAAATCGTGTCTTGAAGCATGATTGAGGCCAGGGGTTTCATGGTGAAGTGGGTTTCCAGTCGATCATAGTCGAGAGACAGTGGTCATTGACAACCAATTGTTACCAATAGCACTCATCTAGTTGTTACCAATATCCTTGGGAGGCTCTAAGCCTTGAGGGCCTGTTATAGGCCCCCGATAGGCCTTGGGGGCTTGAATACCCAACCACTCGTGCCTATTACAGGCCTTGGCAGGTTTATTCATCCTCCTAGAGCTTGTTATAGGCCCTGGGGGCTTAGATAGCTAGCCCACAACAAGCTTAGTCAGCGATTGGAGAACTGCAACATGCAATCTAAATGTTGTACTATGTGCATTGGCTCTAGTGACATACAAGAAGTGATATCCTATCTCTTCATTAGACCATTAGATGTTGCAAATCATAATGATATGTGGGTGAAGTAATGTGCATCCACAATATACATTGAAAGAAGAAAGGTGCATTGTAGAATGAATGTGGGGTATCATATCAATATACTAGGTAGAAATATAAAGGGGTTTAAAACATGTTAATGAAAAAATTGATACATACAATATCTAGTGAAAATAGGGGTTTTTTTAAATGGGGAAGGCATATTGGGAGGGGGTTAAAAAAATGATTTTAGAAGGTATTTTCCAATATTTAGTGAAATTAGGGGTATTGTTTCATATGCCACGAACGAACATGCTATGATAGCAGTTTATTGAGTGAAGCCCCCGTGGCTATACACAACAACACCAAAAATTGTTTTCGAAGGAGACATCTTGGCCGTATATGGGCCCGCACAGAACAAAATACAAAGTTCTCCTGTAAAGGCACAAATACTGCATGCAGCCTTTGTTGATAGAGATGGGCTAATGACAATCACTGCTGGAATAAGTGACAACTTGATCAAACGTTTTGGTAGCTATTTCTCAACCAGCAAAAGTCTAAGAATCACTCGATTTGGGCTAAAAAAAAAAGGCCAGTACGACAGAGGCGATGCCAAGTATTCAATAGTCATATTCCCACATACAATAATTGAGACAATTGATCGAGTTTGCAAAATGAGAAAGCTAGCTCCAGATATGACAATTACTGATCTGTTGTCATCGACCGACTCCTACTCTGTTGGCTCTGTCGCAGCAATCGTTGTTGCATGTGAATACAACAACAGGTAGTTCAACTTGCATATCAAAGATGGTGGAACGGCAAACGACCATGCAACAGTAAATTTTCCATTTGCATAGCTAATGTTCTTTTGGAATTGTTTTTTTTTAAACCCAAATAAAATTTTCACTCTTTTATATAAACAAGAAAATAGAAAAAAAACAAACACAAATAGCTTTAACGATTTCTAATTGCAACCTATTCTTATTGAATGTTGTCTTCTACTATTGCAGTTACAGGTTAGTGAAGGCTACAAAGAACTGTTCTTGCAAATTCAAGAACAACTTGCATCTGATAATCCTCCATTCTATCTATTTAAAAACATTGTCCTAAATGACACTAAAGCAAGCCACATGCTCCGGACCTGTGCAACTACCTTTATTGACCCTCTTAATGATGATTATGCAATTCAAAATTTGCTGCCAATCATTGACTGAAAGACACAGGTCCGTTGAAAAATTGCTTCTTTCTCACTTCATGAACAAGGAAAAATAAAAACACAATCTACTTTGGTGCAAACTAGTTTCATTGCTTAACACCTTCTTCTGTTTTTTTGTCTCTTGTTCATTGTCTAATAGCATTGACTTTGTTATGTATAATAGACTTCAGTTAAAAACTTCTTTAAATTGTTGTGATCTCTTGAAAATATTATCATCAAAACTGGTATAGATTTTGCAAAGAAACTGGTATAGGATTTCCTTTTGACTGTATAGCTAACCACAAATTTATCTCGATTTCATTGTCCACTTCTACGAGACATTTGTTATGCAAATTTTGAAACCCCAACCAACCTTTCCATCCTATAAAAAACAAGCAATATCTAGTTTAGTTTCCACTAGTTAAATCTATATAAACTTGCTCAAGTAAATATTATTTTAACCATAAGTATGTTAAGTTTAAACTTACTTAAGTAAATATTATTTTAACCATAAGTATGTTAAGTTTTTGACAGCCTAATCCACTGAAAAAAAAAGTTTTTTGCAGCCTAAATTCCGGTATTGTCGATAGACACCATTTTATATATATATATATATATATTTACGAGAAGCTCCACAATGGAAAGTTCTTACGAGAAGCTCCATGACATCAGAACCTGTCCCTGCCACAAATAGAAACTGTTGAATATAGATATGTACAAAAAAAATGGTCTAGCTCTCTCAAGTCTGCATTTTACTCATCCTTCACCTACCAACACTATGAAATCATTCCATCATTGCACACTTGGATATAACAAGTCTAAAATAATCACTTTTAAAAATAACATCATCTCTCATGTGGATGAAAGTAGTCTCATTAGGCTCACTTTTCTATAAGGAGCCCAAATATGTGCTAAAAAACTACATACAACCCTTGATAAGCACACTGCTAAAAATAACCATTGTCGTGATTCACTCATGAAATTGATCACATGTTGCCTGAAATATGCTCATCTCGTGAGCTTGTGATGACCAAAAATATATAAACATCTCTCACATACAAGCCCAGAAGTCTAGCTCCCAGAAAAGCAAATTGCAAAAAATAACAGTTTCTCAAACTCTGGCGAAACCGATTCTCAAACAACCTTTAATCACTGTAAAAGTCTGGATGCACTTGTATTAGCACCAACATGATGTACTCTAGCTAAATCTTAGCCCTTCATTTCTGCAAGGAAATATGGGGGTTAACATTTCCCAAATAGACCTTCTCAATTGGTGAACCCTCTGATATCTCCTCCTTGACTTTTTGTGGTTTTTGATTGCATGTTGCCTGAAATAAGCTCATCGACATCGTGAGCTTGTGATGACCAAGAATATTTAAACATCTCACATGCAGGCCCCAGAAAACCAAATTGCTAAAAATAAGTTAATAAGAGTTTCTCAAAATCTGGTGAAACTGATTCTCAAATAAGCTTTAATCACTGTAAAAGTCTGAATGCACTTGTATTGGGACCAACATAGTGTAGTCTAGCTAAATATTAACCCTTCATTTGTGCAAAGAAATATGGGGTCAACGTTTCGCAACTAGACCTTCCCAATTGGTGAACCCTCTCATATCTCCTTGAGTTTTCATGATTTCTTTCTTGTATCGGTGTTTCTGATGTTGAGTACACATTTTTCCTATAATCAAGAATCTCATCTATTTGTAATTCTAGCCTCAAGGCTAACAAGCACATGCTTCCCTGAGTCATTGCTTTTAGGTTGTTTTAGCCATTTGAAAAAGGGCCACTTTGAAAACTCTATTTTAAAAAGAAACCTGCACATCTAGTTCCTGCAATCAGAAATCTCCTTTTCCTTTACTATATCTCCTAAGCACATGCTGCTTAAAGCTATGGATTTTAAGCTCTTTTAGCCATTTAGACAGAAGTATTTGGTTTTCTATAAAATCAATTTAGTTGTTAGATTTATTTGAGCACATCATAACTAATTTTAAGTCTTCTTTGAGTCTCATTTGGAATCATATGTTTAAGCCTATCCAATTGGTCTTCCCAATAAGACATGTCATTTTTTGCCATAGACAATCACCCCAAATACTTTTAAACATAAAGGAAATCCATCACAAGCTTCTAAGAATTTATGGAAAGATTCAAATACTACGATTGGAAAAGACTGGTTGAAGGCATGGGAGCACAAGAGCTCTCGGGAGTATTGTGTATTGAGGCCAGTTGCTTTATAAATTGATGACGTTTCCACTCCCCAACTTGTGAGAACATCTTTATCTCGAGATGTAATCAATATCAAGCTCTCTTTGCAAAGAAGGCTTTTAAGTACCAAAAGTGCATCCAACTAATTCACGTTATCTACATCATCTAAAATTATTAATGCTAGATAAGATGACAGTGGCACGACTAGATTTTTGTGATCGGAAGATACATCTAGGACGCTTAGAGTGCCACGAGACAGGTTTTATATTTGTTTAACTCCTCAAAATTGCATTTGCAGTGGCGTTGGAGATTTGGATATTCTGCTTTTTGCAAAAGGTCATTGTGTGTCTATACTCTCAATGTGAGAAGAAAAATTATGAGAATACAGCCTTGCATGTCCATTAAATGGAAATCCTCTTCGCACAAACAATATTTATTGCATAGTGGCAAAGTACAATTTATTCTCTTCCTATGGGTGCTTCAAAACATTGTTTGCATTGCAACAAATTTTATATTCAAGCCTATAACTCTGTTCACAACACTCTTATTCATTAGTTTCCGAGGATTGCTTTTGCAATGTCTCTTTGTTTTTACCCTTTGGCTAAGAACAGTTAGCCAATGGCTACGTTTCCCATTAGCATTGTAATTAGTTACAGTGCTTTGAATCTAAGTTTAATTATTATTCAAATAAAAAGAAATACTGGCATAATTCTATTTAAAAATATGCTGATATTATATGCATTTTCTATGGTCATTTGTTGTGTGACTTTGACAGATACACGGAATACTCAAAGCAAGAAATTCATTTGCACCTCTGTATCGATGCATTTGCGCTGAATGTAAACAACCACTGATTCAGAGCTGTGTGGTCTATGCATTTTGCAAAAAAGAAATGGAAATTATATATGAGCATAATCTGGAATGCAATTTGGACACAAATGATGGACTGATAGAATGCACACTGCGCAACCCACAGCTAAAAGAGTATTGTCCAGAAGTAGCAAATATTTCATTTGAAGAATACTCAAAAAACATATCATCAACAGTTTTCAATCTGCGAAGGTTTTCTCAGCAAGGGCTATTTACATTGGCCCTGGACAATAGAATCATCAACTTGAAAAGAAACTGACTTCCAGGTACACAAATCTATTTTCTGTTCTAAAGAGTTCAAGTTTCTTATTCAATATTACCGACCTATGCAAACTGTGTTTTGAAAATTGTATTTGATTGCATTAGCTAGAAATAGAAACACTTTGCCATATCTTCAGTTTACATTAATAGTTTGCAGCTTCAAAACATTTGGTGTATATCTAGTTTAACATATAATCATTTTTCAATTTATAAACTTTTCCTAGTTAGTTTTTGCTTAAACAATTTTCACAAAGTTTTGATTCACATTTGATTTTGACTATGTGTTGCAAAGTTCGAAAGTCTAATGATAGAATGGCATGATTTAAATAGTTTTGATTTAAATACTAACATTTGGTGAAATGCTAGTTTCAGTAGCTTAATACTCTAATTATCGATAAAAGCTGTATTACAAAATAATTTACTATAATTTATTACACAACCTAATAGAATAATTTGTTACTCTTCGTAAGATTTTCCCTCTTGCTAAATTGTTCCTAAAGCTTTATTGCTTTCAAATTATGTGATTTGAGATAAACTATGAGTAATTCCAATATTATAGTTGAAATAGTATCTAGTCTTTACAAATACTTGCATTCTTGCTACTTTTTTTCAATTATTCTGACTACAGTTTCAATGCTATTGGTAGGTGCAACAACAATAAAAAACTACCACAATGGCACTAGGGCTACAATGAATACAAAAGTTGATATTACATAACATTTTTGCAAAAAAAAAAGTGCAAAGATCCATTTGCTCATGCAAAAGCACAATTGCAGTCTGTTGGACTTATTGCCTTTTTTGTCCTCTGCTTTATTAACAGAACTATTGAAGAACTATTTTTTTTGCTCATGTAATGCCTTTAGAAAATATAAAAAATACACTAAGACTTTTGCTGATTAACATTTCCATAGTTTTTGTCATCTGCTAAGCAGACAAATATACTTGCCACAGATTTACATATATAATATAATATTTCCTACATGGCAATATGTTCCTTTCTTTTGCAAGTTAAATATGTTTCTTTCTATCATAATATGTTCATTATTATTGTTAAATATTCATGTATAGTTAGTATTTACTTATGTTCATATACATTATATCTATACCCATGTTCATATAATTAATATTCATGTGCATAGAAATTTGTGTCAGATGTTTCAGTTTGAATATTTTTTTATTTTTTTTTGCTGAAAACTACCATTGGATTTCATCTTTAGCTGCATTTTTTTTTTTGCAAATATCTATTTTATTTTTATTGACTTGAATTATGAACTAAAAATATTGATAACATATACATTGTCAAACTCAGTTTAAGAATTGTTCCATGATGTTGATCAAGTGGGGTTTTATGTAGCTGACACCCAATATAGACATTGGTGATTAGAATGAGTCTCTCCTTTGTGACATTTTAGTGTTATTTTTATCTACTCCGAAGTTATTGACTTTGGAGTATATTGATTTTTGTTTGTTTGCTGAGAAATACTTCTTATAGAATCTATTTGGCTATGCTGCTGCACTATGGCTAGCATATCTATGCTGTCAAAGTCACCCAAGGCTTGCACCTGGTCTCATCCACACCCACTCAAGGGAGTTTGAACCTAGTTCTCTGCATTAATACAAACCAGATAACCTTGTTGTTCGCCTCTAGACCACACTCCCAGGGTATACGGAGAAAGAATTATCCATGTTGCATGGTGACTATCTAAATACATGCTTGGATCACACCTAAGCTAGTTATCCAGCAATCGCTGTTGTGGGGCAATTACAGGTTGCCTTTGAACTGCCACATTTAATACAATGACTGTGGTCTGATAGCATGCATGTACAATAACTATTACCAATAGAAATTCCTTTGTTAGTCTCAGGGCCCATAATTAGTGAACAGCTGACACTAATTTATCTTTGAAGCCACACTTTAGTTGCTCATTGAAAACATTTTTATTTAAAATATTGAGGGAGAGAATTAAAAGTAAATATGCAGGGACAGGAAGGAGGAAATCCTGTTACCTGAAATTAAAATAGGAAGATGAAATAGTACAATAAAGCACTAATAGAGGTTCATCCAATGGATTCATATAAAATATTAAAATGTTTAATGCCACTTAGAGAATTTGAGATTTTGCAGTACTTTTGGGAAAAATAGAGGAGCTTAAGCAATTCTCCATATCTGCTAAGCCACGCTACAACATGGGCACCTAGGAAAGTACAGGACATGTTTGATCCTGAATCTTACCAACTCAAAATTGGAAGCAATAGTACCTGTGTAAGAAGACAGCTTGCAAAATATGCAATATACAGTAAGAAGAAGACAGACACCATTCCTTAGAGTTCAAGCTGTCACAACTACAAGAATTGAAGATATATCCATGACATTCTGCTGAAGATATGAAACTTAAATGATCTCTAGCAGAATGATATGAAAAAAATGGTTAGGGAGGAAGGGACCAATGAACCTTAATATGGAGTTGCAAATTTTTTGTTTGAACAAATGGCAAAAATCTTGAACTATAAGAAGTTTTGAATTTTATTTTGAGGTTTTCAGTTTTAGTCAAATGGAAAACAAAGGACATACTCAGAAATGATATATTAGTCAAGAATGGATCTGTAATTGTGAATATTTATTATTTTTCAAGATATTAAAATTTATTAGTTTTTTGGAATTTTAAAATTTCTAACCATTTCTATCTGAAATACTTTTACATTATCTCTACCTAAACTCACACATTTCTCCTCTTCTTCCTTATTTTGGGAAGCATAGTCTTATTCCATGCATCTAGAGAATTATAGTACATCGTTCTCTGTATTTTTCTACTTAAATGGTTCTAGGAGTTGGAAGCTTTAAGACTATGTCACCACAGGGCATCAAGATATTTGATGCTGGATAATATTTTAGCAGTCCATAAGATGAGATTTGATGAATATGAAGCCCTTGCAATTTTTGATTCCATATTTGAAATTTGAATGGATTGAAGTATATATAGTGCGAGAAAAAAATATTTGTTACAAAACTATATAAATTGAAAGAATAATTGCACCAGAAAATTGAGATCTGGTTTTTTATTGCAATATTTGGTTCTTTTATCAATGTACTTTATGCATATCTGGAATGAGCTTATATATTGATTCCGATATCCTATTCTTTTGAAAATAGCTGTACACTAAGAAGGCTCCCAGATACTTTCTGCAGTTTTTGAATTTATGTCACCGGAATTTATTGTTTGAGTCCATTAAAAAAGGGGCCAATAATGCTTGAAAGTGCTGATAGGCTAGTAGACACTAATAACTACCCCCGGTTTATGTTATACTAGTTTTGATTCTTACATTATGGTTGAAGTTTATAATAATTTAAGAATCAAGTTAGAGGAAGATAAGGACTCAATTAAAGCTTTCATGAACTTGTATAAGGCATAAATATGGTGTCATCTATTAACTGGTATGTAGAAACTGAATCAGAAAATATGAAATGGCAAATTGAAATTTGATTTTATGTGATATTACTGAAGTCAGACCTTTTGCTAGTAGGGCTTATATTGATTGGTTGATAAATATCTTAGTATATTAAATGTTTCTGTCTTATTGATGATACTTCACCAGGGTTATTTGTTATGAATATTAGGTTAATATCCTTCGTGTGTTTATCTGGCACAACATGTTTGCATTCTGTGCAAGATGCAAATTTTATTGTTTATCTGTCCTCATTATGATTCACAAATAACTTGGTTTGGTTATCTTCTGCTGTTGCATTAAAGGCCTTTTATGATGGCATTTATCTCAGAGGTAGGGTAGTTTTACTTATAAGGAGTGCAAATTGTTGGACATAACTTGGTATGAGCACACAAACTGCTGTAGGTAGATATCGAATCATGCATTAAATCAAATTGGGTGGATGGCATGCCAGTGAATAATGATCAGAAGTGAAAACCTTCACAAAATTAACAGGTCTATATTATCTAAACCCTTTAACAGGTCAGTGTAGGTTCATTTCAGTGGTGTCTAGAAGGCATACAAATAGTCACGTTGTATGAAACCTTTCGAGCTTCTCCATGTGAGTTTTCCATGTTAGCATGTATGCCTAAGTCGAGGCCTTGTAAGCCCTGGATTATTAGTTAATGAGTGGTTTACCTATACTTTTATATAGAAAGAGAAAATGGGCAGCTATGACTGTCCTACCCTGCAACTATGTACATTTGGGAAGATGGTATTCAATAGATAGCTTTGATCAATGCAAATTTAATCTTTTAATCCTATTGACCTTCAAATTCTTCCATATGGTGCATCAATTTGTGGGCAATTCTTCATATAGTTTCTGATGGTAATTTTATGCATAATTGGTGTAACTAATTCAACGATTTTTCCTTTGGCATCTAATGCTTTAGCAACATGGTGGTTTGATCCTTGTACTAGCAACATGGAGGTTAAATATTAATAACTCGATTTCCCTTGATCTCAGGCTGCAATTTGATGGCATTTGATTGACTCGCTAATCTACTAGCAACTGAAATCCGGTATTCGTGGAAACTATGAAACTGCGATTTGGTTTCTTATATCCCCAAATCTGGAAATGCTTCAGTGATTTGATGGAACGATAGCCCATCCACTACGATCTCTGGACAGATGGTTCAATTTGACATTGGCATGCAGTTTGTTTGATAGTTGTAATGAGCTCAACAAACACATCCTCAAAATACAATCTTGTTTTGTCCCCTTCCATTTGCTCACAACAAACTAAAATATTTCTCAATAAAATGTTTGTTGATTGAGAATTGAATTTTGTTTATTCAACTCCATTTCATGAAATAAAAAACTAAAATATAAATTCAGTTGAAACAACTAAAATATAAATTCAGTTTTTGCAAAATAAAAAACCTTATTAAAAACTATAGATCTGGAATAATCCATTGGTTGCCTTTCTGATATATTTATGGTTAAATGTATATTTTTATTAATAAAATTGAAATGATCTGTTTTATAGGTGTATGAGCCTCAAAATTTCTAGCGACTCAATGAAGTCACTTTTTTTCTACAAAGGGATTTTTCTCAATTACATTGATAGCAAAGAGATCTAGAGAAAGCACTAACTCAGTTCCGAAAATACTAATATAATAATATTCTAACACTAAATAATATTCTTGCATTGTCAAAATTTAAGATAAAAAGACAATTTAAAATTTATAAAATATGCTACACATTGAGAGTATTGACCATGCCATGGAAAGACAAAACAAGCATATCCACAAATATTTTTCCAATGATATTTCTTCAATGCTTTTAGCCTAGGTGTCAATGTCTTGGTTTTTCAGTGCTATTTCTTAAATGCATTTAGTCCAGGTAGCAATGTTGAGGACATTGCCACCTTGTCCCTGACAAAATATAGATATCCTAAAAAGAAAACAAAATATTCTTATAAATTGGTAAAAATATCACAACTCTTTACAATTTTACCATTGTGATGTCATTTTTCCTTATATCTATATTTTATGGTGATATTATATTCTTCACAATACAATGATTGTTGCAATAAAACAAAACATATATATGTTTAGCAATGTGATACTTGTGTAACTGTTTTCTAACAAAAACTATTTATAGTTACTTTTAATGCTTGGTTATCAATAAATCAATTTTTTTTTTTTTTTAAATTAGTGTTATGATAGTAAAATAGGTGTGTAGAATAAGAAAGTTATGTTATCCCAAAAATTATGTAATTGTTTTTAAGGAGAAACTATTTAACAATTACTTGTAATGTCTGGTTATCAATAAAAAAAATTAAGTTAAACTGTCATAGTAATTTTTATGGCTATTAATGAAAAATAGTTAAATTAAATAAAACTACATTATCTTAATTGTAATAAAAAAATTAAGAAAGTAACATAGCAGCGAGAATAAAAAAGTCATGTTATATAAATAATTAGCCATCAAAATTATTTGTCATGGCTATTAATAAAAAATAGTTAGATTATCTTAATTGTAGTATATTTGTTTTCACCTCCATATATAAAAACAACAATAGTTAGTTAATGCATAAAGCTTACAAAGAAGTTTGTCGTAACTTTAGCAACCAAAGTATCTATTGATTATGACATGGGGGCGATATTGGACAATTATTGGCCAATTGCAATTTTAATAATATTAACTAGCAATTTCTCTTTGCAATCTTTTCCATAACTCAATCACATTACCAACTAACCATAGTTCAATTAATTCATGACTCTTGCAATAACGCAGGACATTGCCACCTCGTGGCTCTTGTTAACATTGTATGCTACTGTTACATGTTGAAATGGTAATTTCCTAAGTATATTTTTGTTGGGGTTGAGTAGGAGGGCCTTTCCCCTCTTGTTGTTTGAATATGAAACCTGTTTACTTCTATTCCTCAAGTATGAGGGTCATTCCTATTCTGACATCAATTATTTACTTTTTTTATTGCTATTGTTGAAGTGTGAGGGTGATTCCTTTTTGACATCAATTATTTATTTGTTTATTGCTATTGCTGAAGTATGAGGGTGATTCCTCTTCTAGAATCAGTTATTTACTAGTTATTGCTATTGCTTAAGTATGTGAGAAATTCCTCTTCTGTTATCAATTATTTATTTCTTTATTGCTATTGCTAATGTATGAGGGCGATTCCTCTCGTGGAAACAATTATTTATTTGCTTATTTCTATTGCTGAAGTATGAGGGCGATTCCCTCTTACGGAACCAATTATTTTGTTGGTTACTACTTGGGCTGAAGGAATGAGGGTGATTCCCTCTTGTGGCATCAATAACCTGTTTGCTCATTGCTTGAGTTGAAGAGTGAAGACGTTTCCCATGGGTGTGCATTAATTATTGTTGAAGTGTTGTTTTATGCAGAGAATATGGGTGTTTCCCCTAAGGGTGTAAATCTCTAGTGTTGCAATTTGTTTAGTAATGATTGTGATGGCATTTTCCTTTCCATTCAGAATGATTATGTTTTAATTACTCTTGTAGCATCAATAATTTATTTGGTTATGGCTTGAGCTGAGAGTGAGGGCGTGCTCCCTTGGTTGTAAATGATTATGTAATCCATTTAAGTGCTTCGTTGAATTGAGAAGGGGGTAGTGTCCCTTTTGGGTGCATTCCAATTAATTAATACAACTTACTTTTGGATTGAAGAATGAGTGCATCTTCCCTTTGGGTGCATTCACAATAATTAATGGTGCTACATTTGTTTATTATTGTTTTATGAGGGCATGTCCCTTTGTGATGAAGCTAAATGAATTAATGCTTATGTAATTTGTTCTTTCTTGGATTGATAACGAATTGTTACCCCTTTAGTGGCATTAAAATTTTTTATTATTTATTTATGCTAATAATGAGGGATTAGCCCCTCTATTGGAATTAATAACATTTTTATTATTGCCTCTATTATGTTATATTGAAGGTGGATGGAGATGCCCCTTCTGTGCATTTATATATATATATATATAGAGAGAGAGAGAGAGAGAGATAGACTTTTGCATGTTCTTATTAGGTTTTGGTTGTTGAGGGATTTACCCTATTTGTTGCACTAATGCATATTAACCCATATGTGGTTGTGTTATGGTTGTTTGGGGGCGTGAAGGTATTTCCCTTCCATGTCACAACTTAGACATAATATTTCTTATGTAACTATAAGTATTTTGGGTTGAGATAAGGGCTTTCTCCCTTTTGGTTGCTTTTGATGGAATTATTGTTTATGCAATTAACATTGCATGTGTGTAGGTTTGTAAGGGAATGACCCTTATGAGGTAATTGTGGTATTATTTCCTAGTGATTCACTAAATGAATTGGTGTTTAGCTATGTTCGAAAGAAAGAACTTGAACATGTTACTTTTGAAGTTATTTGTGATGAGATGTTGAATGGAAGGGTATTTCCCCTTGTATTTTTTTTTTGTATCTGTATCTATATGCTTATCTGTTGCTTGTTGAATGGATATAGATGGTGAAACCTCTCTATGGAGGACTGTCTCCATCCATAGAAACCTATAGTGGTTGTTGAAAGCTGGGTGATCAAGCTTTATAATTTGTTGGTAATGGTTTAGTTAATCATCTCCTTGATTGGCTGTAGATGTTTGGGTCAATGAAGCCCTACATATATCTCTTCTAGATGAGCTTTTTATCTAAAGGTTAAGGACTTGTGTATTACTAAGTAGGATCTAGTGTTCTACGTGTGAAGGATCAACTCCATATAAATACCAAGATCCTTGGGATTTAGTAGTGATGGTTGTGGACTTTGTGTCTACATTATCTTGAAAAATATTGGGATATATTTCTATGTTCCTTTTACCTTGTGGAACCGTTTCCCAAATTAGAGGTGTCCTCTTGACATAAAGAGTATATGTCGGTTGAGAACCTATGGTTGGGTGGATTGTGGCACTTGCACAATCAGTTTCCCAGGATAAGTTACTTGAGTTAGATGTTCTATGTGTGTTATGTTCTATTAAGTGTATTTATCTTAGATATAAAAGTACCCTTTGTTCTTTATGATCTTATGTGTAGTAATGTTGTTAGCTATTATAGAATTATGCTAGAAATAATTACCAAGCTTGGTTATCTCATCATTCAGTAGTTGTAGAATTGTAAATGTTCCACACAGGTTCCTCACACAAAGATGGCAGACCTAAGTTTTAGATGCAAAGGATGTTTTTCAAAACACGTTCTTTTTGTAGAATTCAATAATGTGTATGCATTTATTAAACATAATAATGGGTAAGCCCGAGGCAGCCAAGTGGGATTCCATGAAGGCTAGGAGAAGAATATGCATACATGTTTTTGTTCTCCAAAACAAGTACGCATTTTAGAGAACCAAAACATGTAAGTGTTTTGTAAAGCATGTTTTATTCCCTAAATCAGGCCCCTAACACCCCCTAAAGTTTTCCTTCCAACATCAGGCCCTATCGCTACCCATTTCACCAAAAACCAAAGATTGAGATGCTCATTCAGGACTTACTGAAGCAAGGTATTATTCGCCCTAGTACTAGTTCCTTTTCCTCACCAGTTCTTCTTGTCCAAAAAAAGATGCGTCATGGTGCCTATGCATTGACTTCTGAGCACTTAATCACCTCACAATCATGGATAAGTTTCCAATTCCTGTTGTTGATGAGATTCTTGATTAGATTCATGGCGCTCATTTTTTCTTCAAGTTGGATCTTTGTTCAGGGTATCATCAAATTTGGGTTCATGGGGATGATATCCCTAAAACAACTTTCCACACACATGATGGCCACTATGAGTTTTTGGTCATTCCCTTTGGCCTCACAAATGCTTCTTCCACATTCCAGGCATTGATGAATAAAATATTCCCTCCCTACTTGCGAAAATTCATTCTGGTCTTCTTTCGTGATATCCTCATCTATAGTAAAACATGGGTTGATCATGTCTAGCATTTGGATCTTGTAATGCAACTTTTCTCTGATCATCATCTTTACACCAAATAGTCTAAATGTGTTTTTGGACGAAAGGAAGTAGAGTATGTCGGGCATATTATTTCAGCACAAGGGGTTCGCATGGATCCTACCAAAATAGATGCCATGAAAAATTGGTCGAATCCTCACACACTCAAGAGCCTTCGTGGTTTTTTGGGATTGACTGGCTACTACCACAAGTTTGTCAAGGATTATGGGAAGATTGTAGCTCCATTAACCACTCTATTGAAAAAGGATGGTTTTATATGGACAAATTCTACTGAGTGTGCATTTGACAAACTGAAACAAGGTATGTGTACTACACTTGTTCTAGCTATGCCTAATTTTTCCAATCCCTTCACTATTGAAAGTGATGCTTGCGGAAATGGACTTGGTGTTGTTGTCTTTCAAGATGAACATCCCATTGCTTTCACCAGCAAGTCCATTTCCAGTAAGAATTTATCTGTCTCTACATATGAGAAGGAAATGATGGCTATTTTGCATGTAGTACAAAAGTGGTGACCATACCTATTAGGGAATCATTTTTGCATCAAGATGGATCACCGAAGTTTGAAATTTTTCCCGGAACAACGGGTCTCCTCCCCTGCACAACAGACATGGGTTAGAAAACTCATTGGTTATGACTATGAGATCACTTACAAGAAGGGTAAAGACAATCTTGTGGCGGATGCTCTTTCTCGCACATTTGATTACCAAGTTTCTCTTTCATCTATTTCTATGCCTGCTCCAAATTGGTTGCTATTTGTTCAACAGGGCTATGTCAATGACTCTTCATTATCTCAAATCATCCAAATCGTAGCCAACAACCCTTCTGTTATGCCACATTACTCTTGGTATGGTGCTTCCCTGAGATACAATGGTTGCCCGGTGCTTCCCAGAGCATAGATCTTCAACAGGCTGTCTTCTATGAACTCCATGCTTCTCCATCGGCAGGGCACTCTGGGTTCCTCACAACGTATGAGCGGGCACGGCATAAATTCTTTTGGCAAGGAATGAAAAGGACAATTCATTAGGTGGTGGCTGAATGTGATACCTTCCAGTGCAACAAGGGTGAAACGACACTCCTTCCAGGATTGCTCGAACCCTTTCCCATCCCTACATGGATTTGGACAGATATTTCTATGGATTTCATTGAAGGACTCCCTAAATATGGAGGGAATAAAGTGATTTTGGTTTTGGTTAATCTCTTCTCCAAATATAGTCATTTTTGTGCCCTCATCCATCCCTATACAACCTCCTCAGTCGCACAAATTTTCCTGGACCAGATCTTTCATCTTCATGGAATCCCTTCTTCCATTGTCTCGGATTGCAATGCAACTTTCACCAGTCATTTTTGGACAGAACTATTTCGCTACACTGGCACCAAACTGAAGATGAGCTCAGGGTATCACCCACAAATAGATGGTGAGACTGAAATTATCAATAAATGTTTGGAAACTTATCTTTGTTGCTTCACCTCCGAACAACAACATCAATGGGAAAATTGGCCCCCTCTTGCTGGGTGGTACAATACCTCCTACTACACTGCATCTAAAATGACTCCATATGAAGTAGTATATGGCCAGGCCCCACCAGTTCTTCTTCCATACACTCCCAACAGTTCACCAGTTTAGGACGTTAACATGGTTCTTCGAAACCGCCATCGGATTCTTCACATTTTGCAGGACAATCTTCACATAGAAAGAAATAGAATGAAACAACAAACCGATCAACACCGTTATGAGCACACTTTTCAAGAAGGTGATATGGTTTTTTTTTTTTCTACATCCCTACAAGCAATCCTCCCTGAAACTAAAGGGAATCATAAGCTCTCTCCAAATTTCTATGGGCCATATAAGGTTCTTCATAAGATTGGATTTGTTTCTTATAAATTGGAACTTCCTCCTTCTTCCCGCATTCATCCAGTATTTCATGTCACTTGTTTGAAGAAAGTTCTTGGCACCAACATCAGAGGACAAACTATTTTACCAGAACTGGATAATGAAGGATCCATCCTTTTAGCACCAAAGACCATTCCCAATAGGCACACTCATTAGCTTCACTCTCGATCTATCACAGAGGTATTAATTCAGTGGCATGGAATGGAACCAGAGGATGCTACCTGGGAACCACTCCTTCAGATTCAGCATCAATATCCACATATAAAGCTTAGAGGAGAAATATTTTTATGAGGGAGAGGGGATGTTAGGAACCTATCTCATTACTTTGTTAGTATATTGTTGTTGGACGCATATGCTTTGTAAGTCATCCCATAGTATTATATGTTCCATGGTATTGATCCATAGTTTGTATTAGCCCATAGTATTATATGTTCCATGGTATTGATCCATAGTTTGTACTAGCCCATAGTATTATATGTTTCATGGTATTGATCCATAGTATTGGCACATAGACTTAGTATATAAGTACGTGTTGAGGCCAATGAATGCATCCATGAGTTATTTTTATTGAGCTTTCTCAAAGGAGGTTTCCCCCTCGAAGTTGTCTGCTATCAATAAAAATATTACGTGTTATGATATATCATGCATTTCATCAATTAATTGTTGCAGGTTCCTCACATGGGAGGGGAATTAGGAGAGACAGAGAGAGAGAGGGTGGTAAGTGGTAGGGGGAGGAGAATTAGGAGAGACATAGAGAGAGGGGGAGTATGAGAGAAAGTGATAGGGGCTTAGGGGGTTTTTATGGGTAGGAAGAGTATGAGTGAGGTTAGGGAGAGATAAGGGGGTTAGGGGGTAGTGAGATGTGTTTCAAATACAGGGGGTGTTAGGGGGTTTGAGGAGAGAGAGAGGGGTGGGGGTTAGGTGTAGGTGGAAGTGGAGGGTAGCGACAGCTATAGAAGGGGTTTTAAGGGTTAGGGGGGAGATGGTATAGAGATAGAGGAGGGGGGGGAGGAGGGGGTATTAGAGGAATGGGAGGAGTAGGGGGTGATATATTGAGGGAGGGGGTTAGTAATAGTTAGGGAGAGGAGGGGAGATAGAGAGAGGGGGAGGGGGGTTAGTGGTAGGGGGAGGAGTAGGGGGATGTGTGTTAGAGAGAGTGGTTGTGTGTGTGTGTGTGTGTGTGAGAGAGAGAGAGAGAGAGAGAGAGAGAGATGGGGGTTAGGTGTAGGTGGAGGAGTAGAGGTGTGTGTGTGTGTGTGTGTGTGTGTGTGTGTGAGAGAGAGAGAGAGAGAGAGAGAGCTGAGGGTCAAGAGGAGGGGGGTATGGGTGATTAGGGGTAGGGTGAAGGAGGGGGGTTGAGGGAGAGACAAATATAGATATTTTAGTTGAGGGGGTATGGATTTAGGGATGATTAAGGATGTTAAATAGAAGATGGGGTATGTATAGAGAGACAGAGATGGGGGGATAAGTGGTACTGAGAGAGAGAGAGAGAGAGAGGGTTGGGGGTAAAGGGAGTAGGATATATAGAGAGGGGCATCGGGGGTGGTTATGGGTAGGGAGAGTATGAGGGGGTTTATAGAGAGAGAGAGAGGGGTTAGGGGTAGTGATAATGTGTGTGAGAGAGGATGGTTTTAGGGGGATGGGGGAGAGAAAGAGGGGTGGGGTTTAGGTGTAGGTGGAGGAGTAGGGGAGAGAGAGCTGGAGAGAGGGGGTTGACAATGGTTAGAGGAAAGAGGTGAGAGAGAGAGAGTACTAGGAAGAGGAGTGGGAGAGGGGGTTAGTAAGAGTTAAAGAGAGGAGAGGAGGAGGAGGAGGGGGGGTTAGATGTAGGGAGATGAGTAGGAGGTGAGAGAGGGAGAGAGAAGGAGTGGTGTTGGGGTATTGGGGTGGATCTAGAGAGGATTAGGAGTTATGGGTAGGTGGAGGAGTATGGGGGGGAGAGAGAGAGCAAGGATGAGAGGGATGGGACTTGGATTGGTGATGATAACAAATGACAACATCAAAATATTTGGATGGCTAGGTATATAGAATGAACATGATTCATGAAGAAATCAACTATGAATTGGTGTGTTAGACTTGGCTTGGTGATGATTTAACATGAAAAATATTTGGATGGCTAGGTATATAGAATGACACTAAATATTAGTAAGGGTTATGGGGAAGGGGGGTGATAGATAAATATAGGAGTATGGGGGGGGAGAGAGAGATGGGGGGGGGGGGGGCTTAGGGTTTGGGGAGAAGGGCGATTAGAGAGAAACATGGTATAGGTGAGGAGTGTGGGTTTTTGTATTAGAGAGAGAGAGGGGGGAGGGTTAGGGTTTTGGGGAGGAGTAGACCGATTAGAGAGAAAGGGGGGTATAAGTGAGGAGTGTGGGTGATGGGGTTAGAGAGAGAGAGAGAGAGAGAGAGAGAGAGGTAACAGGAGATACATTGGGGGGGTGGTAAGGGGTTATAGATATAGGGAGATGGGGGTGTTGAGGGGTTATTGGTAGAGGTAGAGGGGGGTGTTGGGATATTGGGTTTAAGTGGAGCAGAGGAGAAAGAGAGTTATAGGAGAGGTTAGTAAGTGTTAGCGAGAGAGAGAGAGATAGAGATAGAGAGAGAACCAATGGTTCGGTGGTATGTTAGGGGGTTAGGGGAGAGAGAGAGGGGTGGGGGTTAGGCGTATGTGGAGGAGTATTGGAGTGAGAGAGGGGGTTAGTTAGAGTTAGGGGGAAGAGGAAAGGGGTGACAAAGAGAGAGAGAGAGAGAGTGAGAGAGTAGGGAGGGGGGGTGTTAGGAGCCTATGGGTAGAGACAGGGGTAGGTGGAGGGTGTGGGTGATTAGGGGTAGGGGTGTTAGGGAGTTGGAGAAGGGTTGTTATGGGGTTTGGGCTCGGGGGGTGTGTTATTGGGTTGTGGGGGTGTTAGGGAGTTGGAGAAGGGGTGTTAGGTGGTTAGGGAGTTGGAGAGGGGTGTTAGGCGGTTGGAGAGGGGTTTTAGGGGGTGTTAGGGGGTGTTAGAGGTTTTTAGGGGGTGTAAGGGGGGGTGTATGTTCTTCTCCTATCCTTCATGGAATCCCACTTGGCTACCTTGGGCTTACCCATTCCTATGTTTAATAAAAACATACACACTGTTGAATTCTACAACAAGAACGTGTTTTGCAAACATTCCTTTGCATCTAAAAATTAGGTACCCCATCTTTGTGTGAGGACCCTATGTGGAACATTTACAATTCTACAACTATTGAATGATGGCATAACCAATATTGGTAATAATTTCTAGCATAAGTCTACAATGGCTAACAACATTACTACACATAAGATCATAGAGAACAAAGGGTACTTTTATATCTTTGATAAATACACATAATAGAACATACCACACATAGAACATATAACTCAAGTAACTTATCTTGGGAAACTTATTGTGCAAGTGCCACAATCCACCCAACCGTAGGTTCTCAATCGACATATAATATTTATCCAATTTATATTTTTGCATTCATATCCCGGTTCCCTCCTTGTTTTTTTAATTATCCAATTTATCAAACTACTACTTGTTGGAATATGACTGTAAAATGAATTTTTGTAGGGCACATCTATGTAGTTGTCGCCCCGATAGACAATGCAATTGGCACGAATTATTGGTTGGCATGATGCATCCAGGGGAAGCAAACCCTCCTTGCATCATTAACCGATAGTGAAGGCATTACCTTTCTGACTGGCTCGATGGTTGTTCAGGGAGAATATCTTACACTAGATGGAAAGGGACCAAATATTAATGGCTACACATACATGGATTATAGACCAGGTTCACAAGTGTATCACTTTATGCACTTGATTTTTGGTACAAAAATCCAACTACAAACAATGTCTAATAAGTCATCAAACAAGGTACGCTACTTACTACCTCATGAAGAGCATGAGAGTTTGTTTGAGATAATAAAAAAAAAGAGGATCCAGAAGACCTAATTGATTGAGGTACATAGTATTGTCATGTGACTGTTTATTCATGCATGTCTAATGTTATACAAATAGACCAATAGTAAATACAAAACAGGGTGGATCAAGATGGAAGAATCTCATATGTCAATAGTCCTCCTCCATGCCTGAATCAACAAACTCATCACTTCCCTAATCATCATCCTCTGCCTCCTCCTCCACCTCATGAGCATGATGAACGAGGAAGCAAATTGAGTATCTGCAATCTTCAACAATGAAAGCTGTGTGTACTCTTTGTATATGGTGAGGATATTTGTGTGGTTTTGTACAAAGTTACGGATATGGCGTGCATGTTCAATAAAGTTTCCAATCCATGTCACATCTGAAGCAATGGATTCGTTGCTAAATTCAAGGTATGGAAAATGCAAGATGTCCAAATAACCTGTAAGAGAAATAAAAACATGTATAAATGACTCCACAACACTAACAAATCAAATGGACGGTGTCCAAAATTAACATACATGTGGATATTTAGCTTTCACAATCCTTCCACCATCCTTGCAAACAGGTGCATTGTCCGTGATGAAAATTTGTGCACAGGAATCAACAACTACTTCTTCAATGGTTTATACAATCGATCTCAAACCATTCGCAGGATAATCCATGGCTCTATACTTCGGAATAATCACATTATCTATGACTCTTGAATCACCCTGAACAACATCCTCCATTAAGGAATCACACCTCTCTAATGAATAAGTAGAACGTGCATGGATGAATTCAATCTCATCATCACACCTCTCCTCCATTATATAATTGGAAGTCTCATAGACGAAAGAAACAAATGATATAAATATCTTATGCGGTACAATCACCCCTACATGCTCCTAAGCCACTAGATCAATAATGTTGACATTAACCCTGATCACAAGAGGATATAGTAACAAACTGAAATATCTTAGAATCACAATATATGGGTTGGAAGCTAGATCTACATGTTCCTTCTAAGAAATAGAACCTAATATAGCTTAAAGACCCTGATCTAGCCCTAGAAACCCTAATGTGGACCTACAACCCTGGAGACCTAATCTAGAATACTTATATAGACTTAGAGATGTAACCTAGGCCCAGAGACCTAGTCCAGCCCTATAAAACCTAATCTAGCTTAATGACCCTAATCTAGCCCTAGAAACTGAAAAAAGCAAATCTATCCCTGGAAAGCATAATGTGGACCTACAACCATGGATACCTAATCTAGAATACTTATCTATCCATAGAGACGTAACCTAGCCCCAGAGACCTAATCTATCCCTATAGAACCTAACCTAGCATATTGACCCCCTTTTGCAACATTGGAATGGCCTTCACTGAGAAAAACACTAGTTTTGGAGATGGAACAATAGGACCATTTTCGGGTGTTGGAGGCAAGGTGTGGGGGGTACCCCAGCTATAACCCGACATCCCAAATCCACCGGAATCGACGGATTTGTGATCGGAGTCATGGTTTTGGTGCTATGGGAATTTTGGTCACGCACCCCATGGCCATTCAGGGACACTTTAAGGATTTGCTCAAGGGGCACGGAACCCAAACCGATGAGCAGACTTGGGTTCCGTCAACTCCCACACATGCACATGGCCATCATAGATGTGTTCACCATGGCCATGCATTCCCAGGAGTGTTGGGATGAGAAATGACCCCCTTGAGAAAGATTGGAATGGCCTTCACTGAGAAAAACCGTAGTTCCGAAGATGTCACAATAGCATAGTTTTCGGGCATTACAAGCATGGTGTGAGGGGTACCCCAACTAGAACCTAGTATCCCAAATCCACTGGAATCAATGGCTTCGCTATCAGCGTCATGGTTTTGGTGCTATGGGAATTTTGTTCAGGCACCCCATGGCCATTCAGTGACACTTTGAGGATTTGCTCTGGGGGCACAAAACCCAAATCGGCGAGTGGACTTGGGTTACATCAGCTCCCACATGTGGACATGTCCATCGTGGATGTGTTCACGATGGCCATGCATGCTCGAGATCCTTCGGATGAGAATTGACGACCTTGAGCAAGATTGGAATGGCCTTCACTAAGCAAAACCCTAGTTCTGGAGATAGCACAATAGCACCATTTACGGGCATTGGAGGCACGGTGTGGGGGGACCCCAATAATAAACCAATGTCCCTAATCCATCGGAATGGAAAGATTCACAATCAGAGTCATGGTTTTGCTGCTATAGGCATTTTGGTCAGGCACCTCGTGGCCATTCAGGGACACTTTGAGGATTTGCTCCAGGGGCACGAAACCCAAACCGGTGAGCGGACTTGGGTTCCGTCAGCTCCCACACATTCACGTTGCCCTTATGGATGTTTTAACGATGGCCACCCATGCCCGGGAGCCATCAGATCATAAATGACCCCCTTAATCAAGATTGGCATGGCCTTCACTGCGCAAAACCCTAGTTACTGAGACGGCACAATAGCACTGTTTCCAAGCCTTTGAGGCACGGTATCGGGGGGGGCCTAGCTGAAAGCTGGGAATCTGAATCCATCAGAATCATCGGATTCACGATCAGAGTCATGGTTTTGGTGCTACGGGCATTTTGGCCAGGCACCCCATGGTCATTCAAGGACACTTTGAGGATTTGCTCCAGGGTCACGGAACCCAAACCAACAAGCGGACTTGGGTTCTGTTAGCTCACGCATGTGCATGTGGCCATTTTGGATGTTTTCATGATGGAAATTATTGGCCGAGAGCCTTCAGTTCATAAATGACCCCCTTGAGCAAGATTGGCATGGCCTTTACTAAGCAAAACCCTAGTTCTGGATAATGATGGCATAATAGGACCATTTCTGAGCCTTCAAGGAACAATGTGGGGGGTCCCCTAGCTGAAATCCGATGTTTTAAATCTATCAGAATCGATGGAATCACGATCAAAGTCATGTTTTTGGTGCTACAGGAACTTTTTCTAAGCACCTCGTGGCCATTTAGGGACACTCTCGGGATTTTCTCTAGGTTCACGGAACACAAACCGACAAGCAGACTTAGATTCTTTCATCTCCCATACGTTCATATGGCCATCATGGATGTGTACACCATGGCCACGCACGCTCTGGAGCATTGGGATGAGAAATTCCCCCCTTGAGCAAGATTGGCATGTGTGTTGGTGTGTGTGTGTAAATTCCATTGGCATGTGTGTGTGTGTGTGTGTGTGTGTGTGGAAACATAATCATATGGTTAGATGCATAAACCAACAATCTAAATTCCTTATCCTCGGAATTAATTAATCATTCAAATATAGAAGGTGGTGGGTATTTTCCTAAGGCTACTTAGGTAGTTTTACTAGAAGAATTTATACTCGACCAAATCGATTAATTTTCAAGGTGAATTTTTATTTCACCAAAAAACTGAAACTATGATACCATACAATAATATACATCTAACTGATCTCATCATAACTGGTTTCACCTTCAGATTCATCATCCTCTCTCCTTGGTGGGCATTTTACTGGGACAGTGTAAATCATGCCAGAGGGCACTTTTGGGAGGCCAATATTTTCACCCTCAATGATGTTTTTAGAAAAATAAAAATATGGTTAGATGCACAAACCAACAATAAACATTCCTATATCTTCATAATTAATTAATCAATCAAATATAGAAGGTGTTGAGCATTTTCCTAAGGCTACTTAGGCATTTTTACTAGAAGAATTTATACTTGGCCAAATCCTTCAATTTTCAAGGTGAATTTTTATTTCACCCAAAAAATGAAAATATGATACCATACAATAGTATACATATAACTGAGCTCATCACAACTAGTTTCACCTTAAGATTCATCATCCTCTCTCCTTGGTGGGCATTTTACTGGGACAATGTAAATCATGCCAGAGGGCACTTTTGGCAGGCCAATATTTTCACCATCAATGATTGTTTTGGAAAACTAATCATATGTTAGATGAAAAAACCAAAAATATACATTCATATATCCTCAGAATTAATTAATCAATCAAATACAGAAGGTGGTGGGCATTTTCCTGAGGCTACATGGGTAGTTTTACTAGAAGAATTTCTTCTTGGCCAAATCCTTCAATTTTCAAGGTGAATTTTTATTTCACCAAAACACTGAAACTATAATACTAGACAATAGTATACATCTAACTGAGCTCGTCACGACTAGTTTCACCTTCAGATTCATCATCCTCTCTCCTTGGTGGGCATTTTACTAGGACAATGTAAATCATGCCAGAGGGCACTTTTGGCAGGCCATATCTTCACCCTCAATGATTGTTTTGGAAAACTAATTATATGGTTAGATGCAAAAACCAACAATATACATTTCTATATCCTAAGAATTAATTAATCAATCAAATACAAAAGGTGGTGGGCATTTTCCTGAGGCTACTTAGGGAGTTTTACTAGAAGAATTTATACTTGGTCAAATCCTTCAATTTTCAAGGTGAATTTTTATTTCACCAAAACACTGAAAATATGATACCAGAAAATAGTATACATCTAAATGAGCTCATCACAGCTAGTTTCACCTTCAAATTCATCATCCTCTCTCCTTGGTGTGCATTTTACTGGGACAGTGTAAATCATGCCAGAGGGCACTTTTGGCAGGCCAATATATTCACCCTCAATGATTGTTTTGGAAAAATAATCATATGTTTATATGCACAAACCAACAATATATATTCCTATGTCCTCATAATTAATTAATCAATCAAATACAAAAGGTGGTGGGCATTTTCCTGAGGCTACTTAGGCAGTTTTACTAGAAGAATTTATACTTGGCCAAATCCTTCAATTTTCAAGGTGAATTTTTACTTGGCCCTCGACTAGAACCCGATGTCTCGAATCCATCGGAATTGACAGATTCGCGATCGGATTCATGATTTTGGTGTTACGGGCGTTTTGGTCAGGCACCCCATGGCCATTTAGGGCCACTTTGAGGATTTGCTCCAGGGGCATGGAACCCAAACTAGCGAGCGGACTTGGATTTTGTCAACTCCTACACATGCATGTGGCCATTGTGGATTTGTTCACGATGGCCATGCTCGGTCGGGAGCCTTTGTATCATAAAGGACCCCCTTGAGCAAGATTGGCATGGTCTTTACTGAGCAAAACCCTAATTCTGAAGATGGCACATATCACTATTTTCGAGCCTTCAAGGCATGGTGTGGGGGGTACCCTAGCTGAAAACCAGTGTTTTGAATCTATTGAAATTGACAGATTCAATAATGGAGTCACGGCTTTGGCTCTATGGGAATTTTGGTCAGGCACCCCGTGGCTTTTCAGGGACACTTTGAGGATTTGTTCCGAGGTCATGGAACCCAAACCAACGAGTGGACTTGGATTTCGTCAGCTCCTGCACATACATGTGGCCATTGTGGATGTGTTCACGATGGCCATGCATGTTCGGGAGCCTTCAGATGATAATTGACCCCTTGAGCAAAATCGGAATGGCCTTTAGTGAGCAAAACCCTAGCTACTAAGATGGCACAATAGTAGTGTTTTCAAGCATTCGAGGCACGGTGTGGGGGAACCCATAGTTGAAACCCAGGGTCCCGAATCCATTGGAAATGATGCATTCACGATTGGAATTACGGTTTTGCTGCTGCAGGTATTTTGATGAGGCACCCCGTGGCCATTCAGTGACACTTTGAGGATTTTCTCTAAGGTCACGAAACCCAAACCAGTGAGAGGAATCGGGTTCTGTCAACTCCTGCACATGCATGTGGGCATTGTGAATGTGTTCATGATGGCCATGCTTGGTTGGGGGCCTTCGGATCATAAATGAATCCCTTTTGCAAAATTGGCATGGCCTTCACTAAGCAAAACTCTAGTTCTAGAGATGGCGCAACAGAACTGTTTTCGGGTGTTGGAGGCATGGTGTGGGGGGTCCCCCAACTAGAACCCAACATCTTGAATCCATCAAAATCAATGCATTCATGATCGGATTCACATTTTTGGTGCTATAGGATTTTTGGTCAGCAACCCCGTGGCCATTCAGGGACACTTTGAGGATTTGCTACGGGGGCACAGAACCCAAACCGGCAAACGGACTTGGGTTTTGTCAGCTCCTACACATGCATGTGGCCATTTTGGATGTGTTCACGCTGGTCATGCTCGACTAGGAGCCTTCGAATCATAGATGAACTCCTTGATCAATATTGGCATGGCCTTCACCGAGCAAAACCCTAATTCCAAAGATGGCACAATATCACTATTTTCGAGCCTTCGAGGCATATTGTGGGGGGACCCCTAGCTGAAACCTGGTGCTCTGAATCCATCGAAATTGATGGATTCGCAATCAGAGTCATGGTTTTGGTGCTACGGGCATTTTGGTCAGGCACCCCGTGGCCATTTAGGGACACTTTGAGGATTTTCTCCGGGGTCACGGAACCCAAACCAGCGAGCAGACTTGGGTTTCGTCAGCTCCTGCATGTGCATGTGGCCATTGTGGATGTGTTCACAATTTACACGCATGATCAGAAGCCTTCGGATGAGAATTGACCCCCTTGAGCAAAATTGGAATGGCCTTCACTAAGCAAAACCCCAGTTACTGAGATCGCACAATAGCACCATTTTCGAGCCTTCAATGTATGGTGTGGGGGGTCCCCTGTATGGTGTGGGGGGTCCCCTAGTTGAAACCCGATGTCCCAAATATACCAGAATCAACAGATTCATGATCGGAGTCACGGTTTTGTTTCTACAAGCATTTTTTCCAGGCACCTCATGGCCATCCAGGGACACTTTGAGTTTTTGCTCTCAGGGCACAGAACCCAAACCAATGAGTGGAACGGGGTTCTATCATCTCCCACATGTGCACATGGCCATTGTGGATGTGTTCAATATGGCCACACTCACCCGGGAGTCTTCGGATCATAAATGACCCCCTTGAGAAAGATTGGCATGGCCTTCACTAAGCAAAACCCTAGTTCAGGAGATGGCACAGTAGGACTATTTTCGAGCCTTCAAGGCACAGTGTGGTGTGTCCCCTAGCTGAAAGTCAGGGTCCCGAATCTATCAGAATTGATGGATTCGTGATCGGAGTCACGGTTTTGGTTCTACAGGCATTTTTTCCAGGCATCCCGTGGTCATTCAGGGACACTTTGAGGTTTTTCTCCAAGGGCACAGAACCCAAACCGACGAGCGGAACAAGGTTCTGTCATCTCCCACGCGTGCATAAAGGAGGCTTCAAACTACCATATAGGACATTTCTTAGGGTTATTTGTCTCCCACACGTGCATATAGGAGATTTCAAACTACCATATAGGACATGTCTTTGGGTTCTTTGGCTCCCAAGTGTTGATACATACTTCACTAGGATAACATGTATGAAACTCAATTACCTTCAAGTCCCTTTGCTTTAGATTTGGCTTTGATAAGCTATGACATATGATCATGGCTTTTGCAAGGAGGCATAACTTACATTCATCATTTGATTTATTTACTTTATAGTACTTTGACTCTTGGCACCACACATAGGAATAATATGCATATACTTTAGAACATGAAACATAATTAGTTTATTTCAAAAGGGGGACATGATGAAATTGGTTGAAGTGCCTAGTGAAATGACATATGAAAAATGGATAGATAGATGTTGCTAATGAGATTAAATGAGGGTTTTACTTGCTTAAATCCCTAAGGGCACACCTCACCCAAGAGGTCATACACTTATAACCACATCGTGATGCTCCCTATGCTATTGAGGCAATATTGAGAATATGTGAGCCATTATAGAGTAACACCTTTGACCTCCTAATGTTATGTAAACACATAAGAAAACAGGGTATTTTTTAAGGATTCTAATAGTATACTCAAGTGTAGTATTCTAGGTGATTATTTTGGATTGAAAAAAACATATATATAGAAAGGTAGGCAAATATTAAATATGAAACATACAATTTACTACTGAAATTTGTAAATTTTGGTGAATATTATGATGAAAAAACATATTTTATGTAAATATAGGCGATATTAGAGCCTAAAAATGACCAAATAGCGAATTATTTTTTTGAAAAAAAGCCCCAAAAATAGTCAATTGGCGAAATTTTGCCCCTAAAAAATTCCCTGTAAGAAAGTGTTTTACCATAATTCAATTAGAGATGATATGCCATAACACTGGTACCAAATGGATATCCCCATTTTATATGGCATATGGCAAAGTAAGCTAAGTAGATTAAAGGTAGACTAGAGGTATCTTTGAGCTGGTTGAAAGTGTTTCGATCAAGTGTCTATGGGAAAAACCATAAATCTCATCCGTGGAACTATTGGGTGTGGTGGGATATCACATAGGAAATGATGATTAAGTCACCCCATACACGTCTAGGGATAACAAGGATGAAGTTGGGTCTCAATTCCTATATAAAGAGACTTTCTATTTCATTGGTTGTTGGTTTTTTTTTTGGTCCATCTTGTGCTATTTGGAGACCTTCATTGAATACCAATGTAAAGAATACTAACCCCTTCTTTGTAGAGTGCAACCTTAAAGGAAAGGAGTGAGAGCTATTTTATTTTCCTTTGTGAAATTGTGTTGGTCCTCCAACACATCAAATGGTTTGAGGTTATCCTAGAACAAAATATTTATTTTGATGAGCTTTCTAAGGAAGGCCCTCTTAGTAATTCTTGGGTGAGTCCATACTTGCTTGAGTCTTTTGACATTAATCTATGCTTACCATCCACATATAATATATCAAAAAAGTATTTTTATGTTTTGTTTTAAAATGAAATATCTACTAACCCTAAATAATAATGTTAGTTGGAATTCTTAGTTATTCTAGATCTACTTGTTCTCCATTGATTATATCTAGCGAAAAATATAGAAATTTACTACTAGGGCTTATCATACAAATTTCATATTTAACTATCTTAAGTATCTTGGATTCAAATATTAATATTAAGTGGAATTGGAATATCGTGCAAAAATTAATATCTAGACTTTTGAATTGGAACTTTGTGCAAAAATTCCAATGTCTCTCAATGGCGATGGTGACAACATGGGCATGATGAGGATGAAGGTTATATTGATGCTAGCAATGGGAATGGTGTTTATGGTGACAACATGGGCATGAGAAGGATGGTAGTGACATTGATGGTGGCAATGGGCATGGCATTGATGAATCATTATGTTCATGGCACAATGAGAGTGGGGATGGTGACTATGAACATGGGGATGGTGTTATGGTGAAAATGACCTAAATGTCCTATAGAGTGTGGAAAATTTCAAGCTACAACAAATAATTACATATCAAAATATCATTGAAATGGCTGAGAATCCACAGTCAGAATTAATGGCATCTTGTGGAGAGTCTGCGGTAGGTAAATTTATGTTGTCTACGTTTCCAGCCATCCTTGGCTCATATGAGCCAAGGATGGCTGGAAACGTAGACAACATAAATTTACCTACCGCAGACTCTCCACAAGATGTCAGTAAAATATCATTTCCTATATTTGTTCCAGGAAGATTTAGAGGATGATGAATAAAGCAACATTGAGGACGATGTTGAACTTAAGAGGGGGTGTTTGTCACATACCCAAATTCTGAACATTTTATGTTGTAAGAAAAACATTATATTTTTATCTTATTGTAAATTTTTATGATTATTGACCAAGTGGGGTCAAGGATGAATGTAATTAATTACTCTGAATATTTTATTATTAATAAATAAAAGAGGAGACAAATATCCAAGGGAGGTTGTTGAATGAGTTTTCACTGAACCCACTAGGAGGAATGCACTGGGGTGGAGAGCAAACTGACACTTGGCAACATCCTCAAATTACTTCTAGCTGTTGCAAGAGGCAACTTTCCTATTTTTATGGTCATGTTCCCCAATAAAGTGGAACTAAGCAGGTGGCTCATTAACTAAGAAACTGAACAAAAGACCTAGGCATGTTTTATCTACCCATCAAATTCAGGAGGAGGCTGTTTATTCCTACCTTGTGATAATTTCTACATTGTGAAAGAAAAGAGAACACAAGAGATTCGATGAGGGGAAGGTTAGAAGTGATGGAGTGAGTTAAGACTGCAATCTAAACTAGTGCAGCCACATTGCCGAGTTCAATATTGCTAAAGGTAGAAGTACTATTGTCAAGTACTACTGCTGAGTTGCAAAAGAATTTATTCCATTCTCCACACAACATCTTCATCCTGGTGGTTCAGTGAACAGGCTCGGGGGTCCTAAGGCAAGTAATTTGGCTATCTTCAGGAAAAGGTTGGGTGGAATGGGCTCCTTTTGTTGTTTGTCTCTTCTACATTTACTAGGTTCTAATTATGTTATCTTATTTACTTTCTGCCAAATGAATGAATTTATGTTATCAGTTTTCTATTTAATCCTAGATATTATAGACTGTTAATAAATGTTTTACTTCTGCAATTTATCTACTCTGAAAACCATATATCTGTTAGGTTAAAATGCTAAATGGATAGTTAAAGTTAAATTGATGAATGATAGAATAAAAATGCTTCACTGCATTTTTCTACACATTGTTTTTAGTGCCGTACTCTAGTACAGGGAAGATGAATTTAAAATAGATTTGAATATTGATATACAGTAGATAGATTCGAATGATAGATTTGTATTTCTGCATATAGCTTAGCAGCAGAACTATTAACTTTTATACATCTGAGTAATATTTTATAATACGGAATTTATACTTATGTAATCCTACTTTATAAACAATATAAAATAGGATAGAGTCCTTGAATGTTTCATAAACAGTTTATATTATAAGTATTTCACTTTCATACAAGATTAGTAATCATTTAGTCATCATGCTCTCATAAAGATATTTTCTTTTATGAATTTTAAATCATAGAAATGCAAATATCATAATCAAATTATCTTATAAATAAATGCAGAGAAATAATGTAAATACAACTCGTTTTATAAACAGTAGCATTTTAAATATCAGTATCGACTTATCTCTTAAACCATTATAGAGAAACAATTTAAGTATAAACAATGATGTTGCAAAACCCTAATAGAGTCATAGTTTCCATTCCCCATAATTATCCACATAAATATTTACGTTTGGACCTTCCAACATACTATATCTTAATTAGAAGTTTTAGTAATCACAATAATTTACCATCTGATTTAATTAAGAAAGTATTAAAAAGACTAGGGTTCGATACCCGAAAAGGTTCAACCAACAGTTATACTTTTAAAAAGGAAGTATAAACATAGTCATTGGAAGTGTTAATACACGGGTAGGGTTCGAGTTTTGACTCACCCTAATCCATTGGTAAAATTTATAATCCATCAACTAAATCATAAATACATACAAGGATTCGGGTTCGTAACCCTTAGAATTTCCACAATTTATGCATAAACATTATAAACAGATCTGGTAGGGATACCAACTTTGCTAAATCATAAACATTCTTAACCTTTAGGGTTTCCACTAAGTATCAAAATTATAACAGGAAGGGTTTTACGAATAAATACTTTGACTCTTTGCTAAACACATAAGAGCTACAGGAAATCCGTAAAGCTCAGCCTCAACTATCATATACATTCTGTATCATTTTATAAAATAATAAAATGTCGAGACCATCCCATGGATTTGGTACTTGAAACCATACTTTAAATACCAGGAAAACACATTTATATTTCACCATAACAATCTTCTTTACATTTTCAGTAACAAAAGGAAATGCTGAGAAACCAGCATGAGCTCAAAGGCTCGAGGGTTAAACCCCTCTATCATAAACAAATTTTCCATACGGCTTACAAAATTTTACAACAAACTGTAAACACAAAAAGTTCAAGCTAATAGAAGTTTTCGACGAACCCAAACAAGACCACCATCGAGCCAACCTTCACCATATCATGCTTCCGAGTTTACAACAGATTCCCTTAAGCGAGTCACCGAGGCTTACCAGGACTAAAGAGCTCTTATCCCATTCGGGCCGACCGTAAACAACAACCAAGAACTTCATCTGTCATTTTTATCAAGACAATGAATGGTTAAACCATGTTATAAAAATATTTTTTAACTCAAAGAAATTTATGCAAACATTGTTTCTTTAAAATCACAGCAAAGACACTGTAGGACGAATGAGACATTACCTTTATCAGTAATCTTGAGCACCTTATTCATCAATGTATGCGTGGTTGTGCTCTCAGCATCAACGCTGGAGTACAAAGAACCATTGGACCTAGTAATGGTTGCAAACTCTATAACAAGAGCGGCGTAAAGTTTCACTATCAAAACCCAGCAAGGTTCAAACTCTGTAAAGAACTCAAGATTCTTTAGCACACTGGTGAAAACCCACAGGAAACAAGGTCTCAATATCGAACCCCGGGAGAGACTGCATTCATGTTTTACAAACCCTAAATTTTCGAAGAGCCTATCAGCCTCTCCCAGCACTACTTCAAATGAAATGAATACGAGGGAGATGGAATATCAACGCAAGGCTAGGGTTTAACCCAAAACCCAAGGCCATCCAAAGATCAACAACGTAGAGCTTGCCATGAGGGAAAACTATAATACGATCCATCAAACCTCAATAAATAACATTTAAGTTACAGCTACAAGCTTAGTACCCTGCCAATGCACATTTCCACTACGGTTAGAATTCGTGGACCACGCCATGCATAATGTGTAAATCATATAGTATATGGTTTATAACATTGAATCTTTAGTTCATATCGTTCGCATTTTGTCTTAACATATAGCATATAATTGTTATGCATATAGTTTATAACATATAGTTTGTAACATATAGCATATAGACTATAGCACTTAGATTTCATCGCATTGCTCGTAGCAGAAATATAATCTTTAGATTATAGAAAGGTTAGGTTACAAACCATTGTTAATTCAAGGTTGTAACATTGCTATGATAAGGTATGCTTACATAAAAACCAAAGTTTGATTTTGAGAATACATTCAAACCATATGAGGAAATAGTAAATACATAGGATATTAGTGAACTATGGATAATGAATGTATCCAAAAATCACATGAATATATTTAATATCCTAATGAATAAAACCTCAAGTTTGACAATCATAACAAGGAAAGGTCTTACTCTCGTACCAGTTAATATCTCTACACTTTCGTAGTTAACATCGAAGGCTAAATAATGTACAACAAGTCCGTTTGATAAAATCGATTATGCTTCAGTTGGAATTCCAGTTCTTACCTGCAATCTATAATAGAAGTTGAGAGTGTTAGCTGTAAACAGCTAAGTAAGCATCGGTGTGCCTTTAGGACCCCTTCAATACAAGAAAACGTTCAGTTAGTCTCCAGGATTAAAGTTTATAACAATAGGACAAATAATGACGATGTACACATTGTACAAGAGATAATTCAAGTTTCATACATTGAAAACATAGTGTAACCTTTTGCAATAAAAATGCATGTAAACAAATAAACGACGAATTTTTAATGTCACTACAGCATTTCAGATAGCTAGCATAAGTTTCTCTTACAGTGAGACATAATAACAATAGTTATGACAATTTTAGTATTTATTGCTTATAAGCGATGTAACTTTTTTAAAAACTAAAGATGACCATTTTAGGTAGTTGTCGTCATTGCAATTATTTGATCAGCAAATAAATGAATTAAGTTAACATTGATGATACTTCCGCGTAACAAATATCAAATACAGGCATTTAATGCTACTTAAAAAAATTTAAATTTTTGTGAAATTTGTGGATGTTACATGTGGTATCAGAGCGCAAGTTCAAATACTAGGCCTGAAGTGGCTCGCGCAAATAAAAATTTAGGAGAGAATTGAAAAATACTGATTTTTATTTATTTTGTTTCTGTTTATCATTTTATAAATTTAGTCTGTAGGAATGGAAAGACCAGAAGAGTCGGCTGAGGACAGGTTCCTTAAAAATGAATAGAATAATAATATACAAGGACACATTAATGCAGAAAACTTATTTGTTGAATTGAATGATAATTCATCTGAATTATTAAGAATAGTAAAAGATTTAAAAATTGAGATAAAAACTGTTAAGGAAGAAAACGAATGAATCCTGAAAGCTTAAGAGGAGCTGAATAATCCTGTTGAATAATTTTCATAATAATGATAAAGATAAAGGAACATAAAATAATGTTGAATCTAGAAATATGTCCTACCAACGTAAGGATAAAAAGTTAAAATTGACTAATTATTATAGCAGCTCATCTTCTGAATTTTATGAAAATCACGCAGGAAAAATCACAAGTATTCCAATGATAGTAGTGAAAGTGACTACTACACTAAAAGGAAGAAGTACAGGCCATATGAAGAAATTTCTGGCGAATTGAAAAAGATCAAACCACCAAGTTTTAATGGAGAAACAAAAAAGAGTGAGACAGTCAAAGCATGGTTGTCCGACATGAATAAGTACATTCAGATTTACAACTACTCAAGTCATCTAAAAACTAAAATGGCAATTTATAATCTAACTAGAAAAGAAGACATCTAGTGGCAAGATCTGAAACGAGTAAAAGGTTTAAAAGAGAAAAGTGTAAATTGGAGTAATTTTAAGAAATATTTAAAAAAAATGTTTCTGTCAGAACAGTGTTATGAGGAACGAGCTAAAGAGTTTTATGAGTTAAAGTTAGGTTCCAAAGATATGAGGGAATTATGCAACAAGTTTTTAAATTTATTAAGGTATGTGCCTTATATCATTAAAGAAAAGCCTAAGGTACCGATATTTTTGAATTGTTTTCCCTCTCATATAAAGGACAGGATTGAGTATGATGGTCCTTGAACTCTTGAAGAGGCCATGAGAAAAGCAAATATCTACTATAAACAGAACAAAAAAAGAGAAGGCATACCAAACTGGAAGGCAAAAAGGCCTAATAATTTTGAACAAAGGAAGAAGCAGTTTTCTTTTAATCGTAACATTGGAAATAATAACTCATGAAATTATTCTAACAGAAAATTTCAAGGGAATAATTCAACAGGTAATGCACAGTCAAAATTTATAGCTACAAGGAACAGTGATCCACCTAAAAAATTTGTTAAAAACAATGAACAAAAAGAACCTGTTAAATGTTGGGACTGTTAGGGACCTCACAATGCATCCAACTGCCCACTCAAGAAGAGGACTGTTAACAACATACACACAGTACAAGAGGAGGCTATTGTTGGTGACTTAGTAAGGGAGATTCCTAGGATAAATGCAACTTTGGAGAATAGACAAGCTGATCATCAAACTTCCATGGTTGAAGTGGAAGGTATTCTGAAAAATAAACCCATTTCTATTTTAATTGATTCAGGAGCAAGTCTTAGTTATGTGTCACCTGATTTAGTTAAATGTTGCAATCTGAAAATAGATAAATTTGATAAATCATGGTTGGTTCAATTAGCTACTGGAACAAAAGGAAAAGAGATTGATTATGTAAAAGAATGTGAATTATTGATGAATCAGTTTAGGACTCATGTTAAGTTGAATGTGTTACCTTTAGGTTCTTACGATGTTCTGATTGGAATGGATTGGTTAGAATATCATAGGGTAATGTTAAATTGCTTTGAAAATACTTTTACTTGTTTGAATGAAAAAGGTGAAACTGTAATAGTAAAAGGAATTCCTAGAAAGACTTCTGTTAGACAAATTTCTGCTTTACAAGTTAAAAAGGTTGTTCATAAAGGGTGTAAGTTGTTTGCTGTAAATGTAATTAATGATGAACAAACAACTAAGGAAGATAAGTTAAAATTGGAAGACATACCCATTCTAAATGAATTTTCTGATGTATTCCTGGAAGAAATTCCAGGACTACCTCTGAAAAGGGAACTAGATTTCACCATTGAGTTAGTACTGGGAGCGGTACCAAACTCAAAGGCTCCTTACAGAATGAACATTTTGGAGCTTAATGAACTTAAATCACAGCTTATTGAACTAATTGATAAAAACTATATAAGGCCTAGTGTGTCCCCATGGCGAGCACCTGTAATTTTTGTTAAAAAGAAAGACAGAACTATGCATTTATGCATAGATTATCGTCAGTTAAATAAAATGACCATAAAGAACAGATATACTTTGCCTCGCATTGAGGATCTGTTTGATCAACTACGCGACATGAAGATATTTTCTAAGATAGACTTGAGGTCGGGGTAGCATCAAGTCAGAATTAAAGATGAGGACATCTTTAAGTCTACTTTTAGAACCCGTTACGGGCACTACGAGTTCGTGGTTATGCCTTTTGGGATGACCAACGCTCCAGTAGTTTTTATGTGTCTTATGAATAATGTTTTACATCAGTACTTAGATAAGTTTGTGATTGTTTTTATTAATGACATTATTATTTACTCTAAGACTAAAGAAGAACATGACGAACACTTAAAAATAAATTTACAAGTGTTAAGAGAACACCAACTTTACGCGAAGTTCAGTAAATGTGATTTCTATAAAGAAATAATATAGTACCTAGGGCATGTGATATCCAAGGATGGAATCGCAGTAGACCCGAACAAGATAAAAGCAATTCATGAATGGCCTCCCCCTAAGGACGTAACTGGTTTACGATATTTTATGAGAATTACAGGTTACTATCATAAATTTATAGAAGGATTTTCTCGAATAGCGAATCCTATAACTTCTTTACAAAAGAAAGGTAAGAGATGTATCTAGGATAAAAAATGCGAAGAAATTTTTAAGAAACTAAAAGAACTATTAACAATGGCACCTATTATAAAAATTGCTGATCCAAACAAAGATTTCATCATGTACAGAATGCATGCAATGATGGACTTGGCGGAGTCTTAACACAAGAGGGTCATGTGATTGCATATGAGTCTAGGAAGTTAAAGATTCATGAGAAGAACTATGCAACTTATGATTCAGTGTGATATCCCTCTTTTATGCCCCTGTCAGTTTTATAAATGTATATTGTAACTATGAGATTGGCCCTAGTGAGGAACTCAAGGCCAAGGCCCCACCACTCGACCTTGGAAGTCTGATTGATTTTATTTTTTTCCTAGGTTGAAACTATTTAGAATAACGCAACAAAATGACGAGCTATTGAGTCCACTAAGGTCAGGGTTTGATGGTTAGGAGGTCATGTGAATCTAAATATTGATGACAAGAGTCATCTTGGTGCCATAGGAACTTAACGAAAAGTAAATTTTTCCCCAACGGCCTAAATACTTTAGGTATCACCCTAAAACTAGGGTCAGACATAAGGCGGAGAAACTATTCGTTATAAACAAATAATGAACTTCTATGAGCTACATATTAGCGTAAACCTAAATATTATTAAACATCCTATGAAGAGTAATTGTTTATTCATATGAATAAATAGTCATTGGCTAAATGAGTAGAGTATGATGTGGTTTTACGAGAAGACTTAATAATGGTTATAGTTTATACTTCCAAGCCTTATAAAAATGAGAGACCATTAGTATGAATGAATATTCACCTGATTTAATGAATAAAGGCGCTATAACCAATCTATATATATATATATATATATAGACTAAGTATTATTATAACTTCCACAGTGTTGGATTTAAGTAATCTTGATAAAGTTAAATTTTAATAAGTATCATCATGATGCTTTCGGGTACACGAACAAAGCAAGTTGAAAGTATATGTGAGTAAGTATGACTTTGAGCTTAGCTTCTATCCCTTGCTAAATCATAATCCATTACATTATTCACGTGAAGAAGGGAATAGTTTTCCATTTCTTACCTATGTGAAGGGATAAACTATAGCCTAAATAAGTATTTAATAATTCTTTTAAGTGGGCACATCGTATTGTGCCTAAGAAGAAACCCTAGAACGATTATGGAATAGAGTTTTTGTGTAGTGGATCTTTAATACGCTCGCCACTTGTTAAGACTTAGCGAGGACCCTTGGAAGTATCGCCCACTCGTACGAATGGGAGTGCCTCTACCTCATAAAAAAGAAATGTTGTTGGTATCTCCTCGACATGTGGCAGCTTTCGTTATTATTAAAGTAGTGGGGGCGATGTTATATAAAAAGGAAGAAAACGGGATAGATTTGGGGGAAAGGGTTAGGGAATTCGAACCCTGTAATATTTCTCCCTTTGTATTTTTAATGAATGCATGTTCCAGGGGAAGGACACACAGTCATGGAAGACGAAAACTTCTGTTTTGGGAAATTTGTTATTTTCGGGAGGTTATTTCTGTCTTTGGGAAGCATGCTGCATAGAAGTTGGGGCAACAAGTAATGTTGTACTGTGTAGCAGATGAGGTCCACAGCACCATCTGTTGTGTTGCGGTGTGCATGCCGTATAGAGTATCGAGGAAAGTCCTCCGATTTTCTTATGTTTGGAAGACCTGCATTTCGAAGGCCGTTGTAAATCAAGATTTCTTGTGGAGAGACGTATGGATCTAGCAACTGCCCAAGAAGAAGAATAATGTTGAGATGGGGAGAATAGCATGAAAAGATCCGGCACAAATTCAGAAACTTGCGGTGGGAAGGCTTGTCAATAGAGTTGTCGAACGAGGAAATGAGAAACCCTCGATCTGAGCAAGGTAGTCTTCGTGCTAAAGTTTTGACATACGCAGATCAGATAAGTAATGTTTACGCCTTCATGGTTTAATTTCCTCAGCTGTCAAAATAGTAAATTGATTTTTTGGTAGTAATCGTTTTCCCTTTGAATTAATAACTCCATACTTTTAAATTTCGTGGAACACAATCATATGATCTTCAACTCTTGATAGAACCAAATACTACCCCGGACCTTTATCCTCTTGGGTTCTCTGTCTTCAGAAGACGCCAATGTCTGTTTGTATGCTGAGTTAAATTCGTAGATCTATTTCATAAGGGGAAAAATTCTTAGGATCTCTGCGTTAGAGACTGTTCCTTGTCGAAAGTATTATAGATTTGGGGCGATGCACCCTATGCAAGAAATTTTGGTAAACGCTGAGGATTAAAAATTGGTAATAAAAGTACTTAACCTGTATCGGTATATGCTGGAACCCCTGCCTGGTCGGCTGACTAATTTTTCGTTTAAACTCTGCTTATTTTATTACTTTTGTTTAGGCCAGAGTTATAGTGGGGCTTTGAGTTGCAAAGAACTGGTGTTTGAACTTTCTTAACTTCTTGAGTCTTGGTTTAGCATCTATCATCCGATCTCTGCCTTTGGTTAGCATATCATGTAATACGTAGATCCGTACGTATTGACAGTTTTATATTTATAGATCTCTGCATTTTGACAGAGTATCTTTCCCATGCGAAATATCTCTGTCTGTCGACAAAGTGATCTTAACTTTGGAACTCGGCAAACACCATCGTGATCTAGTTTGGACAGAGTATTTATGACTAAAGCAGAGTTCGTTGCAATCCTTACTATTCCCTTAAAACAAAACCAAATCAATTCAATCTCAGCATTGATTGTAATTCCAGTATGCTAATTCTTTAAAACTTAAGATTCGTTGATTTCGGCGTTGTTGTAATTTCGGTGTTCTATTCCTTTAGAAACCCACATCGATTCGATCTCTGTATCTTATGTTATGATTTTAGCATTTAATTTCTTTTATAATTCCGATCTAAGTTTTCGATTCCAGTTCGATCTCGGCGATGGGCTGTAATTTCAATGTTCTATTCCTGATCGGTCAATTTCGGCGTGGTTGTAATTTCGGTGTTCTATTCCTTCAGAAACCCACATCGGTTCGATCTCTGTATCTTATGTTATGATTTTAGCATTTAATTTTTGTTATAATTCCGATCTAAGTTTCGATTCCAGTTCGATGTCGGCGATGGATTGTAATTTCAGTGTTCTATTTTCTTTAAAAACCAAGATCAATTCGATCTCGGCGTTGATTGTGATTCCAATGTTCTATTTCACATCAGCTCGATATCGGATATGGATTTTTACTCTATATGCTGTTGAATGACCTTGTATAAACACTGTCGAAGATGGTAGGCTGCCCATTTTTATGTTGATGTTTTGATTAGTGAGTTTACTTTGTGTTTTCGAGTAACTTTGTATAAAGGCTGGCAATATTGACTATATTGTCGAGATATGGGTTGCTTAATTGGACATCGAGTTCAAACCTACATGTTGACGAACATTGTTACACATGATGTCATCGAGTTCTGACTATGCATGGCCACGAATTCTTGAGATCTAGATCTTTGAAAATATTGTTGTAACTCTCGGCTTGACTAATAAAATATCCAACGGTTTGGTGGACGTAGCCCAAGGAGGGGGTGAACCACGTATACATGTGTTTTTTGTGTCTCTTCTTATGTATGATATGGATGGTGTTTGTTCTAATATATTTGGATGTCTTTGTTAAGAAATTGAATCGCAACAAATGATTCCTAACTATTATGTTGTGCATATAATGATTACATTGATGTAGTTATGTGTTGTCGCAAACGTTTCAGTTCATCACAACTGGGGAAGAAATTTTGAATATGTTCAAGTTAAGGGTATTAATATTCCAAATTAGATTGATGTGTTCTATGACTTACATTGTTATCGGTTTTGTCAAAGTACTTGTAAGTATGTCTTATTTCTCTTCCAATTTATTTTAAGGGGTAAGACGTGTAATGCATGATTATGCAGTTTAATTATTGGTCCTTGTAAATACTTTGTGTTATGAAATTCTTTTATATATTCAAAAAATATATATATATATATATATTTTTGAGGCAATTCATTCATTAAATACTAATCTATTTGGAGATGTTACATTTAGAGTTGGCTGCCATTATACATTCGTTAAAGATGTGGCATCATCACTTAATTGGAAGAAAATTTACATTAATGACAGTTAATAAAGGTTTAAAATATTTTTTGGATCAACCAAATCTGAACGCAAGGCAAGCTAGGTGGCTAGCTTTCCTTAGGGAATATGATTTCGAGATTCAACACATTAAGAGTAAAGAAAATAAAGTTGTTGATGCCTTAAGAAGAAATGCTAGGCTAAATTTTGTTTCAGCAATCAGTACTTATAAAACTGATCTAGAAAATCAGATTAAGGAAGGAATCAGAATCGATGAAAAATATCAAAAATTACATGAAAAGATTTCTGAAAGTTATTCTGAAAATTTAAGAACAGATTTTAGAATTGATGAAAGAGGATTAATATTGTATAAAAACAGACTTTATGTGCCTAATATTGCTAAAATTAAGTTCTTGATTTTAAATGAATTGCATAAAAGTCCATACTCAGGACATCCTGGTTAGCAAAAGATGATAACAATGCTGAGGAATGATTTTTTTTGCCATGTATGAAAAATGAAGTAGTTGAATATATTACTAAGTGTATAGAGTGTCAGCAAATACAGGCTAAACATCAACACCCAGCTGGATTGTTGCAGCCACTTCCTATTCGAAATTGGAAGTGGGATATAATTAATATTGATTTTATTACTAGTTTACCTAAAAATAAGAAATAGAATGATTCCGTAATGGTAATTGTGGATACGATTAGTAAAGAAACCCAATTCATACTTGCTAAGACAACCTACAAGGCTGCTAACATTGCCGAAATTTTTATGAAACAAATTTTTCGTTTGCATGGGATTCCAAAAGTTATAATTTCTGACAAAGACTCAAAGTTTACGGGAAATTTCTGGAAGTCTTTATTTAAAGCTTTAGATACTACTTTAAATTTCAGTATAGCATTTCATCCACAAATGGATGGACAGACATAAAGAGTCAATCAGATTCTTGAAGATATGTTAAGAATGTATGTTAGAAATCAACCAGGTAAATGGGAGGAATATTTGCATCTTGCTGAGTTTGCTTATAATAATCATTACCAAGCTTCATCAAAACTCAGTCCATTTGAAATTTTATATGGTAGAAAATGTAATACTCCTATATTTCATGGAGTAATCTAGTTGATAGGTTAGTGTTAGGACCTGAATTATTAAAGGAAATGGAACTAATCGTGAAACTGGTTCAAGGCAAGTTGAAAATTTGCACTAGATAGATAGAAAAGTCATGCAGATCTCAAAAGAACTTAAGAAGAGTTTCAGGTTGGTGAAAATGTGTTCCTCAAGGTAAAACCAAAAAAGAGCTCCTTAAAGTTAGGAAGCTGTGCTAAAATAGCACCAAGGTATTGCAGACCTTTTGAAATACTGTCTAGGGTAGGAACAGTGGCATATCAGTTGGCCTTGCCACCAAATATTAAAGTACATAATGTATTTCACATCTGTCTTTTGAAAAAGTATGTGCCTGATGCTCATGTGATTAATTGGAATGATGTATAGGTGGAACAAGAAGGAGATTTTCTGGTGGAACCGGATTGTATCCTCGACAAGAGGGAAATTTTGCTTCGTAATCGTACCATTGGACAGGTAAAGGCGCAGTGGAAGCACCTTAGTCCAGATGAAGCAACTTGGGAGTTCGAAAGTAATATGCGGGTGGCATATCTGAATTTGTTCCAGGAGGAATTAGATGATGATGAATAAAGCAACATCGAGGACGATGTTGAATTTAAGAGGGGGTGTTTGTCACATACCCAAATTCTGAACATTTTATATTGCCAGAAAAACATTATGTTTTATGTTATTGTAAATTTTTATGTTATTGACCAAGTGGGGTCAAGGATGACTGTAATTAATTACTCTGAATATTTTATTATTTATAAATAAAAGATGAGACAAATATCTAGAGACTGTTGAATGAGTGTTCACTGACCCACTAGGAGGAATGGACTCGGGTGGAGAGAAAAATGACACTTGGAAGCATCCTCAACTCACTTATAGCTATTGCAAGAGGCAACTTCCCTATTTTTATGGTCATGTTCCCCAAGAAAGTGGAACTAAGCAGGTGGCTCATTAACTAAGAAACTGACCAAAAGACCTAGGCATGCTTTATCTACCCATCGAATTCAACAGGAGGCTGTTCATTCCTGCATTGTGATAATTTATCCATTGTGAAAGAAAAGAGAACACAAGAGATTCAATGAGGGGAAGGTTAGAAGTGATTGAGTGAGTTAAGATTGCATTTTGAACTAGTGCAGCCACATTGTTGAGTTCAATATTGCTAAAGGTAGAAGTACTACTTTCAAGTACTACTGCTGAGTTGCAAAGGAATTTATTCCATTCTCCACATAGCATCTTCATCCTGGTGGTTTAGTGAACAGCCTCTGGGTTCCTAAGGCAAGTAACTTGGTTGTCTTTAGGAAAATGTTGGGTGGAACGGGTTCCTTTGGCTGTCTGTCTCTTCTACATTTACCAGGTTCTAATTGTGTTATCTTATTTACTTTCTGCCAAATGAATGAATTTACGTTATCAGTTTTCTATTTAATCCTAGATATTATGGACTGTTAATAAATGTTTTACTTCTGCAATTTATCTACTCTGAAAATCGAAATATCTGTTAGGTTAAAATGCTAAATGGATAGTTAAAGTTAAATTGATGAATGATAGAATAAAAATGCTTCCCTGCATTTTTCCACACACTGTTTTTAGTGCCATATTCTAGTACATGGAAGATGAATTTAAAATAGATTTGAATATTAATATACTGTAGATAGATTCGAATGATAGATTTGTATTTCTGCATATAGCTTAGTAGCATAACTATTAACTTTTATACCTCTAAGTAATATTTTATAATACAGAATTTATACTTATGTAATCCTACTTTATAAACAATATAAAATAGGACATAGTCCTTGAATGTTTCATAAACAGTTTAATATTATAGTATTTCACTTTCATACAGGATTAGTAATCCTTTAATCATCATGCTCTCATAAAGATATTTTCTTTTATGAATTTGAAACCATAGCAATGTAAATATCAGAATCAAATTATCTTATAAATAAATGCAGAGAAATAATGTAAATACAACTCATTTTATAAACATTAGCATTATAAATATCAGTATCGACTTATCTCTTAAACCATTACATAGAGACAATTTAAGTATAAACAATGATGTTGCAAAACCCTAATAGAGTCATAGTTTCCATTCCCCATAATTATCCACCTAAATATTTACATTTGGACCTTTCAACATACTATATATTAATTAGAAGTTTGAGTAATGACAATAATTTACCATCTAATTTAATTAAGAAAGTATTAAAAAGACCAGGGTTCGATACCTGAAAAGGTTCAACCAACAGTTATATTTTTGAAAAGGAAGTATAAACACAGTCGTTATAAGTGTTAATACATGGGCAAGGTTCGAGTTTCAACTCACCCTAATCCCTTGGTAAAATTTATAATCCATCAACTAAATCATAAATACATACAAGGATTCGGGTTCATAACCCTTAGAATTTCCACGATTTATGCATAACTTTATAAACAGATCTGGTAGGGTTACCAACTTTGCTAAATCATAAACATTCTTAACCTTTAGGGTTTCCACGAAGTATAAAAATTATAACAGGAAGGGTTTTACGAATAAATGCTTTCACTTTGAGCTAAACATATAATAGCTATAGGAAAGCCATAAAGCTCAGCCTCAACTATCATATACATTCTGTATCATTTTATAAAATAATAAAATGCCGAGAGCATCCCATGGATTTGGTACTTGAAACCATACTTTAAATACCGGGAAAACACATTTATATTTCACCATAACAATCTTCTTTACATTTTTAGTAACAAAAGGAAATGCTGAGAAACCAACATGAGCTCAAAGGATCGAGGGTTAAACCCCTCTGTCATAAACAATTTCACCATACGGTTTACAAAATTTTACAACCAACTGTGAACACAAAAAGTTCAAGCTGAATAGAAGTTTTTGGTGAAACCAAACAAGACCAATATCGAGCCAACCTTCACCATATCATGCTTCTGAGTTTACAACAGATGCTCTTAAGGGAGTCACCGAGGCTTACCAGGGCTAAGGATCTCTTATCCCATTCGGGCCGACCGTAAAAAAAAACCAAGAACTTCACCTGTCATTTTTATCAAGACAATGAATGGTTAAACCATGTAATAAAAATATTTTTTAACTCAAAGAAATTTATTCAAACGTTGTATCTTTAAAATCACAACCAAGGCACTGTAGGACGATTGAGACATTACCTTTATCAGTAAGCCTGAGCACCTTCTTCATCAACGTATGTGTGGTTGTGCTCTCAGCATCAACACTGGAGTACAAAGAACCATCGGACCTAGTAAGGGTTGCAAACTCTGTAACAACAGTGGCGTCAAGTTTCACTATCAAAACTCAGCAAGGTTAAAACTCTATAAAGAACTTAGGATCCTTTAGCATACTGTTGAAAACCTACAGGAAACAACGTCTCAGTATCGAACCCCAGTAGATACTGCATTCATGTTTTACAAACCCTAAATTTTTTAAGAGCCTATCGGCCTCTCCCAGCACACTGCAAATGAAATGAATACGAGGGAGATGGAATATCAATGTAGGGTTAGGGTTTAACCCAAAACCCAAGGCCATCCAAATATCAACGGCGTAGATCCTTCCACAAGGGAAAACTATAATACGATCCACCAAACCTCAATAAATAACATTTAAAGTTACAACTACAAGCTCAGTACCCTTCCAACGCACATTTCCACTACGGTTAGAATTCATGGACCACGCCATGCATAATGTGTAAATCATATAGTATATGGTTTATAACATTGAAGATTTAGTTCATATCGTTTGCATTTTGTCTTAACGTATAGCATATAGATGTTATGCATATAGTTTATAACGTATAGTTTGTAACATATAGCATATAGACTATAGCACTTAGATTTCATCACATGGCTCATAGCAGAAATATAATCTTTAGATTGTAGAAAGGTCGGGTTACAAACCATTGTTAATTCAAGGTTGTAACATTGCTATGATAAGGTATGCTTACCTAAAAACGAAAGTTTGATTTTGAGAATACATTTAAACCATATGAGGAAATACTAAATACATAGGATATTAGTGAACTATGGATAATGAATGTATCTAGAAATCACATGAATATATCTAATATCCTAATGAATAAAACCTCGAGTTTGACAATCATAACTAGGGAAGGTCTTACTATCGTACCAGTTAAGATCTCTAGACTTTCGTAGTTAACATCAAAGGCTAAATAATGTACAACAAGTCCGTTTGACAAAACCGATTATGCTTTAGTTGGAATTCTAGTTCTTACTAGCAATTTGTAATAGAAGTCGAGAACGTTAGCTGTAAATAGCTAATTAAGCCTCGGGGTTCCTTTAGGACCCCTTCAATACAAGGAAATGATCAGTTAGTCTCCAGTATTAAAGTTTATAACAATAGGACAAATAATGACGATGTGCACATTGTACAAGAGATAATTCAAGTTTCATACATTGAAAACATAGTGTAACCTTTTGCAATAAAAATGCATGCAAACAAATAAACGACGAATTTTTAATGTCGCTACAGCATTTCAGATAGCTAGCATAAGTTTCTCTTACAGTGAGACATAATAACAATAGTTACGACAATTTTAGTATTTATTGCTTATAAGTGACGTAACCCTTTTAAAAACTAAAGACGACCATTTTCGGTAGTTGTCGTCATTGTAATTATTTGATCAACAAATAAATGAATTAAGTTAACATTGATGATACTTCCGCATAACAAATATCAAATACAAGCATTTAATGCTATTTAGAAAATTTTAATTTTTTGTGAAATTTGGGGATGTTACAGGTATGGTGACATTGAAAATGAGACAGAGTGCATTTGGTTGATGGTGGATGACGGATAATTGATGGGGACGAGGATGGTGGAACCACAAGCAAGAGGATGACAAGGCTTGATGGTGATTGTGGTAGTGGGCATGGTTATGGTGACAATGATGCCATGATAGTGGAGTTCAACATTAAGCTGGTCACCCTAGAGCTTGGATCCTATCCTAGAAACACAAGAGCCTAGCCTAAAAACCCTAGTTGTTAGCCTAAACCCTAGTTTGTATTCTAATCACACTGAAACCCTATTATGTAGCCTAATCCCTTGCCTAAATTATAATAAATATAAAAATTAAATCATTTTCATTGTACGTATATATTCATGTGCATACATTTGAATCCAAATCATTATACACATATATGCATAGTTTCTCATCTATATGGAAAGGGTGCATACAACTAGAAAAACATTGTAACTAGCACCAGAAACCTAATTATTTATTAGATGATTAAAATGTTGTTATGGCATGGTTGACAATTTTGTTGCAAATGATCATGGTTGATTTTAGGACCGTAACTAGTATTTATTGCAGATAATTGATTTGGTCGAGTTGTAAAGGGTGCATGGTGTATGTTCATGGTGTATGGTGTATGTCCATCCCCTTAACGGTTTGAAATTGATTGTAACATGAAATTTTTTATATGATGGATATGTACACTTGTGACAACCTTCTCAATGGATAGAAAACCTATTATGATCATAACATTAGTAAATCTTAGGCCAACGTGTAAATTATATCTACCATATTGCCAAATCCATAGTGGAACAGAACTCGAACAAGTTCATCTAAATTTTCAGGAAAATAGTGGAACAATATGGTTCCCAATGTACATATGATGGCAACTCATGCCCTATACAAAATCTGAAAACTTGTGTTGTAGATCCAAAATACATGGCAACTTGTGCCTTATACAAAATACAATAACTCGTGCCATATATCCAAAATACATGGCAACCCATGCCGTAGATACAAAGTACATGGAAATCGGTGTCCAAAAGTGCGACATCGTGGCTAATGTACATAGCATGGTGTGTCAAGCATTGTGACCACCCTGATCAATCCCAGGCACATCTCCAAAATCGATCTTCCTCTTCTTGGAGCTTCTGGTATCTCGAGTCTTCTTCTGTCTAGGAGTAGACCGTCTCTCCAGGCTCTGAAACAAATGATATAAGATACCATCATTTTCAAGCATTTGGAACATTTACCATATTTATAAAATGAATGTACAATTCAAATGTTAAATAACTCATGGCTGATGCGAGTGGGAGACGTGAGACAGGTGTCCTGGATCTACTGAGCTTCTTAACAATTCCAGCCTACAACATTTATGACAATCATTTCCTTGAAAAATAATAATTGTTTAAATTAATTTTGGTCAATGCATCAAAACATTTTCATAAATTAACTTGATTCTCACTGTGAACACCTCTGAAAATGGACATGGCTGGGCTTCAGGGATAGAAGGTGGAGCAGTTGGTTGGACAACCTGCTTCGATGCAATCATGGGGGGGGGGCATAGACGTAGATGCATAAACTATGGGTGCAACCACTGTAGATACATGGGTAGGTACTGGAATAGTAATTGCCACAATAGTGGTGGGAACTGGAGACGATATGGTGGTATGGGGTGGAGGAGGACGTCGTGGGTGATGAACACCTACCGGCTATACGATAGGGGGTATCGACTCAAAAGGGATAAGGGGGCTGTTGAGGTATGATGAATGGGAGGGTGGTCTTGGATAAACTGGGGAGGATGGATAGAAGGGAGGTTGTGGACAAAGGGGGTAAGCTAGATGTAAGGGGGGCATGGATGAATGGGGGAGGATGGATAGACGGGGGGGGCGTGGATGAATAGGGGAGGATGTATAGACAGGGGGCGTGGACGAATGGGGGAGGATGGATGGAGGGGGGAGTATGGACGGAGAGGGGAAGCTGGATTGGATGGAGGGGGTGGTCAGAGGGAGGGGTCTGGATGGAAGTCATGAGAAAGGGTGGAAACATGGGACCAAAGTGGCTTGCAACTGTTGGTGGCACCTGCAAACAAATTTTTAATATCATAGTTTAGTAAACAAAAATTAAATTAAACCATAGTATGTCTTAGTATTTCAAATTAAAAGCGTGTTTTTAACTACACATTGTACCTGTGTATATGGTGATCTGCTGATCCCTGAAGGAGATGGATGATCATCGTAGTCTGTGCATACCTGTGAACACCAAAATGCATGCACGGTATGAACATATTAAACAAGTAATTATTTAGTCAATCAAAATATTAAAAAATATTGTACGAACTATCATCGTGTATGTCATAAATATAAATACATAAATAATAGAAATGCCATAAGTAATAACAATATTATGTGAGGTACTGAAAATACCTCCATGTGAGGTGCCGCAATTTCAGTTGCATCTTCCATTGCTGCGTCTAGTTTGGGAGATCCTACGTTCTCCCATGACGACATCTCAACTCTAAAAAACTGTACATTGAAATAATAGTTTAAGTCAAACACAAATACTTTAAAATTACTTTACAAATTATCAAGTGATGATTAAAAACACATTAAGAAAAGTGTTAACCTGTTCCATATAGCAGCCCTTGATCGGGCCAGGGAAATTGTGCCCGCAATGGGGAAAAAGATGTGGCATTGTCCCCGTCGAACTAGAACGCGCAACATGGCTACCACCAGTCACAGGTCTATCCTCACTCTGTCATGAAGGCCCTGCACTTGAGTCTCTATCAGGGTCAACCTGTCTCTCCACTGTAGTCGATGCTACAAAGGCGGCATGTCTAAAGAGTCCACGTGCAACACTCCTCATCACCCCCTCGATCTGATCAAGTTTGTGGGGTAACTAAGGTGGTTGGGGAGAGGGGTTGGGCTCGGGCCTAGGACTTGGTGGCCCTCTCAGTGGGTTCCTCCTGGCAATAGGTCGATCTTGGGCAGAGCCACACGCAACGCCCTGGAACTTGGTTATGTCAAAATATTTGACATGTAAATTGAGCACAAACTTATCCCACAGTTGTCGAAGGAAGTATTGTGGAACCTCCCTATTATTACAGGGAGGTTTATCGTACACCATGAACCACCTATGCATCCAATTGTCCCTCCATGGTTGGAAATGACACCAATCCATGCAAACACATGGCTTTCTGTTGTGAGGTGGTTTTTTTGTTCTTGGATCGGTGAACATACTGCATAATTAGGTCTTTGTAATAATCAATTATTTTATTTCCTCCTTGGAAATGCCTGTTGAATAATACTCCCGCATCCTAGCTCTATATTCAGTCATGCCAGACAATTGGCAATGTGCATGGATGAGGGAGTCAATTGAGCTCTCAATTGAGGTGGCAAGGGACACTCGAGATGGTTCCCCTATGTTTCTAAGTTCTCGACTCTGCACTCTCATTTCATTTACATCATGGTTCAAGTCGTCTTGGTCAAAATTTTGTTGGGGGTTTTGATTTTCTTGGGCATTTGGATTTTGTTGAGAGTTTTCATTGGTTCCAAGATTTGTGTTTTCTTGTGTTCCACCGGACTCCATGTTAACATTTTGTTCATTCATTGTATAAGTTTACACTCTGCAGTTGAAAAATTCTCTATTATTTTACTAATTTGGGAATTATTAAAAGTTTAATAAACAAACAAAAATGAATAAAATGACAAAAAACATGGATCTTACTTATCCAATGCACTTGATGATCACTTGGTGGATGGATTGAGAGAGTTCTTGAGTGGAAATGGTGAAAATGGTGGTAAATAGCACTGCGCACGCGATGGGTGAGTGAGGCTCGGCCGCAATGGAAAGAATTACAACGCCTTTGCCCTGTTTTTTTATATTATTATCTTAGCAGGTGTGCATGCGCACCTTTGAAGGCGTACACGCCAGAAACGCGCACTCGCAGCAGCACGCACACGCCTCCGAAGGCTTTGGGGATCCTTGGTATCATATTTAAATGGAAAATCTTGCATATGCATTTAAATTTAATCGATAATGGCCATGGAAAAATTTTAATGTCAAGTTTTGATGTGAGTACGGTGTATATTATTGATATTGATGAGATTTGTATATATTATTGTATGAGTGCTTTCAACTTTGTGTTCTAAATATGAGTTCAATCCTTTGTTTTCTTGTTATGGTTTGATTAGGGGCTCGATTCATTTGTATAGATTACATAGTAGTTGTTTGGCATAAGAACGCAGCGACGTTGTATCCTGAGAGTTGGAACAACGTTTCTTTTAAACCTTTCTTTTGTCATTTGTTGTGTGTAATCCCGGATCTACTACTTCGATCTGGTTAAGAGGTCAATCTTCTCTTTTATATTTTTTTCTGTGCCCGAAAATTTTGTTCCCTGTTGCAGAGATTAGTAATCTCTGTATAGATTCTTTCCTACAAACCTATCCTCAATCCTTTATATTTTGATCTCTGTAATTATTTGTTTTGACAGATTTTTTTGTCGACATATCTTCGTATTTTTTTATTATTATTGACGAATTCAATGATTCAGACTAGCATCCGGATTGACAGAACTTTGTGTTGAGCGATCTTGCTATTTATTCTCTTGATAGAGTCTGAAATTGAGCGATTTCGGTGTTCATTCTTCTGTTGACGAGGTTTTATTTATTTATTTAAGTCTAGTTGATAGAGTTTGTGTGTGGTCGATGGTGTTTGACTAGTAGTATAGGTAAATTCTAAGTGGTTATGAACATTTAGGCTTATTCTTGATCGCATGCTCACCAATGATATATAAATATAATCCTAATGGGATTGGTACAATTATTCAATAATGGAAAGTCGTGTGCCAAAGTATGATGGAATTATTTTGTAAGTCATAGTTTAATTATGTGATTCTACTTAATACAAGATTGTCATGAAAACGATGTTCTATAGTATAAAATATGGATGTGGAACCAAGTACACATGAAAATTGGAAATTATAATGTTACTTGAATATGGTTGACATATGGATCATAAGTTATTCCTTCGATAAAGTATGTTATAAAGGAGTATTTCATGATTGTATGTATGTTGTAATGTTTTTCTCCTTTTTTTAAGAAGTTTTTATACCTTGTATTTGGTAATATGACATGCATCGAAATTTGCGAGATTATAATATATACATTTAGATTTATGGTGTAAAAAAATCCTTGAAATATATATTTGAAGTTTACTTGAAATAATTGGTTAAGGAAGATAATTAGTGGAAAGAAAATGATTAAAGTACCAGTGCATCAAAGAAATTTTTTTTTTTCATAATTTCAGTGTATTTTGGGGGTTGTTACATTGTGCAACAGTGCTTACAAGATTGTGGAGTCTGTATCAAGCCAAACCTCTCTCAGGAGATGTCACAAGAGCAATTTGGCTTCCATGAGGGAAGGTCTATTCATGATCAAGAAATCGAGGCGGGGCATTCACATGTTAAAGCTAAAGAAGAAACTAATTTCCATTCTTAAACTAGATTTGTCAAAAGCCTATGACAACGCTTCGTGGTTCTTTCTCGGACTCGTGCTTCTTCAAATTGGTTTCAGCTTAGTAATGATAAATTTGTTTATGGGGTGCATGGTGTTGTCATTGTTTTTTATCTTGATTAATGGCACGAGATCTTCTTTATTCAAGTCCTCAAGGGGTTTGTGATAGGGATGCCCCTTGTCTCCCTATTTGTTCTTGCTTATCATGGAAGGTAGCAACAGATTAATTAATATTCAACGACGTAGAAGGATATCTGGTGTTTCTTTTGCATGTGGAGTGAATCCGACCCACTTATTATTTGTGGATGCCATTCTCTTATTCTATATGCGGTATGATCTGGATGTCAACGATTCACGGAAGTGGTTATGTGGTGATTCTTATTTCACTATAACTCCTTGCACCTCACTAATATAATGTTATCTTGTATCTATAAAAAGTCAAACATGTACTTTAAAAACTTATATTTATTTTGGATGCACCTTCTGATATAATGTAATGTTGTTTTATATACACTTTTCGTTTTCCTGGATCTATTTTGTATGCACTTTACACATTCTTGAAAAACAAATTGTCCCTTTTTTGTATTTTGCTTATGGTGCAAGTCAAAATGCATTGTGATGACACTTTTCTGCTGCATGATGTAATATTCCTCCTTCATACTTGATGTTAAAAATGACTTGCATAGGTGACCATTGTGTCTTGAATCCTTCCTTTTGTAAGAGAAACCAACCTTCGCCCATCATACACAAATTTTATACATGTAAATGCACTTACCTCTATTTCAAAGATGAAAATATGGATTTTCCAAAATAGTTGAAAAAAATGGTATCCTTCTTCCTAATGAATCATTTTTAATCTATTTTCAAATTCTTTTTTGTAGCTAAATATTCCTTGTTTGTGGTTTTATGTCTCTTTGTAGTTCCTTAATACCATATTTCCTTTTTCCTAAGATAGTTGAATGCAATTTTGACACTGATCATGATGCAATTGAACAAGTTAGGCATATACGAGATTTGATAAATAGGTAAAATACCATTTGCTCAACTGATTTTCACTAGCAGGAAAAAAATGCCTCGGAGGCACTTTCAAGCTAGCAATTAACAGTGTCATTTTTTCAAATGAAGTAAATTCGACATTGTGCTTACAAGGCATAGAATAGACACTAAATGGGTGTATTGTTAAGGCACTCCTTGCATAAAGCCATGGGTTTGAAACTCCACGGGTATGAGCCTTACAAAAAAAGAAGTAAATTCGACATTGTAACTATTCCTTTTTTGCAAGTACCTAGGTATTTGGTACATTGGCATGTTTCGTGACTATGTCAAACAATATTTGTTTTCCTAAATCCTTTTTTGATAGACTATAAGCATGTTGTCCTCCTGGATTGTTTTTTGTTTTCTTGTACAATGCCATGTATCATGTCTATGTCAAATAGTTCCACATTTACAAGAACTATGGTGCTCCTGGCTAAACTATTGTTACTGCTTGAAATAATATAATATGTATATTTTCAATTGCTATCTTCAATGTCATTGGATTGAGGAATTCTGGAAATGTTAATAGTTTGGAACAAGAGTGTTTAATCTTTGTAGTGGCTTAAATATTGCATTTGATATATTTTTTGGCCAATGCTTGCCTCCATCAAGAAATTCAATGCATGGTATTCTCGATACTTATGGCAAGTTATGAACAAATTTACATGTTCTTGTTGGATCAAACAGCCACAGAACACAATATACAATGGAAGCAATTAAAATAAGAAAGCAAATAATGACACACACACATAAAATATACACAGAGATTTACGTGGTTAAACCCTCTCTAGGGAAACATCCACGGAGCAATGGTATTGGTCTTCTTATTATTCAAATCTGAATATTACAACAACTCTCAACTCATTAATCTTCTCTACTAGAATACAAGAAATATATACATTTCTTACATGGTTACTCATAACTGACCGTATTTGGTTAGATAGTTACATAGTCACCGAGAGATCGGTTGTCACCCATTTCCAACAATCTCCACCTTGACAACAATTTACCTGATACCATTGCTCATTTCTCTATTCATCTCCTTTCCTGCAAGCCTAGAGAAGCTAAGCACCACCGTAGCTTCTCTAAAGTAACTGGATTCATGAACATGTCTGCACTATTCTTTTGAGTGTGAACCTTTTCAAAACCACTCCACCTTCATCAACAACATGTCTAACAAAATGTTATTTTACAGGAATATGTTTTGTCTTACTGTGATAAGCTGTATTTTTAGCCAAATGAATAGCACTTTGACTATCACAAATTTTTTTTATAGTGTTCTGAATCTTTCCTAACTCACCCAACAAACGTTTTAACCATATTGCCTCTTTCCAAGCATGTGAAGCAACTATATATTCTGCCTTTGTAGTGGATAAAGCAACAATATTCTGAAGCTTTGACATCCAACTAATAGCTCCACGTGCAAGAGTAAAAACATAACCTGAAGTGGACCTCCTCTTGTCCAAATCACCTGCAAAATTAGAATCAACATAACCACAGACTCCATCACTACAACCATCAAAAGTGATACAATAGTCGCTTGTGCCTCTAAGATACCGAAGCACCCATTTCACTACTTCCCAATGCTCTTTTCCTGGATTTTCCATGTATCTACTGACAACACCAACTGCATGTGAAATATATGGTCTTGTACTTATCATCGCATACATCAAACTTCCTACAGCATTAGCATATGGTACACGAGACATATACTACTTTTATTCATAATTTTTAGGACTCAAACCTGAAGAAAGCTTGAAATGCGAAGCTAAAGGGATATTAGAAGGTTTCATCTTATCCATACCGAATCTTTGAAGTATTTTCTCCACATACTTCTTTTGTGATAACCACAACTTGCCATTTTTCCTGTCTCTGTGTATTTGCATGCCCAAGATCTGATTTGCTGCTCCTAGATCCTTCATATCAAACGTCCTAGCCAACTGAGCCTTTAACTTGCTGATTTCAAACATGCTCTTGCTTGCGACAAGCATATCATCAACATATAATACCAAATAATGAACATGTCATTTTCCAACTTTTTAATGTACACACAATGATCATACTCACTCCTGGTAAAATTCTGACTCACCATGAAAGAATCAAACTTCTTGTACCATTTCCTAGGAGACTGCCTCAGGCCATACAATGATTTTTTGAGCTTGCAAAAAACCTCTTCTTGTGATTCTGAACAAACCCTTCTGGTTGTTCCATGAAAATTTCCTCATCTAAATCTCCATGTAAGAAAGTTGTTTTGACATCTAGCTACTCTAACTCCAAATCATATAAAACAACTAGTGCTAACATAATTATGATAGAAACAAGTCTTACAACTGGTGAAAAAATATCATGAAAGTCAACCTTCTTTCTGAGAAAACCCTTCTACAACTAGTCTGGCTTTGTACTTCAAAACCGTTTCATCAGCTCCTTTATTCAGTTTGTACACCCATTTGTAGCCAACCACTTTCCTACTCTCCGGAAGTTCCACAAGATCCCATGTTTGTTCTTTGCCAAAGAATCCATTTCTTCTTTCATTGCATGTTTCCATTTGTCATTGTCAGACACTTCTAATGCTTCCTTATAATTGTCAGGTTCTCCTTCATTAGAAATGAAAGCAACAGATGTGACAAAATCATCATACCTCTTTGAAAAAGTTCTGTTCCGCGTAGATCTCCGTAGATTTTGCTTTGGTATTTCCTCTATTTTTGTCTGCTCATCCTCTTCCTGAGGAGTGACCTCATGAACATCCTCTTCCTGGACATCCTCATGATTCCCCCTCGGAGATTGTAATGTCCCTTATTAGGAATTTTATTAAAATGGCAATTTTTCCCTTTTTTTCCCTAGTTAGACCTTTGACTAGTTTTGATCTCTAGGTCCCAAATTTGCCCCAAATGATCCCAAATATTCTGAGAAGGTATATGAGTGATATTAGAACATAAATATGTGTTTCAGGGATGCCTTTGGACCTTTAAAATACTTCTGCAAATCCTCTTTCAATTCTGATCAATGTAGGTAACTTTACTAGTGATTTTCCTTTAACTAGTATTGGCCTCTAGGTCTCAAATTGACTCCAAATGCCTTCAAATCTTCAAGGAAGGTGTATGAATGATATTAGAAGTTGAATATGATGTTTATGGATGACATATTTCCACCAAAAGACCTCTGCAAACTCTCTTTATATTCTGGACCAATTATGCAATTTTACTAGTGATTTGGGGTTCAAATCCCCCTGGGGTAAGTACTGAAAATGGCTTCCCAAATGCCTCCAAACCCACTCAAATTTATGAACAGAGGTATGTAATGTGTTAATTATTTTATTAAAGTCTCATATGCACCATTAATGGATTATTACAACTGTTCTCACACTCTCCCATTCAACTACAAAAATCCCCAATTCGACCCTTGGGGAAATGGCACTATTTCACCTCCCAATACAACCAAACTGAGTAACAATGCTTCAAATGCTCAAGTACAGTACATGAAACTTGTAGAAGTCATCCATGGCAGTATATTGATCACAAATATATCAAAGAATCATCCATTCATTCGAAATCATCATCAATACATTGGTTCACAACAAGGTAGTGGGGAAATGGCATTGTTCTTCCATTGAAAATGAGATTTATACATTTCTACTTAGAATTTCGACCTGAAAATTTTTGGAGATGAAGAACAGAGTATTTACTTCATATTACAAAAGAAATGGGGCATTAAAAGCTTCCCCAAAGAGTACAATAGCTCACCAAAAACGCCCTCCCTCAAGGATCAATAATATGCCATCAAAACTGGAAATGGTTGAAGGAGTGAGCTGCAATAGAAGAAACCATGAGCTGCCCTGTAGCTTACACCTGCAAATAAAGACTCCATTAAAGCTCCAAATGAAAGGTCTGAATGGCCTTTCCAATTACCAACTTGGATGGGAATCTTTCACCCTCGAAATTGGCTAAGGCAAGAAACTAGTCATCCACTAGCTCTCCGTCTTCACAAATGCAATTGCAAATTCTACAAATGATCAAAAGCTGGTTTCATTCTTTGTTATTGACATTTATAAAGTTCTAATGTGCTCCATGGGTCGAATTCCTTCCAAGAGACTCATGCCAACTCAAGTTGGGAAGAGATTCCAAAGAACGCCACTTGTACAACAATTCCTAGTTTCCCACTTCCACCAAATCACATGTGGAAGCATCTTAGCTGCCCTAACACCCTTGAGCGCCCTCTTGGAGTCTATTTTTAGCCCTGACATGTCATATATGTCATATGTCAGCCTTCAGGTCTGATTTGTGTCATAGGTGTCATAGCATCTTCATCATTGTTGTCATAGGGCTAGGGAATCTAGCCCAAGTGTCTCACTAACTCCAAATTGCCTCTTCCTCTTCCATGGGAGTTACTCTTCCTCTATATTTCGATCTTGGATGATTCATGCCATGAATAATACCTTTTGGACTCCCCCAAGTATGTTACCATTCACCTTGAATTCAAATTGGTGAGAGAATGATGCCAAGTGTAGTGGGGAAATCTAGCCATATGTGGGTCCCACTTCCTCCATGTGTCTTCATGATCAAATGCCACTTTGATTTTCAGTTGTATATATTTATTTAGATCATTTATTAAATATTTATGCCACTCTAATGTTCAAACATCATTTATTATCCCCATTATTCCAAATCCCAAAGCTTCCACCCCAAACCTAGGAAACTAGTAATTTTCCTCCTTGGCAATTATTTGACCTTTAGCATCAATTTGACAAACTCTAATGAATAGAGTCAATGTGATTAGGCCATTGTGACCCAATACCAAATTTGGGACATGACAGAGATGACTGAGTATCAAACTGAATTTGCTGAAACTGTGGTACATTAGCCTGTTTCAAATCATTACTTACATCTACATTTGTCAGAGAAAGTTCATCAAATATTACATCTCTGTTTATGATGATTTTGTGGATAGTAGGATTCCACAACCTATATCCCTTAACACCATCACCATATCCAACAAAGATCAATTTTCTTGACTTAGGATCTAGTTTGGAATGTTGATTTTTCGGAACAAGTGCATAGGCCTCACAACCAAATACTAGATAAGGTTAGAATAATCACATGGTTGACCTGTCCATACCTGTTCGATAATTTTGCAGTCAATTGCCATTGATGGTGATCGGTTGACTAGGTAACAAGTTGTAAGCAATGCCTCTACCCACAATTCTTGCTGCAACTTCGCATTACTAAGCATATTCCTTGCTCTTTCAAGAAGAGTCATGTTCATGCATTCAGCAACGTCGTTTTGCTATGTAGTGTAAACAATGGTCTTATGCCTATCAATCTCATCCTTCTTGATTATCAAACTCCTTCGAAGTAAATTCAGTTCCATTATCTGTTCTAATACATTTAATGATCCTGCCAGTGCTCTTTTTAAGAAAATCTCTAAATTGCTTAAATATATCGAAAACGTCATCCTTTCTCTTTAATAAATAGATCTAGACTTTCCTCTAGTAATCATCTATAAAACTGGCGAAATATGATGATCCCCCATAAGAAATTGTAGGAGATGGTCCCCATAGATTAGAATGTATGTAGTCTAGGATACCTTTACTAGTGTGTTTTCCAGATTTAAATTTTTTTCTAGCCTGTTTACCATAAATACAGTGCTCACAAAACTTCAAATCTACAGATTTTAAACTAGGAAGCAACTTTCGATCAGCAAGTACCTTCATTCCTCTTTCATTGATATGACCTAACCGCTGATGCCATAGACAAGTGAAGTCTGCTGCACCAACTAATGTTATTGTTGCGTGATCGATTTTTGTCTTCCCTTCAAGTCTATACAGGTTCCCAAATCTGTTTTCCTTCATAACAACTAAGATACCTTTCGATATATTCATAACTCCACCTTGAACTGTAAATTTGTAACCAACATCATCAAGAACTCCATTGATATCAAATTCGTCCTTGGTTTAGGTACATGTCTCACATCTGTTAGAGTCCTAACAGTCCCATCATACATTTTTATTCTGATACTCCCTATCCCAACAATTTTACACGAAACATTATTTCCCATATAAACTGCCCGTCATTAACAGATTGGTATGTGGAATACCAATTTCTATGAAGACACGTGTGGTGAGATGCTCCAGAATCAATTAACTAGTCAGAACGGTATTGTGAGACAGTAGATGTAGATAATACCTCATCGATCATACCTGAATCATTCTCGGCTATGTTCACCTCCTTTGTAGAGTCCTCCTCAGAAGCTCGCTTGCATTTCCAGCAATCTTTCTTAAGATGTCCTGCTTTATTGCAGAACCAACACTTCAATTTACTCTTTTTGCCTTTCAATTTTGACCTTGATGTACCCCTTGAATGTTGTTCTCTTTCATTGGTTCTTCCCCTGGCCACCATTATTTCTGATGTCGAGGTTTCAAGACTAGATTTCTTTCGAGTTTCCTCATAAATTAAGGCTCCCACAACATCATCGAAAGTAATAGACCCAGTAGAACTAAAACTGATACAGGTTACAAAATGTGCCTACAACTCAGGCAGAGAGCACAACAGTAAAATCACCTTGTCTTCAGATGAAACAATATCTTCCATACTAGCCAACTGACAAATAAGAGTATTGAATGCATTCAAGTGATCAGAAATCTTTGTACCTTCTTTCAGACTCAAGGTAAATAACTGCCACTTCAGGAGAATTTTATTCGTCAAGGATTTAGTCATGTACATACTTTCCAACTTTGTCCAGAGGCCTGCTGCTGTAGTTTTAGACACGATGTTAAATAAAATATTGTCGGCCAAGCATAGACGAATAGCACTGAGAGCTCTTTCATCCATCTCACCCCAGTCTTCATATGAAATATCCGCGGGTTTCTTTGTCTTCCCTGCTAGTGCCTTTGCCACTCCTTGCTGCATAAGCATATTTCGCATCTTGACCTTCCATAACTTGAAATTATTGCTCCCATTGAACTTCTCAATTTCAAACCTAACACTCTACGTTTTAACCATTTTCTCAAAAAACCAGGTCAAAAAACTTTCCAAACCATTTTCAAAAAAATAACAGATTAACTAAATCAATAGTTTAAATCCCCGATTTTCAAATAAACAAAGTTGTTTTTTTTGTTTAATAATATATAAAACACTTTCACCTTATAACTCCCACCTTAATCCATTAAAACATCTTATAAATAAGATATTCCTCGTATGCCTTTTAAACTTTAACGTAACCTCCTTAATCCACTATATATACCTTTGTTTTTATACTATCCAAATGAAAAAGTTTCACTTCTTTTGACATAAGCTCATTAAAATTTTAATTAAGCTCCATCATTCACGCTTTAACCTAAACGAAAACATATGAAAAAGTATGAGATAACCTTTTCGTGCTCCTCGATGAAGGAAGGTCGTGATAATTCTCAACCTTTTCAATTTCACAAGTATGCCATAAAATTGTCGCACCCCACCAAGTTTAGGACCAACGAAAATTCAAGATTTTCGCTCCTTCTCTTCTCAGGTTTCAGACTTCTCTCCTGAGGTAACTTTTGACCCATAAAACAAACTGGAATTTCTCAAAAATGATCATTCTTAGCTTTCTCATTTTTTGAGGCCTCCTATCAAGCTCTGATACCACTCGTTGGATTAAACAGCCACATAATACAATATGCAGCGAAAGAAATTAAAATAAGAAAGCAAATAATGACACACACACGCATAAAATATATGCAGAGATTTATGTGGTAAAACCCTCTCTAGGGAAACATCCACGGAGCAATGGTATCGATCTTCTTATTATTCAAATCTGAAGATTGCAACAACTCTCAACTCATTAATCTTCTTTACAAGAATACAAGAAATATATACATTTCTTACACAGTTACTCATAACTGACCATATTGAGTTAGACAATTACATAGTCACCAAAAAACCAGTTGTTATCCATTTCCAACAATTCTTATACTGAAATGGTTGTAAATAGTTGGAAGCACTTTTAGAATTTACTATAGGATTGATTAAAAAACACTTACTTCATTTGTAAATCAAAGTATGCAAACTAAATATAAAATTGTGTTTGAAATACATGGAGATTTAGATTTATGTTTTTGCTCCGTCTCATGTATACATGAATACTGCTCTTTTGTGTGTATCATCTTGTTGACAATGTCGCAGACAGGTCATCTTTAATCATTGTAAAAAAATTATTTGTATGTTTTAGAACCCTTTTGTCTCCATTCAACTAATTGAATTGGCTCCAAAATATTGAATTGTATTTCATTTGTCAAGAGCTTTTCTAGTCTTGATGTGTTAAGCTATGGAAAAAGCTATAGTTATAGTTGTAGTGTCTCCAAAACCGGAGCAAAACCATGTTGTAATTTTTCATTTACTTTTATTGATTATGATTTATCTCAAGTTTTGTCGCCCTTCACCTTGACTTTGCATTTGGTTGTAGGTGCCATCCTACTAATACAATTAGCTTGGAAAAGTTGTGTTCTGGTATATGCCATGTAACTTAATTCAGCTCCAAATATGTGATTAGTCATTATGGTGTTGGCGTGCTCAAAATGACAAATAAATAAAGCTATAATTTTTATAAAGAGAACACTAGAACATGAAGTGCAAGATTTTGATTTAATCTAAGCAGCCCAAAGACATTGTCACCTCATGATTCTTGTTACTAAAATATAATAATATATCTAAAAACATTTTAAATTGTGTAGGATAACAAACCATTAATATCTTTATTATTTCAGAGATGTAATTAATGTTCAACTAAACAAACAACAATTCAAAGCCTACAATAACTTTCAATTCCGAAAGTTCTAAATTGATAACCATGTAAGACTTATCTGTGGACAAAGACGTCCTATGCTAGGTTCAATGGCCGGAACGCTAAGGATGACATAATACAAGACACGAGACTTCCGCAACTATCTTTTTAAAAGTGAGTGTCATAACTTTGACAAACTTGAACGTGATGAAAAAGCAAGCGCTCATGTCGTTATTCTACTATAAACATGTGCCATGTGTCAATTGTTGATTGATATTTTGTGTGTGGTTATACGGTCCTCCCTTTGGATCTACCAAAGGACACTTCAAACTCAAAGTCAATTGCAACTTTTCATAATGCCTAACGCTAGTGTCCCATGGGGCATCATATCTCTTCAAATAATTAAACAGATTTTTATGAATAAAGATATATATTTATTGTATATATATGTAGGTCTTATCCGAGAGCTTCACAACCGATTCCAGTAGAGTTGTCAGTTCCTTGACAAAAAAATGGTAAAGTTAGAATCTCTGAATGTGAGAGTTATTGGCTCTGGCGAGCGGATATTAGTTCTCTCACACGGCTACGGGGGCGACCAGTCGATGTGGAAAAATATTCTGCCATACCTGCTGTCTGATTTCAAGGTCATCGTATTTGATATGGTATTCTCTGGCCGTGTCGATCCTAAGCATTTTGAAATCGATCGATATACGGATTCACTCTCTGCTTATGCAGACGATCTTCTCGCCATTTTAGATGAGTTTACAGTTGACAAGTGCGTGTACGTAGGTCATTCAGTTTCTGGAATGGTGGGCTGTCTTGCCTCCCTCAAACGACCAGAATTGTTTGAAAGATTAATGTTACTCTGTGCTTCTCAAAGGTAACAGAACTTAGCTATGGTCACTTAAGCTTTAATCTCCAGAAAGTTTTCTCTGTTGTTGCTGTATTCATGTCATGCAGACGTTGCTGTTGTTGTTTTTTCAGGTATTTGAACGATGAATTGTACGAGGGAGGATTCGAACGTGGAGACATCGATAGATTGTTCAGCGCAATGAAAACTGACTATTCAGCATGGGTTTCTGGCTTTGCTCCTTTAGTAGTTGCCGTTGACGAGCCTTCTGTGGTGAAGGAATTCAGTGAGCAAATGATGAATATGAAGCCTGAAATCGCACTGGTGGTTGCCAAAACCATCTTCGAGAGCGATGTGAGAAGCATATTATGCGATGTGAAGACTCCATGTAGCATCATCCAGACTAGGAAGGACATAGCGGTTCCATGTAGCGTTGCATATTACATGCAATGCAAGCTTGGAGGAGAGAAGAATTCAGTGCACGTTCTTGACACGGATGGCCATCTTCCGCAGCTAACTTCACCTGCTATGTTCGCAATGTTGCTTACACAGCTTCTTGCAGGGCCTTGAATAGACGATCAGATTAAAGATTAATGTCAGCAGTGGATTTCTGAATTTTTCAATGGCTAATCTTTTTGTGTTTCTCTTTTAATAATATAATTTTACGAAATGGATTCCTATAGTCTCTGGTGCTCTGCACGCAAGCACGGACTAATAAAATATACCCAATCCAGTGTTGGGTGCCAATATTGTTGTATTTGAATTTTGCATTAGCTAGCTCGTTCTATTTAGAAAATATCCTGTCTGAAATCTATTAGCTAAATGATGAAAAACATGTAAACATTTTATTTGTTTGTATTAGCTATTTTTGTATTGTATAATGTCACAGTTATTTAAATTGTCATTTATAGGCCAGTTATTTGATATGTGTTATTTTCTTATGAGCTATTTAACTTATTTATGTATTAGCTATCAATTATTTATATATAATCTAAGTAACAGGACATGTCCAAACAGGGCTCGTGTCCAAACAGGGCTCGTGTCCCGTATTCCACGTGTCGGACACGACGCAAGCCCTAATTCGTATGCGACACAAAAATTTGCATGTCGCAAACTCGTGACACGATCTGGCACGTGTCGCACACGAACCATGATCGTGTCATGATTTTGCGACACGTGTCCTGTCAAAATTGTTAAACCGCGGGTTAAATAATTTGCAAACCACCGGTTAAAGGCATGGGAGGTCAGGCCAAACCGCTGGTTAAAGATTGTGAGAGCTCGGGGGCAGCTTCATTAACGTTTTGAAAGCCCGTGGAAGCAAGAGTGTGTTGCAAACTTCAGTAAAGAGCTCGTGGTTGTGGTTCAAACTTGCAACAAAGGATCGTGGGTTCAGGGATGCAGCAGTGGAGGGTTGCACTTGGAGGGACGCAGCCCGTGGAGTGGAGGGTTGTAGCAGCACTAAGCAGACGAAGCTCGGGGCACGCAGCAATGGAGGGTCTGGGTTGCACTTGCCGGTGGAGTGGAGGGCACGCAGCAGCAGTAAGCAGTATTGCTCGGGGCACGCAACAGTGGAGGGTTGTCGGTGGAGTGAAGCAACAGTAAGCAGTTTTGCCGGTGCACGCAGCAGTAGTGTTGCCGGTGGAGTGAAGTTATAACCCAGTTGCTGCTTGTAAAATCTCTATTTGCTCTCCAGAATTGGAATACTTGTTTTGCCACTACCCCACTTTCCAAATCTTTGGTTGACCTCTATCAGTGTTGTCGGTGGAGTGAAGCACGCAGCAGCACTGTTTCTCGGGGCAGGTAGCAACTCTGTGTATAGCATCAATGAAGAGAGGTTCGGGTTCCTGTTCAAGTAAGAAATTGTCATTTGGCAAACTGTTAGTCTGTTTATTGTTTAAGTTTTATTATTATAGTTTTTAACTTTTTAGTTTTATGATTTATAAATTATGAAATCAGAATTTTGAAATTTTCAATAAACATTAAAAAACAAGTTCACAACCAATTAGGAATGTAAGATTTTTATTTACTGGATTTGATTTCACATTTCAGGCAGCCACTGTGTGAGGGAAATTTGAAATAATGGCTCAATCTTCCAAGGAAGCAGGTAGAGGTCAAACTCAAAGAAAGAGCAGAAATATTTCTGTGTCAGCTGGTGGCAGTGCTCCAAGTGTTTCGAGTGATGTTTTGAAAGATACTATGCCCTCAGGGCCTTCACATAACCTTGCTGCTTTAGCAAAACAACAGGCACATGAAAAAAAATGCCCCCTATGGAAGTATGTAACCAAGAAAGAAGAACTTGGAAGTGGAACAAAGAGGGCTGCAGGAGGAAATATTTCTTGGTCTTGCAATTTTTGCAATAGTGCATTCAAGAGCACTTAATTCAGAGTTAAGGGCCACTTGTTGGCTCTTCCTTGTGGACTCAGACCATGCAGAGGGATCACTGCCAACCAAAGAAGATAGCTGGAAAAGGAGGATGCAGTTGGGTTAGGGAATGTGGTGGCAGCAAGCAAACAAATGTCAAAAAAAGATGATCCTCTTCCATTCTTGAGGAATACATCTAATAAGTTTGGGAGTGAGGATGAATTTCAGCCAACAAAAAAAAGGGCAGCCCAAACTTATGGTCCAATGGAAAAAATTTATCAAAAAGAGACTCGAGATGAACTAGACCTTACCGTTGCATTCTATTTCTATCTCAACTTCATATCATTCAATGTTGCACGGTCTGCTTTGATCATTGAGATGTGTCGAGCTTTAGTTGAAAAGGCTCCAAGAGGGTATGTGCCTCCAAGATCAGAGAAGCTTAGAACCACGTTGTTGGTTAAGGAAAAGAAGGAGGTGGACAAAATCCTACAACCTGTCAAAAAATCATGGATTTCATCCGGGGTTAGTATTGTTTTTGATGGATGGACAGATACAGCGCGCCATCCACTCATTAATTTCATGGTGTCTTCCCATAATGGACCGGTCTTCTTGAAAGCAGTGGATGCTCTCAGAAAATACAAGGATGCACAATATATGGGTGATTTGTTCATTAAAGTTATTGAAGAAGTAGGTGTTGATAATTGTGTGCAAATCATCACTGATAATGCACCTGTTTGTAAAGCTGTTGGCATGATTGTGGAAACTAAATATCCACAAATATTTTGGACACCGTGCATTGTTCACTCCTTGAATTTAGCAATTAAATCTATTGCTTCAGAGGTGATATGGATTGGCAATGTTATTGAGGATGCACGTTATATCCGCAATTCTGTACAAAACCATACCAATGCCCTCACAATATATAAAGAGTACACACATTTATCATTGTTGAAGGTTGCGGATACTCGGTTTGCTTCCTCATTCATCATGCTTAAGAGGTTGAGGGAGGTCAAGGCCGCTCTTGGGGCCATGGTTATTTCAGATCTTTGGTCTTTTTAGAGAAAGACGGATCAAGTTGCTTCAATAAAAGTAAAGGAAACAGTGTTAGATGATGTTTGGTGGGAGAAGGTAACTGTTGTCATTAAGATCATGGAGCCTATCATTTCCTTGTTGTGGTTTGCAGACACAGACCAACCCATCTTAGGAGATGTTTATGAAGGGTGGGATTCCATAATTGAGTCTGTGAAGAACATTGTTATACGGAATGATTTCTCTGAGTATGGGACATCACCAGAGAGCTTATGGTCCACCATACAGGACATTCTTTATATCCATGTGGGATAAGAATTGCACACCTTTGCATTGCTTGGCACATTCATTGAATCCCAAGTTCTACAGTCAGGAATGGCTTAGTGGTGGGCCCTCACGCAGATTTGCTCCTCACATGGATATAGAGATATCAAATGGGAGGAAGTTAGCATTTAGGAGGATATTTCAGGATAGTGCATCCCTTCAGGAGGTGGAGGAGGGCTTCATAGAGTTCTCCACTGGCATGGGGAGATTTGGAGGGTATGATATGCTTGGAGACATGGGGTTCAAGAAGGCCCATGGTTGGTGGGAAACTCATGGGGAAGCATGCCTTATTCTACAATAGTTAGCCATGAGGATCCTTTCCCAGGTTACTTCATCCTCCTGTTGTGAGAGGAATTGGAGCACATACGGAAATTTGTACAGTTTGAAAAAGAGCAGACTTGAGCGGTCCAGGGCAGAGGCAATGGTGTATGTGCACACTAACCTTCGTCTTATTTACAGGAAGAGGCAAGAGTGGTTGAAGGGTCGAACAAAGATGTGGGATGTATTTCCTGATGATATGGGTTTGGATAACAATACAGAGTTGGCATTGGCCAACTTGGATCTTACTAACCCAGTGTTAGAGCTAGTGACTTTTGATGATGAGCTTGAGGGGTCATCCTCCACACCAACAGATGCATCATCCAATCTTGGATTGGGTATAGAGGAGGAGGAGAGTGGAGAGAGCAGCGACAGTGATGCTGATTTTGACATGGAGCAACAGGAGGTCGATTGACAGTGGCTAGTACCACTGATACTGATAGTGATCTAGTATTTACTATGTGGTATTTGCATTTTGCATCTAGTAGTGTTGTAGTCTTGTAGATACTAGACTGTAGTCTGTAGTAGTATCTACTCCATTTTGTATTTTCCAGTGGCATTCTCTCGATATCTATCATCTATGTAATACATTATGATTTTTAGATTTTGATGGTTTAATATGAAATATCAAACCTGCAGTTTATGGTTCAAACTCAAAGTTCATGATTCAATGTTAAATTTTAATTTTTAATGGTATTGTTCATTTTTCATTGTTAATTTTATTATTGATTCATCATGGATTCATGATTCATTGTAAAATTTGAATGATATTATGATTCCGATTGAGGTATAGACTTTTAGTATTTTAGTTTTTAAAAAATGTGGATCTTTATGTATTTTTTTAATATATATATATATATATATATATATATAAAACGTGTCCCCCCGTGTCCTGTTTTCGGGGTCATCGTGTCGCATGTCGAATACTCGTATTTTCGTGTCCTCCGTGTTCTGTTTTCGGGGTCATCGTGTCGCATGTCGAATACTCATATTTTTGTGTCCTCCGTGTCCCGTGTAGCAGTGTTATGTGACTTAGTATATAACCTATTTTTAATATATATTTTTTTAAATTGTTTATTTCAAATTTAAATTTATAATATATATTTGTCTCAACAAAATATACCTATTATTCCACTTCAAATTCTAAAATATAAACACTTATAAATATAATTAACTATTTCTATTATTTCAGCACAAATATATAATTACTAAAATTATTAAACATAAATTTTATACCTCTAAATATGATTTCAACTTTGAAATCTCTTAATTCAATATTACTTACACAATTGACTCACTTAAATCCATATTAAATTTATAAAATATTTGATATTTGATATAAACAACCAAAATATTAACTATTTCTATTTAAGAAATATCTTTCTAAATATTAATTAAATGTTGAAAAACATCTAAATCATTTTTATTTCTACACAAATATACACAAATATGTAGTCATGAATTTTATACCATGTGAAAATGATTTTACCTTTGAAATCTATTCATTCAATATTACTCACATAATTGACTCACTCAAATCCGAAAATATTTGATATAAAAATCCAAAATATTAAACATAGATACCTTTAAATCATATATGATTATTAAACTATGAAAGCTTATTGAATTTCACTTAGAATTATACTTTTTCGATAACATGTTAGAGATTCTTTATTAATTTATTCTATTTCAAATACAAAAGGGATAACATTTTTAAGTATAATTTTAATTATTAATTTTTCATTTCTATCTATTAATATGATTTGATTATGAAATTACTAATTTCTTGTATTAGGTTTTATGATATATTTTTATTTTTTAATTTTATAAAATATAAAAATAAGATTTATGATTTTTTAAAATTTTTTATAAAATATATAAATAAGATTTAATTAGGAAACATTTTTAATATAAATTATAAAAAATTAGTATAAATATATCTTAATTTTAGATTTAATTAGAGGTGCAAAATTTTCTTCAAATTTTGTATTTTAAAAGAAAGCTTGTACTTTTGTGATATGACTTGATGGAGTGAATATGGATCTGTTGCATTGTAATAAAAGTTTGCTAGGAGATTTCATAGGAAGAAGCATCACAGTTTGTAGCATATTTAAATTCCTCATTACTATTTTGGGAAAGGGGTATAAATTTTTTCCTCTTAGCACTTGTACTAACCAAATGAGTTAGTTATTTTTCCTAACATTAAATCTTACTCTTTACTATTGATTGGTCCACCCTCATCTTTCAATACCACATAAATCTTAATGTAATTGTTAAGTCGAGATATCATAAATGTCACTAACCTTTACTAATAAATTTTTTAACATATAATGGTTATTGGTTTATTATTAGGGAGCACAACTTCATCTCTCTCCACTTATTCGTCCCTAACTAACTTCTTGTTAATGTTAGCAACATTTATTTAAATCATAGGGACCGTTCAAATTCCTTTCAAAAAACTTGCAAAGGAATATGATCAACTCATCATGCTAAACTAATTTACATCATCCTTTTTGCTTACCGTAGATATCATGCCAAAGTAATATAAATTCAACATATACATTCATTCTCTATCTAGGTTCAGAATTCCAAATGTAAACAATATCTTCTTGCTATGACATAATAAGTATTAAACTAATGCACATTATAACTATATAAATACCATCCCATCCTCTTTATACATATGGGACATATAAACAAATTGATCTAAGGTCCATGTAATATTCCATCTTTTTTACTAACTATGTGATGATGTTATATTGGCTACGGCCCCAGCAAATGTGATTTATTATTGGGCATAAGCTGTAGCATGTTTTGATCTATGTTCTCATGAGTTTATATATATTGGGCAGGTACTTTGATTGTTTCATTTTTTTTATATACTGGGCCTAAGCCCCGATGTATTTAGAGGATTCTTATTTCGTACTAGGCCTAAGCCCCGATGTACATTGAGTGTTGGGCATGAGCCCTGGAGCACTCCAAGCTTGAAAGAAATGATTACCGGATCCAAGGCCATTTAAATACCCTAGATGTGCCTCACAACCACATTCTAGCTCTAGTGTTGAGAAAAGGCTCTGGAATTGCACTAGCGTAATGCCCATGTGAGAGTGTTGAGTTAAAAGGCTCTGAAGAGCACTCGGGGTTACTAGCTCTCAAGTGTTGGGTCAGGAGGACTCTGAATAGCACTTATGTGTTTTATCACAACTATTCGACTTGATTAAATAAATCTTATTATCATCAAATATTGTGGGAACTACCATGTTAAAACGAAGAAATCTGACATGCAAAGGGAGAGACTAGAGGTGCCTTTACCAGCTTACCGAAACCGTCCAAAGAAGTGGACCCTTTCCTTAAAAAGAATTAAACGAAGCATCATGTGAACAAAATGTTTAAAGGCCACAAAGCTAAATATTATTGTTAGGAGCTTCGATAATAACATTGTTATTAATTATATATTATTTTATAAATGGTTACTCTTTTATATATATATATATATATATATTTATGCATAAGTGGGCTACCACTTACCAAATATTATGTATTAATATTTAGATGGTATTGTAACTATTATATTATTATTATTATAAAAAGATTAAAGATAAAAAACACTTTAGTCAAACAAAGTTGAGAAGTACTAGTTCCAAAACTAACTAGTAGTTAAGTAAAGAAATACTCTTTTATAATTTAAAATATTTTAAAGAAACTAGTAAATTTCAACTGCCCTAATTCAAGATTTGTCCTACTTAAGGAGGACAGACCCCAAAGTTTGGGGGATCTTTCTTTTTAACATTATGATGTCAAGAGAAACTCTCTGCTCCAAGAAGTGAACACTTCCCACATCAATTTTCCAGATCTGAACCAGCTACACACTTAAGGCCTCTACCTCTCAGTTTGCATGTCAAAACCAGCTCGGGGGGATTCATACTGAACCATGAACGGTTGTAGAATCATGGTTCGGAGGAACGTGGTAGTCCCAAAGTCATCCGTTCCAAGATCAATTATCAGGTTAGCTAAGGGTTTAGCAGTCTTTTATTAACTAGTTGGCGGAGTGTGCATGTCATTACAAGTGGGAGCAAGCTACAGGAATAAGCAGGTATGAAAATCTTATAAGACCTTCAACTAATTAGTTTCTCTTCTGAGTGAAATGTTACAATATTATAAATCTTCGAACAGACTCCCCAAGGTGAATCAGTAAGCCAAGGGCTTACGAGAGCCTCCATTCCAAAACAGGACAAGACACATACACACATCAGCAGAGGTGTGAGAGGAAGGGCAATTAGTGGGTAAGTTGGACTTACCGATACCCTAACCACGCCTACAACACCTTGAACCATCACAGCTTCCATACTAAATACTTTTATCACCTGTCATCCACGAAAATGGTGACCAGTTTGTAAAACCCTATCGTTTTAAATCATAAGAAGGAAAGTCAAATTTCTATAGTATGGAGCTTCTCTTACCTGTTAGAAGAATGACATTCATGCCACAGTCGAGCTCATCAGACACTGAGTGCACTGACCATGAGCGTTTCTCGAGTCAGGGAACCAACACAGCCACCTTACGAATGAAGTGTAGAGCTAGAAAAACTAGCAACAAGTCGAAAATAGGACTAAAAGGAAACACCCCAAATCAATCACAAAACCCTTGTTGACAGGTTGTCCCACACTAAGCATTTAAGACATAGTAAAAAGCACACCAACCTTTCTAAGTGGAGGTTCAATTTTATACACCAAGGCTATAGTGGATTCATGGACTCTATCCATGCTTTTTTAACTTCCAAAGAGCTCATAACCGTGAACTTTACCTTAGAATTCCTTATGTTGTGAACTCCCATGGAATGGGGTACCCATTATTAACAATTTATCATTCACCCTAGTAACATGCAGCCAATGGTGAAGTATGGGCCAACATATAGGGGTAGCATGTTCATGTTAGATACACTTGCAACTACAAAAGTAAGGAATAGCATTAGCAATATGCTAAGTAATTCCGGCAACCACAAATCTTACCCATACCTCTCGGCAACCCTGCCGAGGTATGTAATTACCTTTCCTGGAGTATTACAGCACCCACCATGAGAACAACATACCATCAACAAAGGAGCTCATCACCTGAAGGTGTCATTAGACATTCACAATTCAGTCACATGATCCTTGAAATATTAAGGAGTGTTATTTCTTCCTTTGCACTAGCATGTACAACTGTAATTAAAACATGCCATCATTTTGTTTCCACATCGCTTCCGTAGTTCTAAACTCACACATTGAAGAGACCATGTTAAATAAAAGTCTTAGGATTACATTTCTTTTGTGCAAGTATGGATGATTTTATTTGTGTTAGAATTAACTTATGAATCTTTCTCCTTTAAATTAACGATTATTGCAGGCAGGAAAAATTTTAAATTTTTGCTATTTTTGGGACATTACAGTCCATATTGAAATAGTCTAAGTATTTTAGCACATTAGGATCATGAATTGACACGTTACTTGATCAATATAATAGAAAAATCATATATCTATAATCACACCTAAGGTCGTGATAGAGAATTAGGTTGGTCCCTTTCCCATACAATTAAAGTAAATGTAGTTAAGCTAGTTGGTAACCATCCCTTGAGTCAACAAGTACTCACTATACCTTTATGAAATGATTTGACATAAGTAACCAATAAGAATTCATTATTCCTTTCTAAGTAGATTCTAAGCATAACAACTTCATATTTTCATCAAGCATTTATGTCATAAATCCTTACAAGCTTAGAGAACAATAATTGAACACATTTCAATATTTTGGCTCCATAAGAATGATTTTTTACAATTTGATGTTTAATAGATACATAATAATGTGGGAAACATTTAACTGAATTTAGACAACTGAAGGCTTGACTTCAGGGTGAGTACAAGCTAATGAGGGTCACTTTTGGCATGTTAGATGCAATTGAAAACTGAAAAATCAAGCATCCCTCAAATTACATGTATTTTTTGAGATACTTACACAAAATATCTTGCATTGAGTAAAAAATATGAAATGTAAGAAATTGAATCATGTTTCCAAAAATATAAGTTTTATGTATTGAAAATTTACATAACTATGTCAAATTTCATATTTTCTAACAGTCACTTTTGTTTTGGCAAATGATAAGGTATATCTTTTGTGGGTGCATCCTTTGAGTGCCTAAATTATGGTTTCAAGCTACAAAAATTGGTATAAATGTAGAGAACATGTAGCACTAGCGCAACACTATTTTTCCAAAATTAAATGTTTAATTTTTAATTTTGTTTTAATTATCTAAGTGATCAAACCTCGAGAATGGTACGTCAAATATGGGTGCAGCATTTGAAGGTATAAATGCAATCATTTTGACCTGGATTTTTTATGGAGCGTAGAGGTCAATGTCTACTAGTGCAGCATACAATGTTTTTTTTAAATGGATGTGAAATGAAAAAGTTATGGAAGAAACACTAATAACACATTTTTTGACTTGAGTGATGATACAAGAAAATTAGGAAAAAAATAGATTTTTATTTTTTATATTTTAAATTACATATTTGGAATCTGCATAAAAAATGCTATCTATGCGTAAAATTTCATCAAAAATCGGTGTGCATGTTATGTTTTAAAGAGTGGTGAAAGACAAGCATATTGATAAAAATGGTGGAAATGCCCAATTAACTATGGTTTAACACAATCCATAACACAGGTTTGGTAAGTCCGAACCAACCACATAGGACTGTGGATGAAAATAGGGCACGTGATGAGGTGTGTTTTAGGCGCTAAGGAATGCTCGCGTGTTTTTTTTAAATTCAAAAAAAAAATATCTGCGCTTGGTGTCAACAAAAACGCTATAGTGTTTTGTTTCTCCAAAATGCTAGACAAAATGCTCTAGCATTTTGGAGAAACAAAACGCGAGAGCGTTTTGGAGAAACAAAACGCAAGAGTATTTTGGAGTTACAAAATGCTCTAGCATTATAAATCACATAAACTATGTGTTAAGTGTTGAATGGAGATAAGGGGTGAGAGAGAGAGAGAGAGGGGATACGAGGGGGGGGAAAGGGACATAAATTTATGGAGGTGGAGAGAGGAATGAGGAAGGATAAAATTAAATGCCTAAATAAGGAAAATTTTAGGGGCAAAATTTATCCCATGGGCTATTTTTCCATTTTTTTCCAAAAAAACATTCGCCAATTTGCATTTTTTGAAGCCCTATTTCACCCAATTTTGATGGGGTAAAATGTTTTCACTCTAAAAATCGCCAAATTATTATATAAAGTATATAAAATACTTAGAAATTTGGCAAGGTTTATACACTTTTAAATAAGTATGGATCCTTAAAATCATCCATGTGCCTAACCCCATAACTCCTAAGGCCCAAACAACCTAAATACCTAAACCCCTAAGCACCTAAGCCCTTAACACATAATCCCTTAGCACTTTAACCCCTTGACACTTAATCCTGACCTTGTATATCTTACCCCACTAATAATCGATCCCTAAATCCCTTAACTTATAAATATACTAATCCTTAAAGCCCTAGTCCCTCAATTAACCCCTTATCTCCCATTCGTGTAGTCTTTATTCTCTAACACCCTAATCCCTTAACCCCTTATAAGCCCTAAGCACTATAACACTTAGTCAATGCCTAACCACTTAAAACCTAACCCCCTAACACTAGAGCCCTAAATCCCTTTACCCCTAAATCCCCTAACCCCTAAGCCCATTAAGTCCTTTAATTATTCACCTTTAATCCTTTAACTATTAGCCTCTAATTTCTAGTTTACCCTATAGAAGTAAAATAATTGCTTACCTCTACATTGCGTTTGCATGTGCGACCTCCCTTGTGTCACTACAACCTGCAATTGCTTGTGTGTTCTATGTTTGTAGGTGTGCTCTTTGTTTGCATGAGAGCTCTATGTTTGCTTGATCTCTCTTCCTTAGGATTGATCACTCCTCTCTTGACTTTGTAATTCTCTCTTGGGCTTGTGCATTAGCCTCTAAGATCTAGTTTACCCCTTATAATCCTTTAACCCTTTAACCCCTCCACCATTAATGCCTAACCTCATAAACCCTAAGAAACTAACCCTAGAGCACTAAATCCCTTAACCCCTAAATCCCCTAACCCTTGAACCCCTTAACCACTTTACCTCTAATCCCACAACCCCTATAACCCCTAAGACCTAGTCCACCCCTAACCCCTAAACAACCTAACCCATAATACTTAAAGCTAAAATCTTTAAGCCTTAATTCCTTAACCCTTAGAAACAATTAAACCTTTAACTAATTGGTCCTTAACCCCTAACCCCTTAAACCCTATCCCCCTAACCATTGATCCCTAAATTTCTTAACCCCTGAATCCCATAACCCATAAAACCCCTTAACCCCCTATTTGCTTAACTTCGTAACCCATAAATATTTAAAATTGCTAACCACTTTATGCATGTACCTCTAAACTCTTAAACCATAACCCATAAGTCCTAGTTAACCCGCTAACCCTAAAACCCCTAACCCATAATCCCTAAATTCCAAAACCCATAAATCCCTAAAAACTCTTAATCCCTCATCTCCTAGAAGCCATTAATCCCTTAACCCCCAAGGCTTTGATCCTTTAACCCCTTGACACTTAACCCTTAACCAAATCAACCCTATCATCCTAACCCTAGAGCTATAAATCCCTTACCCCATAAATATGCTAATCGCTAAAGGCCTCATCTCTTAAATAACCACCAATCCCCTAACCCTTATGTCCTTAACCACTAAGCCCTTAAGGAGTTAACACTTAAGCCCTTCACCTTTAATGCTTAACCTCTTGACCCATAATCCCCTAACATCGGTTCCATCAATCCCTTAACCCCTAAAGGCCCTAACCCTTAAACCCTTTGATCTCTAAGCACTTAACACCTAACACCTAATCGCTAGTTTATCCATAAACACTTAAGCTCTTAATGTATAACCTCTAAATCCATATCCCGCTAAACCTGGAGCCCCAAATCCCTTTTAAAACTAAATTCCTTAACCCCTAAGCCCCTTGACCTCTGACACCTTGACCCATTTACATGTTTACCTCTAATGCCTCAACCACTAACCCCAAGTTTAAACCCCATAACCTCTTAGATCCTTATCCCTCCAACCCCATAATTGCTAAACATGTAAACCCCTTTATCCCTTTAACTCTAAGCCCTTAACCCCTAACACCAAATCCCAATTTATCCTCCTAACCCATACAACATGAATCCCAAAACCCTTGAAGATAAGGAGGGATAGGGAAATAAATGAAATATTTTCTTGGTAAGGAAATATTAAATAAGGTTTCAAGGATAATGTTTTGTGTATAGATATTAAACATAATGATAGAGCGTTATGTATTTCTATAACGCTTGATCATTATAGAAATACATAACACTATAGCGTTATGTGTTTCTATAACGCTCCTGCGTTATAGAAACACATAACGCTTCAACATTATATAAACACATAATGCTATAGTGTTATGTGTTTCTATAATGCTTGAGCGTTTCTATAATGCTTGAGCGTTATAGAAACACATAACACTAAAGCATTATGCATTTCAAGCGTTTTCGTTTCTTTTCCTGTGTGTTAAATGACATGGCAGGCTCGGGTCCGCCCATTCCTAGTTCAAAGAAACACTCTAGCGTTTTGGTTTCACTAAAATTTTGTGTGTTTCGTGAAACTAAGATTGCATCTAAAAGGTCCCTCAACTTCATGCTAGGGCCCTTCAACGTTCCACCCAACCAACAGATCTCTGTTCGGTGTTTGTTTTCAACCAAGCCACCAATCTGGGCAGTGAATCTACTAGGGAAGAGAAATAGTAATCCTTCTCAAAGAGTCTTTAATTGGGAACTCAATATTAAACCCATTAATAGTATTTGACTTATCCCAAAATATATTTATAACTGAATAATTTAGGGATTCCAAATTATTAGCATCCATTCTTCACAAGATAAGTATATGTTACTAAAGACAGACGGAGTCGTTAACTCCTACAGTAAGAATCTTCATTCTTACTTGTAAAGTAGGTTATTTCTAATCAAATTTGCCCCTTTTAGTGTACAACTAATTATATATTTATAAATAGATACTTAGGAACTCAATATTAACTACATGCAATCATCTAGAGTCTCATGGGATAATAATCATTCTATGAGACTGATTAATGTTTAAGAGACTTACAGGTAGGGTTGGTCCTCTTCATAGAGGTTTTCGCTCCTCAAAAGATAGGAAAACATGATAAGTTACTTACCCAACACCAAACTCATTTGAATGCAGATTAAATACCAAGGTCTATAATAGAGAATCGTGCTCCGAACCAAATAGGAAAATTAAAGGCATAGGTTGAGCCCCTTCATAATCGCTACTAGTTCAAAGTTAGCAGATCAACAATTAATTATGAATTCAACAATTCGAAGGAGATATCGCTCTCTTACAGCTTATGTAACAAGGTACAGGAAAAATCAGTCGCAAATAAGTAGAAAGAGATAATAAGGTGTCAGGGTCTGGCAAACCGTTGTGCCCTCTTCCCTTGAATACAGTTACAATATTACGCATACTATTTAGCAGTCTAAAGGAACACGCTCTCTTTCTGGGAGAAAATAATCTTAAAAACGTAACATAAGAAACACCTTAGAACCACGTCCCTCTATGCCATTCAGAGGTGGGTGAAAAAAAACCACCATAGTTGTAGGCACCACATAAAAAAGACAAAAACAATAGGGAGACTGTGAAAGGTTATACTATGAAAATAGAGTAAGGACAAACACCTCTCAAGTCGATTTCCATCTCAGAAGATCACTCACAAGGTAAAATATTAAATAACAAGAATAACAACTGCTCACATCTTCTTGGTAGAGACATACATCATCAAGTATAAAAGTACAATTCCTGAAGGTAGAAATCGCTTCCCAAAAAGAAAGTTCTCAGTTATCATTTAATTGTTGGGTGCCATACCCCTGAGTAGAGATAGCCCCTCTGAAGCAGCCAGTTGTATGTGAAATTCAGTTTGCAAAATGAATCGTTAGCATCATAAACTTACCTCAGAAGTACCCTGTACTAGAAGTAATGGGAAACAACCTCCTAGATGCGGAGATCAATTTTATCTTTAATCGAGAATGCCCAACAATTACATTTGCTTATCTGCAACATTTTCCTCATAACCACCTATTAAGAAAAAAGGTCACCTCCTTTTTCTTTAGGGTGCCTGTAGTCCTTGGTTTCTACCCTCCTTTCAAGATTGCGACTTCATAATTCCTTAACCATTAACTACCTTTTAAAATTTCCTTTACGCATATTTAAAAAAGAGAAACACTCTTTTATTAAACAATACTCTTCAAATTATAGAACATTGATATTTAGATATATATGTAACCCTTTTTTAATATTGATATAACAATCCTTTTAAATTATTGTATAATAATAATAATAAGATAATTTCCCCCTAAAGGAATTATCATTTTCAATCCTTCTAATATAGTTCTTAAAATGAGCGGGGTAGCTTCTTTTCATTAGCATCTCATCATTATTATGCAACATTAGAATACAATACTTATTTAAGTTATTGATAACAAGAATGATCACTTAGATTGCCGGTCTTAGGATTATTCACTAAAAGTTAGCAACTTATCTCTTAGGCTAACTTTGAATTTAGGCTGATATCTATAAAATTCTAGGAGATTAAGTGAAAACCACCAATTTCCTTCTAGTTTCCAAGGTACCATGACAACTTGTTATCATCAAACTCATGGATTTATAGCCAACAACCTCTTTCCCTCTACTGGATTCATTCCTCTTTCGTCTAGTTGCATCAATCTCTTCAGTCTCCTAAGTCTACAGATGCAATTCATAACTTAGGAAATTCACAATAGTACTTATAGTGCTTTATCAACAGAACATAATCTAATTGTATTTTCTTTTGCAGAAGAGTTGATATTGCAAAGGGGGTATTACAATCCTTCCCCCCTTAGAGTGAACATCGTCCTCGATGTTCGTGTTGCTTCCAATCTTCAACTTCAAGTTCATTTTCAATGTCTTTTTCAATTATATTTTCTTTCTTTAATGTCTATTTTGATATCTTCATTGTCTCTTGTATTTCTTAACCTGCCCTTTTTCACCTATCTTTAAAACATTACGAGATATTCCAATGTTGTCATAAAACACATGCATATATATCATTTCTCAAATCGAGAGAAGCATAAACAATAAATTTCTTGTGCAACATACTATTGTTGTTTTTCATGACAACTCATTAAAATCTTTTTTTTCCCTTGAATATGTACCTGCAACATCTGTCAGTTGTACTTGATATATGTAAATTTCATAATATAAAACAAAATTCACTCACGCATTTTCATCTCATGGCACATAAATTTTCCATATTCAACTTTTGTTATCCATACTTCTTGTTTGGTAGTACTTCTTTCAAGTACCTTTAAAAAATTTTCAAGTTTCTTTTCAATTATTTTTTATAACACGTGCACATTATGAGCATAGCATGAGCTTAATATAACATAATATCTACATAATCATAATTTCCTCACATACTATTTTAAAGTATTACCAATGCACGTAGCAACAATCATTTTATGACGTTTTTCACAAGAGGATTCATCTCATAAATAATTTTGTAGCCAAAGATTCATTCTTCATCATAACATAGTGCATAAAATACCAAAAATGATATCCACACACATACCTCTTGTATGACAATGTTGTTCTAAGTATTTCTTGGTTAAAGAGCCTAAAATCTCACAGAGCCTAGAAGAAAAAATTCCAGAGAGCCTAGAAGCTCGATTTTCACAGAACCTAGAAGCTCAATCTTCACAGAGCTTGAAAGCTCTAATTTTCTAAGTAATCAAATATTACAAATCCTGAAAGCTCTTTGTTATCACCCAAATTGACCCCCGGGTCGTGAGGAAGGGTAATTCGGGGTAACCACTAACCAATCTTTGGACTGATGTTACTGACCCAACACAATCTGAGAGGGCTCTCTCAATAAACTAATGAAAAACTAGAAATAATCAAGGTCGTCAATCATGAAAAAGGACACCAGCATTCATTCCTCAAGATGTTCTATTTAAACATATGCAGAAGGTCAAATTTCTGTAAGACAAATTTTAATCTTGTAAACCATTGGTTGGAGAAAAATAGGGATCTATAGTGGGCAATGGAGTCGATTCAAGTATAACATAAACATTATCATCAAATTCTTAGCAGATACATTCACACAAAGGCAAGGTAGCAACCGGCTAGTAGTCAAAGTGATTTAATTTGTTGAAAAAAAAGAAAGATGAACAACCCATTGATATAAGGCATACACAAATGAATCCTATAGCAACTTTAGCAGAAATAATTTGTGAAATACTTGGTAAGAAATGAACAAGGCATAATCTCTATGAATCTCATTCAGATGCTACACTTAACCAAGTACGAAGGAATGTTAACAATATGGATTAACAAAGGAAAGAAACACATATCACATAGAAAAGGAGAAACAGACTACCAGAGCAATTACACAGGAATCTCTGAAAAATGCATGTAAGCTTCTGACAACTTTATTCAATGAATATCTCAAAATTACAACAATGGAAAAAATATGTAGAGCTTCAAAAGTTCTCCCCCCCTTTTTTAATTTGAAATTACATGGAACTTATAATGGCCTGGAGCCTCATACTCAACCCATTTGAAACATAAATTAGTTACAAATTCAGTGACACCTCATCACAGTTCAGATGTCACTATCATAAAATAGGAAATATAGCAAGATGAGCTCAATCGCTTTCTTGTATTTGCCGGTATGCCGTTAAAAATTATAAAAAATATTAAAGTATATGTCTAATGGTGAAACTTCATTACATAACGGGAAGCCCACTGCCACATCCTGGAAAATCAAAATCCTAGATATATCCTAATCTTTTCTGTCAAAAAATAAATTGGTATTTAAAAATCCACAGTTCTGAGATTTAAGGGATAGCATCTTCTAGCGGAGCATGATAGGTATATTTCATCTTCCCGTATTTCTCTATAGGTGCCCAAAGTTCAAATGTTGGGATGTCATAACTTGTCATCTCTTTCTCTAGGAATCTGATGTTAAGTTGAACAACAGAAGACATAGGTGGGAGCCCTTCTCCAATAGAAATCAATCTGTACAACATCTCGAAATATTTGTCCAGCTTGTCTATTAGGATTTTTCCTGAAAGCGGCTGGCTTAGATGTTTGAACTTGGAATGATCCATCCGTTTGTTGGTCATCAACCTTTTATACTCACTTTGGGGAATCAACCTTTTTTGCTTTTCATCCCAAAATGTCAGAAATCCCTTTTCTACTAATCCTTCAAACTGTCCTTTGAATTCTGTCAGTTGTTCATTCATTTCACTAGCTTGGCTTCCACAACCTCGACCAATGAATATTTCCCAAGGATTCGTTTCACCGCTGCAATGGTCGTGACTCTATCTTTGATGTTCAAATCTATGACATCTTTATCTATCAAATTGTTTAAAAAGTTGATAGCATTATATGCAGTCTATTTTGGCCTTTTGTGCAGTTTTTCATTCATGGCAATGCAACTCCTAAAGACATCAGTGACTATCTTCTCCTTCGTTCTCATGAGATCTAGATAGGGTTTGAATCTCTCAGCCTCCTGGATAATTAAATCCCAAATCAAATGTTTTCACCCTTGCATAGCTGGTCTCCCTGTAAGCTATTGAGAAAACCTGTTGTTGATTGCCACTAATTCCCTATATTTTTGCTGTAGCTCATTTGCCCCTTTTTCCGTTACCTCGTTTTCTTCTTTCAATCTTTTATTTTCCTCTTTTAGCTCTCGTATCTCACCATCTTTTAGGTTAATCTGGGACATAGCCTACACAATGTTGTTTGTATTATCCTTCTCTTCATTCGATCCTTCGCTTTCCTGTTGTGCACATATGTTTGAAAAACTGCTTTTTAACTCTTCGATCCGACTTTTCAAAATCATCCTTTATTTCTCCCAACATCCTTCTTTCTCTACAAACCTTATCAATTTGGCTTTATTATTGTTGATTTCCTTGCTTAAATCTTCCTTTTCTTGTATCATCTTTGTCTCTTCGGGAGCTTGTATTAGCTGGGTGTTGGGAATCTTCATTCTCTTTTGTAGGGTCTGGATCAAATTGTCTTTATCCTTTAACAGCTTATGGCTTGCTTTGCCTCCGCCATCATTTTCAATTAAATCAAACTGCAGCTTTTTGATATGCTGCTGAAGTGCTTTATTCTCTGATCTTTCATGTTTTAACTGGGAATCTATCTTATTTACATTGACCTCCAAATTAGAAATCCTTAAGGCCGCTTCCACTAAATCGTCATATAGACCTTCTCTGATTTTCCTGTGAAATTGAATCCCATCTGGCAAAGGTATCTTGTTCCAGTCTATCTTTTCTTCCATCATTCTGTCTTTATCAGATATCGTCAGATTGAAAGTGTGAGTCTAGATATCTCTACTCATTATCAAAGACGTTCTTGTTTTGGACAAATTCCTCACAGTGGGCATTAGTTCAAAAATTTTCTGTGCAAAGGCCTGCTTATTTTTCCCATGATACTTAAACATGTCTTCTTGGGATTTAAATCTGTCGTCCTCATTCCCTCCTATTGCATCTTGGAATTGGTATTCATGGATTTGGATAACTGGGGCTGATGGCCCTTCTTCCTACTCATCCATATCACTTATTTGGACGATTAACTCATCTGGTGTTTCCAATTTGAGTCTTTTCTTTTCAATTTCTTCCTCTTCTTCGGTTTCAATAAATTCATCTGAATCTCTTTTCCCACATACTTCATGATTATTAAACAGCTGGTATGTTTCCATAGGATCATCATCCGTGATTAGGGCTTGTATTTGTAAATCTATATCTTCAGCCTCTTTAGGCTCATACTGCAATAAATTTTGCCTCTTCGGCAGCCCTTCAGCTTCTTGGTGTTCTCACGCTTTCAGACCATTTTTCTTCTTTCTTTAAGCTATGATATGCAGAGGATCATATGCAATCGCTATATCCTTTATGAACCCCATATTTCTCAATAATCTTTCCACTTCACTGACAGCTTCTTTAAACTTTACAATGAAAGGGACAACTTGCCAAGGGAGCTTTATATCAGAGCCTTTCTTATATTGCCCAAACTGCTCTTCTTCTGCAATCAACCTCTGCCGGATGAACTCAAGGGAAAAAACTCTCAAGGTCAAAAATGATGGAAAATAGTATGGTTCATGTACAAAACCGTACACCCTTATTACTGTAGCATCCTTCAACAAGAACCAGTCGCCAATGGCTAGTTCATCCTTCAACTGCATCAGGGTCTGCATCTCTGGTAGTACTCTAGGTAGTTATTCTTCAAACATAAATTTATACATAGCAGATAGAATATAATTCATGTAATTGAAATCATTATCTTCCAAATTCCCTATAAAGAGTATCTAAGAGAACCTTAACTCTTCTATACTTCTATGCATAATCATTTTGGTCAAATATGTCTAGAACTGAAAAAATCTGGTATTTTCAAAACAACTTAACCGTGCATGTATTTTTTCTGTGAAAAATTCCTCAAACTTGAGGGATGGTACTGACTCACTTCCTGCCTCTGGGGAACTAACACTAATCCTAAATAACATGCTTAGTCGTACTTCAATTATCCATAAGTCTGAGTCTAATCCTAAAAACTGAGCTATCAAAGATAAAACCAACTGGGTGTTGTCATTAAAAAGGTTAACGTTTAGTGGGTAGGGAGTGTCCGCAATTTCTACATTGGGTTTTAAACAGGTATCCAGGAAAGCCTTATGGATTTCGGGGGGAATTTTCCTATACAGGGTAATGACTGATTCTTTAGAGGAACTTTCGGGGGCAAGGGCTGGGTACTTTGGTACGGCAAGGGTATTTCGGATGATGGCAGTGTCGATGCTATAGACGATTTTGGACTTCTTGGCGTTCATTATCACTCGTTGGGGTTCTGAGTAATTTAATGAACACCATGACACGAACTCTGGGAAAGGCATTATTTGTTCTAATCATAAAAAGATGAAAAAGGACTAGTGGACTCTATGGACATCTAACCCTTGTTCGAGCAGAGCTTTCAACCTTCTTTTAACCTCTGGTATAGGGAGCCGAAGGCTTGGGTCAAACACATCACCGTCTTTGTCTTCTAGGGTTACTCTGGCCTTAGAACTAGTAGAGACCTGTTCGTCTGCCATTCTATGAGTATAAAACACACTACATGATATAAACAAAGGAGTTTGGGACCCTACCTATCACGGGAAGCTTAAGAGCGGCCTTTCACCTGTCATCCTTTTCGGCTTCTGCACTTCCAGAAGCTTCCAAATCCAACAGGTCCAAGAAAGAGATGTTTATTTTCCACATGCCACGTTATATATATAAAACCTTTTCGAATAACTTCTGCTCACCTTCGCCAGCTATCCCTCTTTTCTATCCGTTGATCTGCTGGGCGTTGCTTTCGAGACGTTGATTTGATTCGTTGTTTAACCCTTTTGATTTGACATCTCTTCTTCTCCGTCGTAGGATCTTCTATGGGCTTTAAATATTAGCCATCCGTCTTACTTAGCCACAGATAAGGATACGGTGGTATCGCGACCCGACTTCTGGTTTTGGGTTACCACTTAATCCCCCTCGCGAGGTGTTTACGTGGTGACACCTGGCAGATGGTACATACGCTCCCAACCACCTTCTCTGCTTATCTGGGGTGCTCCTTTAACTTGCGATGATCGACGAGGACCGTTGATCTTGACTTTAACATATCTATGGCGGGGAGCCATCCAGGTGTCTAACTTTCAATACTCTCGCAGGTGGAGCCTACTATGTTACCGACCTTGCATCGCTTACATCCGCCAGCTGTAGATATGACCCTTTTTGCTGAGAGCCATTGATATGCCCGGATCTTTCTGCTGATGTGACAACATATCTTCTGCACCGTCAGATCTCTCTCTTTGCAATCCGTGTTGTTGATATTATACCTTATTTCTCCGCTGCGATGGTATCGCAAGCCCTCTGGTGGTTTTCGTTTACTGCCGGAACACTCATGCGAGGGACCCTCTGACTGCCATCTGTCTTGGTGGTTTACCTCTCGCGACCACTTTCTTGTGTTTCCTTTCATGCAACTTCATTATGCGAGGGTGATTTGTGGGCCGTGGATCTCTTTCGCACTTCGGATCAATGGTTGGAACCTGTTCGAGCTTTATCTTCCACTTTATTTCTTTTCGGACTATAGGCTATCTGAATTTTTACCCATTTTTTATTATTCGGGCTACCTCCTTAGGCTTAAAGTGTCCAAAACCTCCATCTTTCTCAGTGTTTCCTTTCTAACTGAGTTGCTTTCTTGATTCTATCAATATGGACCTAAGTAGGGAGGGGTTTTGACCATCTTTTCACGGAGCCTATCAGTGGGAAATAGTCTCTCTCTTAGGATTTTGTGCACAAAATTATAGGTGCCAACAGCTGGCTCCAGCCGGGGATGCTATCCTCCCTGTGAGGTAGCAAAGAACTCTGTAGACTAAGTGCCTAATCCATTGGGTGGCTCAAACTTCAGAGTCAACAACTTCTTCTGATTTCTTAGAACTGCAACTGTATCTGTCGCATATCTAGGCTGATCACACATGAAAAGAAAAAGGAACCATGGCTAGCCTTCTAGACCTCATCTTCTTTTCTCTAGGGTTTCAAGGCTTCCAGGTTTGTCGTCAGGGATTTTAAAACAGCTATAAAAAAAAATGAAAAATATATATAGAGGCTATGGTACATGGAATACCTGCTTCCCTTAGGATAGGTAGTGTTTTAAGAATCTCCCGTTGACTGGACCTCCCAACCAAGCAGATCCGTCTTGATGTTCCAAGACAAAAGAATTTATTCCTCGGACTGCTGCAATAATATACGACCCCATCCACATATGGTCAAACTTTCCATGTTTTTCTTCTTTAGGGGCGTTCCATTTCAGAACTAGGTCATCAACCTGAAAATAATCCTCCTTGGCCTTTTTTTTGAAGGCTTCCTTCATTTTTTCTTAATGGCTTTCCACCTTGTCATATGCCTTATTCCTTAGTTCATTTAGCTCGACTATCTGATTTACTCTTCTTTGCATATGATTTAGTTCTTCTTCTATTCCCTATAATAACCTCATGACAGGCAAACCTAGGGATGCTGGAAAAATTACCTCAGATCCATACACGAATTGAAATGGCGACATCCCAATGGCTCTTTTCATGCTGATTCTGTCATCCCATAGAGCATACTTTAGCTTTGTGTGCCAAGACCTCTTGTTATCTTCTAACAACTTTTTTATGATTCTTACCAGGATTTTGTTTGAAGACTCTGCCAGTCCATTTCCTTGGGGGTAATAAGCCGTGGAATGATTTAGGCTGATATGGTATTTATGGCAGAAATTAATCATCTTTTTGGAACAAAAAGCTGGAGCATTATCAGTCACAATTCTTTTGGGGCATTCGAATCTGGATAGGATGTTATCTTCCAGAAAATCCATGATTGCTCCTTCAGTTGCTCGCCTAGTAGGTATGACTTCTATCCATTTGGTAAAATAATCAGTAGCTGTAAAGATCCATCTATGCTACCTAGAGGAGTTTGGGTTTATTTCTCCAATGAGATCTAAACCCCAATGTTGAAAAGGTGCTTCAACTATAATAGGATGTATAGGGAGCGAAACAACCTTTCTTTTTCCATCGAAAATCTGACATTGGTGACAAACCACAGTCTCTTTGTAAACATCAGAAAACATAGTGGGTCAGAAAAACCCTGCTCTAAGGATTTTATTTACTATCGCTTTCTAGGAGTGATGTCCCCCGCAGTCCCCTTTGTGGAATTCTTCTTTTATGTGTTTAGCCTCTTCTTCAACCAAACAGTTTAGTAGCACCCCTCCAGGGTCTTTCCAATACAGGTATTGGTTCATGATACAGTATTTGGCAGCTTTTAGTTTGACAGATCTGGCTCTTCTTTTACTTAACCATGCACGTGCCTGTAAATTTTGTAGTACAAAAACAATGTCAGTATACCAAGGAGACTAAGAGAATTCAGGTTTCACCTGTACGTTTGCATCCAGCTGGTTTGGTTGATTCTCCAGAAAATTTAGCTGCAAGGAGTCACAATTTTCTTTGGTCATTAATTTTGCTAACCCCTGGCATTTCACCAGTTTAGTGGGTTTTATTTCCAAATCATATTCTAATAACACTGCAATCTACTTCGACCTTCTTCCTTCAGGATTAGACTGGGTGAAAATACTTTTCACAGCACTATTTGGGACATAAGCAATGATGTGTGAGTGTATAATATAAACCATGAAATATTTCAGATATTTTATGAGAGCATAAGCTTGCTTCTCCATGATATCGTATTTCAGTTCCCCTTCTCTCAGTACTCTACTGAAAAAAGCAATCAGTTGTTCAGCATTTTGGTCATTCTTCTGCAACAACACCCCAGCAATTGTATGTTCAGATGCATGTGAGAAAACTAGGAAATCCTTAGTAAAGTTTGGGATAGCCAATGCTGGAGCTTTGGTGATGGCTGTCTTGATCCCTTTAAGAGAATCTCTGACTTCTTCGGTCCACTTTATTTGGTTCTCTTTTCTTAGCATATTTGTAATACTCCTCATTATTTCGGCAAAACTTGGTATGATTCTCCTTAAAAAACCTACTTGGCCAATGAAAGACTGTATTTCCTTTTTGCTTCTAGGATCTCCTACTTTCTGAATAGCACTGACCCTCTCAGGATCCATTTTTATCCCATATTTGGTGATGATATGTCCTAAAATCTTAGCTTCATCTAGAGTGAAAAAAGGATTTTTTGGGATTTAAGGAAATGCCATATTTCCTACATTTTATGAAAAATCTTTCTAAATGCTTGAGATGTTCTTCATATGACTTTGAAAAAACCGTTATATCATCCATGTATACCACCACAAATTTATCTTTTTCTTCAGCAAATGCAATATCCATAGCTCTTTGGAAAGTGGCTCCAACATTCATCAAACCAAATGGCATCTTAGCATACATGAAGGTTCCCCAAGGAGTTGTGAAAGCAATTTTTTCCTAGTCTTGTAGGTGTACTTTTATCTGATTATACCCTGAGAAACCATCCATGGTGGAAATTCTTTCGGCTACTACCACTTGCTGTAAAATGTGCTCCATTTTAGGTAAAGGGTAATTGTCCTTCATTGATGCTCTGTTCAAGTTCCTGAAATCAATACAGATTTTGATTTCTCCACTTTTCTTTCTGACTGGGACTAGATTTGCCATCCATTGTGAGAACCTTAAGGTAACAATTATCTTTGCATTGAAAAGTTTTTTGACTTCTTTCTCTATGATATCTGTTAGCCTAGGATTGATTCTTCTTAATTTTTTCTTAAAAGGTTTCTCACCTGGCTTGAGTGGAATGGTATGTTGTATAATTGATGTATCATACTCCTTCAAGTCTTCATAGGTCCAGGCAAAAGCATCAGTGTGTCTTTTCATCAACTCTACATAGTGTTTCTTTTTGTCAACTTGTAGTCTTTTAGACAGCTTCACCATTCAAGGATCTTTCTCTATACCCAAGTTTTGATCTTCTACTGATTCTCGGGCGAACTCAAATTTTGGATTTTTGGTTGCATCATCTTGATCAAAGAGCTTTTCCAGGGGTATCATACCTTTAGGGATGTAATTATTCTTCAATTGAATAATATCCTTACCACCCATCATGTTTTTCCACACTTGTTTTTTAGCTTCTTCTTTAGCATTTTATCCTTCTACAAGGTTTTCCAGGTTCTCATTTTCAGTATCAATATGCACAATTGCAAACTCATCAGAGAGTTCCAAAAATCTCCTAAGTTGTAAGTCGTCTTCAAATACCTTCCAATACTTAGAATTATTAGGAATAGAGGGTCTGTTTATTATCTCGACCTCATACTTAGCCTGGGAGAAAATCAGAGTCTTAAATCCTCCAGCAGTAGTCGCCAAAGAGTCTGCTACATCATTTTCATGTCTGGGTATTACTCTAATCTTGTGTTCTGTGAAAAAATTCCCAAAGAAATCCCTAGCTTCATTTCTATATGCCCTCATTCTTGGGTGTTTGGCTTGGTAACTATCATTTATCTGGTTCACTACCAATTCAAAGTCTCCAAACACTTCTATCTTCTTAGCTCCCAAGTCTTTTAGAGCCCGCAATCCCAATAGTAATGCTTCGTATTCGACAACATTATTAGTGCATTCAAAAGTTAGCTTGTATGAAAGTGCCCTAGACTCCTTGTTGGGAGGATTGATCCAAATGTTGATGTATATGTAACTTCGGAATGTATTTCACATATATGTATATTGTATTCCTATAGAGATGGTATTATTCCTCTATAAGGAAGTGTCGTCATTTATATTGTAAGTGTCGTAACTTATACTTGATGGGTTATTAGACCACCTTGTTTGGGGTTGGCCCTGTATAAGTCATGTGGGTCAAAGGGTTATTAGACCGCCCTATTGGGGGTCGGCCATGTGGGACAAAGGGTTATTAGAACACCCTATTGGGGGTCGGCCCACTCAGCGTTATGTTATGTGGTTAAGTTCGAGCCTACATGAGTTAGGTAAAAAAGGCAAGTCAAGTCAAGTATAAATAGAGTGCGGGAGGCACTCTATTTGTTCACTCACTTCTCACACATGCACTCAAGGAGGAGTGGCGCACTTATGGAGGAGGAGGATCTGCTACTAGGTTATGGCTATCTCTCTTGGTTGGTTGTATCATTGCTCTATCTATCTCTGAGGAAGTTATTGGGGTTTTTCACCTTTATGGTTTTCCCCAAGTAAATCTTTGTGTCTCTTGTGTGCTTGCATTATTGTCTCCATGATTGATATGCTATAGATATGATGTACATGGTGTTCTCTCAGTTAAGATCCTAGATCAGATTGAAGTAAATTCTGAAAATTTAACACCAAACCCCTGCTCAGCACCATTCTTGCTCACAAAACCATCAAAATACATTTTCCACCAGCCTTCCTCATTTTTTTCTCTTTCAGAAGCTTCATATCTGGCTGCAAACTCCTTATCTTCATCAACTTCCCTATATGAGGGAGGGTTAGGATCACAACAAGGACCATCAACAACAAAAATGGAGCATCCCATGTCTGTATCAACTGCATATATAGGGTGATTCTCAGGTTTGCTTTTGCTGTTGACGACATATTTCATCCTGTTTTCCCTATACAATCTCCTATTTTCTCCAAACATGGGAATTGTTGCATAAGATAAGTCCATCTGCATAGTTCCCTTCAACTTTGAAACCCAAGATCTTGACAAAAGCATCCCAAACTTTGCAGGTACATCCATCATGAAACTTTTAGCAGGGAGTTGGGTTAGAGTTACTACCATATTCTTAATCAGTCCCAAACATGGTACCTTTCTAGAATCAAAGGAATAAAGATCTTGGTATTGCCTTGTCACTTCTAATCCTAGCTCTTTCAGCACAGATTTTGGCATTAGGTTATGATATGCCCCAGAGTCTATTAAGGCATTTTGCAAGATCTGATCATGGACATTTAGGCTTAAGTAGAAAGGAGGGACTTCTTCATCTCCTGGTTCTTCCAACTTAGATCCAAAGATTATGGTAGGAGCATCATCAGACAACTCTAGAATATCATGCTGGTGTTCATCTTTTCCTTTAACCATCTTCGTTATCTCTTCCTTGTATTCGTTATTTTTCAGTAACTCATTAAGAGGGATGGAGATATTTACTTTTGACAGTTCATCTCTGAGGCTAAAAGTGGGGGCAGGTTTGATTACCTCTGTGATTTCTGGTGGTTTAACCTCCTTTGAAGGTTGACCATCTTCTTCTTTATTTTCAGGTCTTTTGTTTGCAATAACTTTTTGTCATTTCTCTTTTAGTTCTTCTGCAGCTTGTTGGGTGAATGGAGGTTGGTTCAAAGGAAGCTTTCCTTTACTCATGATAACTTCTCTACTTCTCAATTTTAGCTTTCTTTGAAGATCATCCATAGCATTTTGATAACGCATTAGGTATTGTTCGGATTCTAACTCAGGTTTGTTACTAGTATTTCCTTTGTTAAAGAAGTCATGCTCCCTTTCAGTCAAGTATATTTCATGGTCTAGGGAGTCAACAAAATGAATCTGGGCTTCGGTGGGATCTTCAACTATTTCATTTTCTACCATATTTTCAGCAAAAGGAGGGCGCATCGACTGTTCTTCGAGATTTCTTTGATTTATTGCAGGGGGTGGTGGTCTCCTAAAGTTTGGGTTTTGGATTTGGTTTTCAGAATTTTCTCGGGCAGGAGGTTTGGTATCTATGGTCAATCTATCCATCAACTTTTCCATGGCTTTCTTCATGGTATCAAATTTTGTATCGTTAGAAGCAGATGAGATAGAAGTTTGGGTCTCCTGCTTTTTTCTTTTAGCCTCTGTTTTACCCTTTATCTTCCCTAAGGCAAACATGTTTGCCTCAACTTCTAGGGCATCCTTTAGCAAGACAGGCAGGGAAGCAAATTTTCTTTCTCTTAGTGTACATGAGAAATATCCATCAAAAGTGTCTGCAAAGTAAAGTTTCACAGCCCCTGCTGAGGGTTTTAGATTATCTAGAATAGAATTATATGCCCTCATAAACCTAGCAGAAAATTCATGCATAGACTCAAAAACTCCTTTCTTAATGTGATTGTACTGGGACAAGACTAGGGCAGGACTTCCTATCATTTCCCATCTTTCTAAGAACAGGGTCTTGAACTATGCAAAATCATTTATGGAGGCATTTTGTACCAACCTGTACCATTTTTTAGGTTCTCCAAATAAACTTTGGGCAAATAACCTCAATTTTGCATCATCATAATCCACTTCCTCTAGGTCAATAAAATCTTCAAACCTGTCTACATGTTGTCTGGCAGAAAAATTTCCCTCTCCATCATAGGAAATGATCCTTTGTGCGTATTTTTGGGGTAGGTCATGTAAAATAGCTGGTAGGGCTAGAGGTGCAAATCTGGCAGCCATGATTACAAGCAGATTTTGTGAAAGGGGTGGGATATGCTGGGAACCGGGTTTAGCTTTTTTAGCTTTGATAGTATATAGTAAATTACGCCATATAGGATCTAACAAGTAAGATTCAGGACTATTAAGAACTCCTTCACCTAAGATTAGACAATATTCAGATCTTGATCTAAGTAAAGGTTTCCCAATGTCAATATCTATATTTAATTCTTGAAAAACAGGGGATTCCGCTTCAGACACAACTCTTTCACTATTTGAAGTATTAACTTTATCTTTTTCAGCTTTTCGTCTAAGCAGACTTTCCGGATTATCAACAATTAACAGATTTTCAGGAATAGGGTTACCTCTGGTATGGATCTTTCTTGAGGCTAGGATGCCTTTTCAAGATCTTCTTCAGAATTAGGATTCAACTTCAGAGGTCTTCCCTAGTGGAGCGCTTTCTTGAATATGAATCTTTATGAGTGGAGTCACCAGAGCAAAAAAATTGTACAACCCTTGAAAAATATGGAAATCTCTATTTTCCCATAGGGATCTCTCTTTTCTTCGAATCTTTGTCATTCTTGCAAGGAAAACAAGAAAACTTGCGGTCCCCGGCAACGGTGCCAATTTGTTATCACCCAAATTGACCCCCAGGTCGTAAGGAAGGGTAATTCGGGGTAACCACTAACCAATATTTGGACTGATGTTACTGACCCAACATAGTCTAAGAGGGCTCTCTCAATAAACTAATGAAAAACTGGAAATAATCAAGGTCGTCAATCATGAAAAAGGACACTAGCATTCAATCCTCACGATGTTCTATTTAAACATATGCAGAAGGTCAGATTTCTGTAAGACAAATTTTACTCTTGTAAACCATTGGTTGGAGAACAATAGGGATCTATATTGGGAAATGGAGTCAATTCAAGTATAACATAAACATTATCATCAAATGCTTAGCAGAGACATTCACACAAAGGCAAGGTAGCAACCAACTAGTAGTCAAAGTGATTTAATTGGTGAAAAAAATGAAAGATGAACAACCCATTGATATAAGGCTTACATAGATGAATCCTATACCAACTTTAGCAGAAATAATTTGTGAAATACTTGGTAATAAATGAACAAGGCATAATCTCTATGAATCTCATTCAGATGCTACACTGAACCAAGTACGAAGGAATGTTAACAATATGGATTAATAAAGGAAAGAAACACATATCACATAGAAAAGGAGAAACAGACTACCAGACCAATTACACAGGAATCTCTGAAAAACGCATGTAAGCTTTTGACAATTTTATTCAAGGAATATCTCAAAATAACAACAATGGACAAAATATGTAGAGCTTCAAAAGTTCTCCCGCCCTTTTTTCATTTGAAATTACATGGAACTTATAATGGCCTGGAGCCTCATACTCGACCCATTTGAAACATAAATTAGTTACAAATTCAGTGACACCTCATCACAGTTCAGATGTCACTATCATAAAACAAGAAATATAACATTCCACCCAACCAACTAACCTCTATCTAGAGTTTGTTTTCCACTGGGAAGTCACCCCTGAGATGGGTAGCAAATACACTAGGGAAAAGGAATAGTATTCCTTCTTGAAGAGTCTTTAATTGGAAAATCAATATTAAACCCATTAATAGTATTGGACTTATCCCAAAAGATATTTGTAACTGAATAATTTTGGGATTCCAAATTATTAGCATTTTTTTTAAAGCAAAAGGTGGAACCAATCTATTTCATAAGGAAAAAAGGTTACATCCATAGTTCTTACGATATAGTCGATGCTGACACAACAACCTCTAAAATTGAAACCCCAACTGACAGGCCAAACTAAAAATGCCCAAATTCTCACAGTGCACATAACCAAAACTCTGCCAACCAGTATCAAGCTTACATCCTAGATAACCCACAAAGACTGCAATAGATCCAAAAAACTACTTTTGCTTCCCCGAAAACCCATACAGACTGCATATCTACATATCAATACTATCATATAGCCGATAAAATGGAATACGACATGGAAAGAAACTAAGAAGGATGAGAAACAGAGACTTACAGAACTAGACAAAAGAGAACATAACAGTTAACCTGCTGGACTAGGCCCATCAACATTACTAGCGACTTGTGGCTTATCCTTCTCTGAAAATGTGTTGCTGAGAATAAGAACTTTCAGGTTGGCAGCCACTTTAGGTTTCTCTAGGAAGGAGATGCCCATATCATCCGCCAAAGCATCGAGCTTCATATGTATGAAACTCGTTTCCTCAGCGTGATCGTTGCAGCATTATTCCAGCTTTTTGAACCTCTAAGAACCCATTAGAACATCCACCTGTGCCTCCAACGTTTGAGAAATTAGCATTTTAGTCACCCAGAACATCACCACAGTTCGATTGTATAGATCCATTCAACCCCTAGTATAACTAGGGTCCTGGATCCAATCAGCCATAGCCACTACTTCCGGCAGCATCTCTTGCTCATCGATGCGGTGCCAAAGGTTCATCTCAAGCTCCTTGAAGTTGCGTTGTATCTCTTGAGGAAACAAACATCGAAAGAAAACCGCAGTGGCAGCTGCACTCCATTGATCTCTGCTTGGCCCACCCTGAGCCAAATTTCTCCTTCTCACATTGCTCATATCCCCCTAGATAGGTCGGTCCCATCTAGAAGGTATCCCATGAGGAGGAATTCGCACTCCTTCTTCACTCACAGTACCCACCCAGAGACTAAACATAAGCAGTAGCAGAAAGGCAAGAGCGTCACCAACACTACAATAGATATTTCTGCTTCCGACCAGAGTAGGGGAATTTAAAGGAATGAGCCCACTATTGGCCATTAAACCTGCCATAACGACCCTGGCTCTATAATAACACCCATCATCCTTACTTTCATCATCTTATCAGAAACCTTAATGATAACATACAACTTAAGCATGAGAGACCACGCAACCATCATCGTCTCACACTTCAGATCTATGGATATGAGTACCATTGACATAAAATGAAGGAAAGAGGATCGGGCGAAATAACTATGCCTTTAAGATAACAGTAATCCTCCAATAAATTCCCTAAGCGTGGCGTATGTTACGTATTACATCATCCTGCATGACATCTACACCGCCATATGGGGGGGATCTAGAGCACACTTATCAACTTCAGCGATCTGGAGGCACTTAATGCGGCATGTTCCTAAGGGCATGTCAAGGGACACACCTGCCCATCTAAATCCTTGACAAATAGCGCCTTGATTAGTGAGGAAATCAGCCAAACCATTAGCACTCCGACGGACATGGTGGAAAGTGATAGTGTTTATCTTTGAAATGATTTCTCCCAAGCAGTGTAGATGCGAGGCAAGCCTCCACGAGGGTGCCAGCCTAGCTGCACGGGACCCATTACACAAATTCATCGCAAGCTGTATAATAATCTTGGAGTCACTCTCCACGTAAAGACACGTATAACCACGTCGCTCCATGCAGAGAGCCCACAGCATGGCTTCACACTCCGCCACATTGTTAGTCTCCCTGCCCAGAGATCCATAGTAGTTTTCCGTCACCCTACCCTAGTCATCACCAAAGACTTTGCGATACCCTACTATGCCCGAATTTCCTTCAAAAGCCCCATCGAAATTCAACTTGAGCCAATCTGGCTTGGGAGGAGACCAGACCACAGGACTGTTAGGAGAGTTCGGGTGACATTGAAGGATGTCGATCTGTTTGGGAGCATCTGAATTCCCTAGGTATGTAAAATATTCACCTCATTATCAGGGATAATCATGTCTTTTTCCGTCCAAGAAGTTAACTGGAGAGTTTTAGTGATGCCTCTCTAAATATGCCCCCACATCAGCTAGCAGGTTTGTTGTTTTCCCGTGAAGATACGTTTATTCTATTCCTTCCAAACCTCCCATAGGAGAAACCCAGGGAAAAGATACCATATCCGATTCACCAGTTTGCCTTAAAATGGATCATCCCGCCACTGTTTGATAGAGGTGATAGGGTCTATTTTAACTATGTCCGTCAAATGAAAGACCATAGCTCCTTCATCCCATAAGGTCAAGGTGAATCTACATCCATCAAGGAGATGGGCTATTGTTTCTCCCTGAACACCACATAGGACACAAAACGAAGGTCCCTCAAAATCCCTCTTTATGATATTATCCCAAGTAAGGATTCTCCCTTTCATCACTAGCTAGAGGAACAGAGTAATTTTGCTCCATAATTTAGCTCCCCAGAGACACTTCCATTCTCGTCCAGTAGGCTGTCCTACATAGGTCTTCTGAAGGGAGTAAGCTTCCTTAATGTTGAAGATTCCTTTAGGACGATAACCCCATCGAATTAAATCTGGACCCTCATGGGTTTTAATTTGTCTTTGATTTAAGATTTCATGGATCTAATTCCCTACCTTGACCCCATAGTTAGCCATCCACCAATTTAGCAGTTTCCAAACATGAAAACCTTGATCCTCCCGATTCCCAAGCCAATAACGATTAACAATTTTCCAGTTATGGTTGAGAGCAAGGGAATCATTGGGGATATTAGACACCAGATATTAAAGAGTAGGATCTTGTTTCCAAGCATCAGACCAGAGGTTAGTTGAGGATCCCTGATGTATCTCCCAGTAGTTGAGATTCCTAATAAAATCACTGCCATCCCTCGCCATATTCCATATGTGTGAGCCTTTGTCAGGACCATCAATCTGAATCCAGTTTTGTTGATCAATCATCGGGACATACTTCCTACCCTAGAAGCTATACCATTTCTCATTTGTATGAGTGAGCCAACACCACCAAATTTTCACCCCACAGACGATGCTAAGCTTTTATAGATCTCTTAGTCCTAAATCCCCCTCAGGATTATATTTACAAAGAGTCTCCCAATCAAACAAGGGCCATTTCCGATGAGCAAAGGTGCCATCCCAAAGAAAGGAGCATTAGATACTCTGAATTTCCTTTATCACAGACTTAGGGGCAGCCAACACAAAGAACAGATATAAAGGCATCACTTGCAGAACATCTTTCACCAGAAAAACACGATCAGGGAAGTTCAATTCTCTTAGAGTTCAGCTTGAGAGCTTATCCTTCATTCTACTTAATATTTCTTCCCAGGAAACCTTCTTCAGAACACCATCAGATAAAGGGGCACCAAGATATTTGGATGGAAAGGAGCTCTTCTTGAATCCTAAGATCCTTAGAATATTTCGTTCACTGATAGGAGGAGTATTAAAGAAGAAAACCATAGACTTTTCCATATTTATAGTAAACCTAGAAGCTCCGAGGAAAGTATTTAAAGATCTCTTGAATTGTCTTCCTTCATGAACAGAGGAGTGACCCATGAGGAGAGTTTCATATACAAACTTCTAGTGAGTTAGAGCTTTCTCATAGGGAGGAAATCAAAGAACTTTGAGGCTCCATTGTTCCACAAAATGGGAGATGAGCCTTCCCAATCCTTCAATCATAATAACAAGGAGAAAGGGAGAAAGAGGATCTCCCTACCAGATACCCCTTGAAGGTTTGAAGACCACTGAAGGATGACCATTAATAATGATAGAGAAAAAGGTTGAGGAGGTCAGATTAGAAATCCATTGAACCCAGGCATCACTGAACCCAAAGGAGCTCATAATTTTTTTCATATAGGTCCAGTTCAGTTTGTCATAAGCTTTAGATAATTCCAACTTGAACATCATACTAGCTTTTTTAGTGACCCTCAAGGAGTAAAGAACCTCCTGGGATATGATGATGCCATCGAGGATTTTTCTTCCTTCCACAAATTTGGATTATTTGAAAGATATCAAGGAAGGGAGGAGAGGTTTAAGATGATTGGCCAGGACTTTCATGATAATTTTATAAATTATGTTACATAGGGAAATTGGGCGAAACAAATCTGGTCTCTCTGCCATCAGGGCTTTGGGGATCAAGGTGAGAAAAGTATAGTTGAGAGCTAGGAGAACCCCCCTCATTTTCCTCAATTCTTCCACTACCTTCCAGACATCTTTTTTAATTAGGTCCCAAAAATAGAGAAAGAATTTAGCTTTAAAACCATCCGGCCCTGGATATTTTCCATCCTCCATTTGGTTTATGGAACCCTCCACTTCCTGGAATTCAATAGGCCGAGTAAGCATCTCATTCTTCTCATCAGTAATAAGCCTAGGTATAACACTTTTTATTTCCCTGCAGCCCTCAGTCCGATCCATCGTTAGTTCAGTAACAACTATCTTGAAATGGTGGATCAGTTCTTGTTCCATATCTTCATGGGATTCCACTATCTGACCATTGGAGGTTCGAAGGTTGTTGATCTAGTTTTGATTCCTATGTTGAACAATTGATTTATGGAAGAACTTCGTATTCTTATCCCCATATTTCAACCATTGGTTCCTAGATTTCTGCTACCAAAGGAGTTCTTCTTGCATCTTCCCCTGGTGGATTTGATCAGAAAAATAGTTTTTCCTCCAACGGCAGTTCAATATTCAACCCCCTATGCATGATTTTTTCGTCGGGCTATAGTCACCGATCATGGTTCTCACTTTCAGAACCATATGGCTGCTGAATTGAGTGACAGGTTGGGTTTTCGTCATGAAAACTCAACTCCCTACTACCCACAATCCAATGGACAAGTCGAGGCCATTAACAAGGTCTTGAAAACTATGATCCAAAGGATGTAGGGACACAAAAGTCCAACTGGCACAATATGCTCTTCTCAGCATTATGGGCCCACCGAACTACTATTAAAACCGCCACAGGATTCACTCCTTTCCAATTGGTTTATGGATTGGAGGTCATTTTACCAATAGAGTGCGAAATCCCATCTCTTCAACTCACTGTAGAACTTCTTCCTGACACTACTTCTAAGGAAGAATGACTCTTGTACTTAGCTAAACTTGACGAGTCCCGCTGCGATGCTACTCTTGCTAACAAAGCACATAAGAAATGTGTTAAGGCCTAGTACAATAAGTCAGTTGAACCTCGTATCTTCAACGAGGGTGACCTGTTCCTCACTTATGACCAGAAGCATGATAAGCTAGGAGCTGGGAAGTTTGAGTCCATGTGGCATGGACCTTACGTCATTAAACATGTGTTGGGAAAAGGATCCTACGAGCTCAAAGATTATGACGGAATCTCTTTGGGTGAACCCCACAATGGGCTTTACCTAAAGAGATAATATGCTTTATTTCTCATGCATAGACCGACTTGTATATACTGTACATGGCGTGTTTTTGTGTGGTGTGACGCATTTTATTTTTCAAGTGTCTTAGATCTTGTTTTCTGCTCCTTACAACATGTTCTATCTATGTGTGCAGATGGCGACGTGTTATGGATTCGCGGACGGCGCCAGCCGACATACCCATAACCTTGCTTCGGCAGCCTAGGTACTTTATTCCCCTACAGGTGAGCTCGTTAGCTTAGGAGGAAATTGTCTAGGGTTTGCGACCAACAATGCCGTAGAATATCAGGCTGTAATCAGAACCCTGACCGACTCCATTTCCTTGGGTATGGAGCACATTGTCATCCATATGGATTCTCAACTAGTGGTTTATCATCTCAATTGGATTTACGCTATCCGTGATCCTACCCTACTCCATCTCTTTAGACGAGTACGTCTCTTGGAAAGTTCATTTCAATCCATTCAATACCTGCACATTCCACAAGAATTGAACACAGTTGTTGACTTGATGGCGAATTTCATCATGGATTGGTACATTGCACACACATAATAATCATAATATGTAAAATCATTCATAACATGTAAATATAATGTATAGAAGCAAACATGTAAACAAGATCACATCACTAATCATTTCAAAGACACATAATGTATAACTTGCCAATAATATATATAAATTGCTCAAAAGTAGTGCTGGTACAAAATCTAAAGCACGCTGGCTTTCAGTGAGTCTCTACAAAAAATCTGAAGCATCATAAGCTTTCAGTAAGTACAAAAATATGAGGCTTCTAAAGCTCTCAAGTACAAGTATAAAAGTGTCTCACGAACCACGCCTGATCCTCACACCCCTGACTCGCACAGCTCTCTGCCGCTGTGTAAGGAAGTAGTCCACAGTACGAGCCACCTTGCAGAGCAAGGCATTGAAGCACACAGACTCTCCAACTCCAAATCTATGCATGGACCTTGGAAGGTCATCGATAGCAGGCTCTGGAACTGCCACAGTCAGCTCTAACAAGTTTTGGTACACCTCCTCCATCTCCTCGATGGTAGCATGTGCATCAGCAGGAATCACTACTTCCCCGCCTCTATCTCTCCTCGCTAGAAGGGAGAGACCTACCGGTCGTACAGGGCCAACATCTACACACACAATGTACTTGTCATCACTACATCAAAAAAAAATATATTCTACAAAACTTAAAAATACAAGGGTTTTTTTCTTACCGATATCACTCCATGCTGCACCCTCTGGCAGCCCCAAGTCGAGATCCTCCCAAAATTCTGTGCCACTGTAAGGAAATTCCTCCACCCTGAGCATCTAGCCCTCTAGCCAAATGAAAAACTCAGGACCAAAAGTGATGATGGGAACCCCACCATGGCGGGTCATCAGCTCTTCCCACCTGAGCATATGTGGATCTCTTAGATCCCTTTCATCCACTATCACCTGCGGGCACAGGAGAGGAACCCGTTCCAAGAGGAACGACATTATGATAGAACCATACCCGGACTGCTTGAGATGCCCTCGTTGACACTTGGTCAGCTGAGCTCGGATGTTTACGAGGAGACCCCCGCACCAGTTGAAGACCATGGGGGACATACAGTCTTCCGCATATAACATCTGGGTCCGAGTAGCTATATGTGGAGCTTGGCTACCCGCCACCCTAGTAATAGTAAGCAGTACAGTCCTCAGCGGATGACTCACCACATCTCGGATAAGTATCTTCCCACTGGAGGGATGAGCAGTAGCAACACAGTGTTGTGACACCATGTCCTTGACAGTATGATCACTGGCTCGTGTCCGAGTGAGTTGTATCACGTCCGCTCTTCGGGACAAACCGGTCAGAAAGTATATTTCCTCAATGTCAATGTTGAGGATGTGCTCACCTATGACGAAAATATTGTTGGGCTGCATCCCAACTCTAAAGCATGTGTGTCAAGAATGGCACTTGGGCTCTCATCCCCTGTACCTGAAAGAACTTGAGTAAATCGCAGTTTCGCAAAGCAGCCACACATTGTGGATCATTTGTGGCTTGCTCATCTTCCACCTCATGTTCTCTTTCTCTCCACTCTAAAACTATCTCTGCTTGCTGGGAACCTGCCAAAAGGAGCATTTAAAGCATGTTAGGAATTTCTCCAACTGGAAACAACTTATTTTTTGGGATACATTTGATGTTTGGAATTGGAGTTTCCACCGTCGCAAGTCACCAACAAATACAGCGCGACATTGTCGCAGGTCCCGTTTTCTAGACTTGCGACGACCTAGGCTCATCGTGAGTCCCAAAAGGGACACTTGTGACGAGTTGAGGGTGCATTGGCCCCTCCCCAAACCATCAAAAAAATCAAAAAATGCATAAAAATGGAAAAACTAAACCACTACAAAATTGCTGGCTGAGATTTAGGCCTACCTGGTCTGGACGGCTGGTGAAATGGTAGATCGTAGCTCCCAGAATCAACGATGGAAGTTTTGGCTCCAAATTGGTACTTCTCCACCCAAATTGGCAATTTGAATAATGTTTCTATTTTTGGCCTATATTTCTATTTATAGAATGAAATGGAATATTCCTTTTCGAACATTTTGATGCTTTTTGGACATTTACTATAGTTTCGACCATTTATCGTTATATTTGGGCTATTTGACACTTTTTCTAGTGTACAGGAGTCGTAAAAATGTTTTTTCATGATTTTTCTCGCTTTACCAATGATAATTACAGGTACGAACACACCTTCGTGTGTTTTGTCATTATTATTTTTTATTAGTCACAATAATTGCATGAGGATGAGTTTACTCTTCATTTTTTTCTCGTACTCACCAAATCATGAGAACAAGTACCGAGTTATGATTTATCACTTTTCTGGGCTCGTTAAACTTCCACGGAAAAGGACACCCCCTGGAGTCCATAGTTAAGCTCTTTTCAGACTCCCTAAAATTGAAAATATTTCCAAGCGAACTTGTCATATTCACGCTTGTTAAAGTATTTGAATGGTCATCTTCCTAACGATAGTTTACCACTTTTTCGGACCAAGAGGCACTAATTATGAAAAAGGAATACTCTAGCCAATCATGACTGGAAGAGTCTTCTCCCGCATTGTTTTACCCTTTTTCGGGCGATGAGGCTAAATTTAAGAAAAGGGACCGTTGGAGTCTTCTTTAGTTCTTTTCAGACTCTCTAAATATGAAATGACGACCGAGTTTTCCTTCTATGGACTCGTTAAATTTTCACATTGAAGGGCCTGCCATGGGACGAACCCCTCCTAATTTAGGTTCGGAAAATATTTGGGATTGGACTCATCTATGAGATGAGCTATATCGAGCATCTGGTTACCCTCATCAAGCTCGTAAAAAACACATGAGGCACTCATCATCAATGATGGGGAAAAAAGAAAGTGTTTGTGTTACATACCTTAGTGGCAGTATATAGTCATTCTTCAACATGGCACTCATTTGCATTGCATACAATACTTGGGCCATCTGTTTTTCTATGAGTCCCCTCTTACTTTCTGAGTCCTGTTACTCCTCTGAGTCATTCGGAGGAAGCTTCCACTATCAGTTGCATTAGAATTTTGCATCATTCTCATGTCAATACTTCCAAGTCATGCCATGCCCATGTTCAATAACACATTCACTCATCATTTTGTAGTCGGCACACACGTCAACATGCCGTTGTTACTTTGCGTCAGTCTCACATGTTATTGTACCATTTGATCCACTCTACACATCTTTTTTTGTGTTTCGTGTCGATTGATGGGGGATTCATTATTTCCCTCCTTTGACGGGTTCATCCTTGTCGACTTCAACACATCATCCGAGGATTGAATCTAGAAACCAACCAAGTACCTTGGCCCTGCATGCCTCAATGGCAGGTTACCTTGCTTTCATCAAGAGTTTACATCATTGACTCTTGATTGAAAGATTTCATCTTGCGTTCGACTTCAACTCATTTATTAATGCTTGATGATATGTACTATGATACCTTGGGAATATTGACATTAATGATGATCTCCCTTGCACGTGTTACCAGTTTACAGCAATGATCGGTAATCAAGTGGTTTCTACCATGTTCGACGTCAAGACATTTGTAATCACATGGATAGATTCGTATCATTATGGGTTCAACTTGAAGACCCTCGGGAGTCATATTTTTACCCAGGTTGCGATGGATTTTGTATTGAGTCCTATTACTCGGATCCACTTTTGTATTGGTCGTGGCTGTGTTACCATCTCATCATGGATCTACGCTTGTGTCTAGAAGCCATGATTGTGTTCAGTCGGTCATTACTACCATCGATCTACGATGTATTGGTCGGTATCCATGTTGTACTACATATGAGATTCTTAGTTCAGAGTCAGTTGTACTGCAGCAACGTCCTTCATCCGACAAGCCTTTTGCCAATTTTTCTATCAAAGCACTTCACCTGTACATCCTTAACAGTTTCATGCTTTGGGGGGCATTTTGTTACACCTAAAATATACTCCTCATCCTGATTTAGTGTGTACATCCCTGAAGTCACTTGGACTGATTGATCATTTGGGAGGATTGGTGCTCAGTTTGCACAACATTTTGAAAGGTCGTCGTAGGTTGCACACTAGCAACATGCGACGTCACAGGTTGCTCTTTAGCAAGGTGCGACAAGGTCTATTAATGGTAAAAAATAGCCATTTCGAGATCCTTCTTGAAACTTGCCTATGTGGGGGCTTATCCCTGATCTCTTGGAGAGATGGTACTCGACCCCTAACCTATTGGGAAGATCCCCTATCTCTCTCCTACCATCTCTCATCCTATCCTATCCATAACCTCATCGAATTAGTCCTATATATGTGAGGTTCACTCCCATACTAAAGAGAGGAAGACTATGGTATCTACATGCTGGTGAAATCTCTCTTGGACACTTTCACTCACCTCTTGGAGACTCTCATGCTTCCTTGGAAGGGCTTGGCAATTGGCTTGTGTGGAGAAGGGCTGCTATGTTAAGTCATTAGTTATAGTTCTATATCTCTATCATGTACTCCTCTATTTGCAGTAATACAAATGCTTTCCACCAATATTGTCTCTAATGTATGATGATGTTGTGTTGTTTACCTGCTTAACTGTTTACATAGATATCTTATTGTATAGATGCTCATTACTCGTTTCTCTTTTTTGTGTCTTGATAGGTCTTGCAGCTTGGATCTGACGACCGTGGGATGTGGAGCAACATAGAGGGAGAAAGGATAGCGAATCAGAGAGGTAATACATCTAGCACTTGATCCTTAAGTAGATCTAGGAAACACATTTTTAGTATGTTTTATTTGTTCTAGACTCGCATTGAGCTAGGGAGATCCGGCTTGCCTCTGGTCGAGTGGATTGTCCATCAACAATGATGTATTGATTGTTGGATGGACTATTTTCCATTTGTTTACTTCATTCTGTTGATAATATCCCATTCTCTATGTTTCAACAATGTGTTCTCAGTGGTGTTCTTTGGCTACTCTTCCTTCCTGTAGCACTCAACCCTCCTTGATTTGTCTAGTAGATCATGATTGTGTGGAATATTTCCACCTTTCCCAATGCCCATGTCTTAGTAACCTTTTTATATGTCTTCCTAATTGAGTTCGTTTTTTATAACTATTTATTTTACTCTAGTTAGTTAGTGTATTAAATAAAACTTAATATACAAACATTGTACAATCCTGGGACATGCTGGTCGACCAATGGTGATATGACCATTTGTCGGCATTGTGCCAATTTAGTCATTATACATTTTTAGTTGTGTTTCTTTAACGGCTTTGCTAAATAATTTTCCTTGTAGCGTCTTTATCCAAAGTGATCCATTACTATTTAATTCTTCAACTATATATGTACCTAGCCATGTAATGTCCATCTTTTTCCGTTTTCCTTTTATCCTGCTATCGTATAATAAAACTAGATTGTCTATTGAGATATGCTTATTCTTTATATTGCAGTAATGCCAAGATTTCTATTGTTTCTTGTAGCATACCCTTTTTGCTAGAAAACATTTTGTGTGAGCAAACATTATTATAACTTTTATTGTAAAGTTTTATGTTGGACAGGTGTCCAAGGATGATTGTAATTTGCACAATATATTATTATTAAATAAATAAAATAGGAGATAAACACCTAAGAGGATTGTGGAAAGAGTGGTTACTGATCCACTAGGTGGAATGGAATGTGGGGTAAAAGGCAATGGACAAGTGGCAGCATCATGATGCAACTAACTAGCTGCTGATATGGGACAACTCCCTTGAAATGTAATCATAGTGCCTTGAAAGATGGGATTGGAGCTTGAGGCTCATTTATTCCAAACTGACCACCAAAAGACCTAGGTAGTCTATATAATAGCCATCAAATATTGAACTAAGGTTCATCACTTTTCTTGATGAGGAAATTTACCTTGGGGTTTTGCTGTGTTTGCACCCAAGAGATTTGATGAGGGGATATGCTATGTTGTTGATCATGTTGTGAGTCTGCCAAACTCTTATTGAGTTCAGGAGGTTCATGCTGAGTGGAGAAGGAATTTTATTTCAGGAGGTTGATGCTGAGTGGAGAAGGCATTTTTTAGTACCTTGCTTCTACACAGATTCCACCCACTTATTGGATTAGTAATCAGGCTCGGGGGTTCACTAGAAGTCAGCAGTTGAGCTGCTTCTTCTGAAGCAGGTTGGGAGGAACAGGCCTCCTTGGGTGTTTTTCGATCCTATCATCATCTACAAGTTCTATTTGTTTATCTGCTGTTAGTAGTTAAATCTATTTCTTACAATTATTTAATTTTATTTACAGGATGTGTTCTGGTTTAAATGCTTCTACTTTTACTTTTTGAATCGGTTCAAAATTATGAATAGAAATGCTGAATGAAATAAATGATCTCTGTATTTTTCCCCATGCAAAAGGAATAGCATCGCACTCTAGTACGGAGATAGATTAAGATAGATAAGTATGATAGGCAAATAGCCATGAGAATGAGAAGATGAAATGCTGTGTTTTTCTCAAGTTACTGTTTACTGTTATTTTTTCCTATGTTTATAATTATCAGTGTTTTATTTTCCTTATTATTTTTGTACAGGCAATTACTTTCAGAATCTATAGTAATGTTTTTCTACATCCTATAAATATCAGATTGTTAGAAATAAATAAATTTCCATTTTGAAATCATATGGAGTATTTTCTATTTTATATAGTTGTAGAGTAGATTCCAACACACAACATATTGTTATCATTTTTCTTGAGAATCCAAACATACAGTAGAAAAATGTTAAACCCTAACAGTGTTATCAACTATCAGTTTATAGTCAACTTTTTCATTCAAATTAATTTAAACTTAGTATCTTAAAAACCCTCGGCACACAGCCAGTTTGACGAATAAGTTTTGAAAGGAGAAACTCAAACATTGTGCTATTTCTTCCTAAAAATCGACACAGTTTATAATCTCGGCAACATACAAAAAATCTAGCCTTCACAACATTTAAAGAATGATTCTAACAGTAGTACAGGAAACAATTACGATCGAAGATATTATATCGAGCCATGCTTCCACATAAATACAAAACCCTTACACAATTTATTATATATTGAAAACGCAGTATTAGTTACCAATCATTAAACTATTCATAGACCGAAGTCTTCCACTGTTACATAACATCTACCATATGTTTTCTATAAAAGCAACAGTCGTTTTATTATTCACAAACTTTCACCCATTGTTTTATAAACGCAGAGATCTGTTAAAACCTAAGCTCACTTCTACATTATCAACGTGCTACAGGTTATGTTCACGGGTCAAGCCCCAAACGATGAAACCTTAACCCTAGGAAAATTACATGAGTTTGAAATGCAGTAACACTAGTACAAATTAACGAATTGCATACAGGATGCAAGCCTTCCACAAAGACAAACATCTATTCTTTAGAAACAAACTCATCGATTATACAAACTTCATATAAATTATCCCATCATAATTACATTTTGACTTTCACCGATTACAAAAAGAAAAAAACGATAGCAGCAGGTCATCAAAACCCAAATTGTTATATTATCTCCAGGTCTGTGAGAAAGAACAATTTCACATGACAACCCTAAAAAATAACAGGCTTATGCCTCTTTGGTCGAGGAATCCTCCTCCCCATTCTTTTAAAAGTTTACAAACCCTAGCTCTACCAATTTACAAAACTCTCTGAGTTAAAAGCACAACACATAGAACATCACACAGTCAGCCATCATCTTCACCTACACAGAGTTTCAAGGAAACCTCCGAGGCTTACCAATCGGGGTAGCCGAAGCCATGACCTTAAACATTAAAACTGGAGAATATTTCAAACCATTGTACCTACAATCGACATTTTTAAATGTGGTTAAACACAGTCAATTGCAAAAGAAATGATTTCAATCTGGAGTAAACTCTATCATTGTAAAACATTCGAGTATGAAATCTATAGGATGGGATTACGAAACACATTACCTTCCTTTCATAGCTCGTAGCAGGAATGCTAGCCCATTAACATTATAACGCCATGGATAGTGGTTCGTTGCAAAGATTGAAGGCAACAACGCAGAGCTCATTACCAGAAAACCGACGTGAACTACTGAGAACTATTTCAACTATTGCAAAGGCTGTCTTCCCACTTCTAAAAGTTAAATAGAATAGTACTGCATCGATAAGCTTCACAGTAATCCCTAAACATCAAGGAAAAACCCTCCACAGGTTCTAATTTCAAAACCACCTCTAAAACCAGACTCAAACTATCGAACTCAGCATAGCATCAATGTCTCATACTCAGTGTGGAAAACTTGCTAAAGGTTACGGGTTCAAAACCCAGGCCTCACAACTCAAAAACGCACAATAGAAAGACCTACAAACCCTCGGCCTATTCCAGAACCATACCTACCATTGCCAAGTTCACAATAAACACTACGAAGGAAACAAAGGTAGGGTTTAACCCATACCCATCATTACACTGTCGGATCAACGGTGGAGATCACCGGGAGACTTACGAAGCATTAATACCATCTACCACATTAAATGTGTTATCATTACAATCGCCATGAAGGATCCAGTTCATCAACCTTTGAACTTTTATGTTTACACATCACTGCAAGGAGGATCAATACCACTGTTTTGGCACGTGAACAAACCAACTACACCATCCACGATGGAATCCCACTATCCACAGTAGTTGTAAGTATTCAATGCACAAGTTACAGTTACACTTTCCAACCTGTCACATTAACATTCAAATCATAACACTTATTACATTGGATTTTGCTTATGGTATAGTTGTGATATACACCTTGTCACAACATGTTTGTACAAGGTTGGATACATATTACAAGGGTTCATATAGTAACCTATGTTGCATGGCATCACAATTGCATGGTATTACATATTGCATAATATCAAATAAGTTAGTATATTACCACCTCGTGTACATAGTGCCACACAACTACATATTTGTATATAATCTATATGTGTGCACATAATCCATATTGTTTGCACATAGATCATATGGTTTTCATATAACTCATATCGTTTTCATAATAATCAATAAGGTTTATATGGTAATACATAGGGTAATACGATGCACACAAAGCACATACCATAAAGTGATATATTTCACCATAGTTGTTAATATTACAACAAACTTTATTTGTAATGGTTCGATAATAATTCCATAAACATTATAAATAGACCATATAAATAATCCATTAAATAGTATTACACATTGTGAATGGATTCTAGACTTTACACACACATACATTCTAATGTATAGTGTAAATGAAATAATTTAGACCAACACCATCATTGTAGGATATAGACCCTAAACAAGTTAGTAAAACAGTTATACATAGAATTTCTACAAATTGCCACAGAGGATGAAGATAGATAATTACATACAGTTTGACATGATTGGAAACCAAAAATAATTATGATTTCAAAATTGCAATGTGATCATTACAGACCTTCTTTGAAAAATTGTTTGAATACTTGTCGCAACCTTAAACTCTTACCTGTAAATTGTCACAAAGTACGAAATCACATGCTTTAGCACAAGTGCTAAGTAAGCCTTGGGGCGTCCGTAGGACCCCTTCATCAATCAACAAAAGCACATTAGTCAAAGCAGTTAAGTCATCTTCCATAAACAACAACATTAGAAGTTTTCAATAGTACAACTAAATAGGAATAACATCAAGATATAATCTGAATTCTTTTAGTCGATATTTCTTTTATTATTAAACCAACTTGGCATTTAGTACAACAAGTTAAACTATCATGCATTATTTTATTCCCGCATATAGTAAATAAGCAATAAATGTCACATAGAAAAATTTTAAATTTTTATGATTTTTCTGGGATGTTACATGTGGTATCAAAGCACAAGTTCAAACTCTAGGCCTGATTGAGGCTCATGCACGCAAACAGAAAAATAAATCAGAAAGTTTATGTTACTAACTTTTGTAATTTAATTTTATTTTGCACAGAACAGATTGACCTTTAATTGCAGGTATGGAAATACCAGAGGAATCAGCAGAGGACCAATCTCCTCGTAATGAACGTATTAATTATAATAACACTGCAAGAATTTATGTAGAGTTAAACAACCAGTCTTTTGAAATTTTAGGAACTGTACAAGATTTAAAATATGAGTTAAATGCTGTTAAAGAAGAAAATGAACGGATCCTTAAGGTACAGGAAGAGTTACAATAGAATTTAAGAGGAAACTATCATACTGATGAAAGAGGCAGAAAATCAGAATTTAAGGTTGATTCTAAAATAATGTCTCACCAACATAAGCATAAGAAAACAAGAAATGATAAAAGGAACAGTTACTCATCCTCTAAATCTGATTCAAGTAATGAAGACATAAATTATGACAGTAGTATCAGTGAATGCTGCTCTAAAAAGAGAAAACATAAGCATCACGAACAGATTACTGGGGAATTTAAAAACATTAAGCCACCTACTTTTAATGGAGAAAGTGAGAAGGGTGAGACAACAAAAGCTTGGTTGTCTGGAATGAAAAAGTACTTTAATATTTATGACTACTCTTCTCAACTGAAAGCCAAGATGGCTATTTACAATCTAACTCAGAAGGCAGATATCTAGTGGCAGTATCTTAAAAGAATCAAGAGCATAAAAGAAAAAGAAGTTGGACTATGTTTAAAAGTTTGTTTAAAAAGAAGTTTTTATCGGAACAGTACTTTGAAGATAAGTCAAAAGAGTTTTACGATTTAAATTTGGGTACAATGAACATGAAAGAACTAAGCAGCAAGTTCCTTAACTTGTTGAGGTACGTGCCCTACATGGTTGAGGAAAAGCCTAAAGTGCAAAGGTTTCTCAGTTGTTTACCTTTTAATATAAAAGATCGTATTGAGTATGATAATCCTTCCACTTTGGAAGAGGCCACGAGGAAGAAAATTTTTTGCTTTGATCAAAACAGAAAAAGAGAAGGAACAACTAGCTGGAAGAACAGTAAGACTAATCAATATGACTATAAAAAGAAGAATTTTAATCATAATGCTAGAGGTTTTAAGAAAAATTTTAATAACAAAAATTTTCTTAATAATTATCGGAATAATGCATCTCAGGAATCTACTGCTGCAAGAAATGTACCTAATAACAATAATCACAGCAATAAAAATAACAATAACAACAGGTATGCTGAGCAGAAAGGACCCATAAAGTGATATGAATGTGGCGGACCACATAAGAGAGCAGATTGCCCACGCAACAAGAGAACAACCAACAATATTCATACTATGCAAGCAGAACCTATAGTTGGAGATATCGCAAGAGAAATGCCCAGGCTAAATGCAGCATTGGAGTACTGTCAAGCGGACCATCAAACATCCATGGTCGAAATTGAAGGTATGATACAAAACAAGTCTATTTCTATTTTAATAGATCTAGGTGCAAATTTAAGTTATATTTCACCTACTTTAGTAAACCGTTGCATTGGAGTACTGTCAAGTAGACCATCAAACATCCATGGTCGAAATTGAAGGTATGATACAAAACAAGTCTATTTCTATTTTAATAGATCCAGGTGCAAATTTAAGTTATATTTCACCTACTTTAGTAAACCATTGCAAGTTAAAAACAGAGAAATTTGATAATGCATGGTTAGTTCAGCTTGCAACAGGAACTAAAAGAAAGGTTACAGATTATGTCAAGGATTGTGAAGTATTTTTAAGTCAGCTGAAAACGCAAATTAATCTAAATGTTTTACCCTTAGGGTCATATGATTTGTTGATTGGTATGGATTGGCTTGAACAACATAGAGTTTAAATACTGAATTGTTAAGATAAATCTTTTACATGTGTAAATAATGAAGGTAATACAGAAACAGTAAAAGGAATTCATAAGTAGATTTCAGTAAGGCAGATTTCTACCTTACAAGTAAAGAGAGCTACCAGAAAAGGTTGTAAAATGTTTGTTGTTAATGTTGTTAATGATGAGCATACATCTAAAGAAGACAAGTCAAAACTAGAGGATATTCCCATCCTTAGGGACTTTTTTGATGTATTCCCGAAAGAAATTCCAGGATTACCTCCGAAAAGAGAACTTGATTTCACCATTGAGTTAGTACCTAGTACGGTACCAAACTCGAAGGCCCCCTATAGGATGAATATCCTGGAGTTAAATGAGTTAAAATCTCAACTGAAATAATTAATAGATAAAAACTACATAAGGCCCAGTGTGTCCCCTTGGGGAGCACCAGTAATATTTGTTAAAAAGAAGGACGGTACCATGCATTTGTGCATTGACTACCGTCAACTTAACAAAATGAAAATTAAGAACCGGTATCCCTTACCCCGCATAGATGATCTATTTGATCAAGTACGCGGAGCAGATATATTCACTAAAATTGATCTAAGGTCAGTTTATCATCAAGTTCGGATAAAAGACGAGGACATATTCAAAACTACATTCAATACGCGTTATGGACACTACGATTTTGTAGTTATTCCTTTTGGGCTAACCAACGCACCGGCACTGTTCATGTGTTTAATGAACAACGTTCTGCATAAATATTTGGATAAGCTCGTAGTGGTATTCATTGATGATATTCTGGTTTACTCAAAAATTAAGGAAGAGCATGACGAACATTTAAAAATCATTTTACAAGTACTTAGAGATCATTAGCTTTTACGCTAAGTTCAGTAAGTGTGATTTATATAAAGATAAAATTTACTATTTGGGTCATATAATTTCTAAAGATGGTATTTCTGTTGATCCTGATAAAATAAAAACTATTAATGAATGGCTTGTCCCTAAAGATGTAACTAATGTATGGTCATTCATGGGAATAACAGGTTATTATAGAAAGTTTATTGAAGGGTTCTCTAGAATTGCTAACCCCATCACTTCTTTGCAGAAGAAAGGGAAGAAATTCATATGGGATCAAAAGTGTCAAGACATTTTTAATAAGTTAAAAGAGTTATTAACTACTACACCCATCTTAAAAATTGCAGACCCTAATAAGGATTTCGTCGTATGCACGGATGCATGCAATGAAGGACTTGGAGGGGTCTTAAGTCAGGAAGGTCATGCAATTGCTTTTAAGTCAAGGAAGTTAAAAATACATGAAAAGAATTATGCAACATATGATCTTGAGTTGGCAGCCGTGATACATGCTTTAAAAATGTGGCGCCATTACTTGATCGGAAGAAAATTCATTTTAATGACTGATAATAAGGGCTTAAAGTATCTATTGGATCAAACAAATATTAACGCAAGGAAAGCTAGGTGGTTAGCTTTCCTTAGCGAGTACGATTTTGAGATCCATCAAATAAATGGAAAGGAGAATAAGGTTGCTGATGCATTGAGCAGAAATGCCAGATTGAGTTTTGTGGTAGCAATCAGTACTTTTAAAACCGATCTGGAAAATAAGATCGAAGAAGGAATTAAGCAAGACGAAAATTACCAAAAATTACATGATAAAGTGGCTGAAAATTCATCTAAAAATGTTATAACAGATTACAATATTAATGAAAAAGGCTTCTTAACTTATAAAAACAGAATTTATGTGCTTAATTTTTTGAAGGTTAAGTTGCTAATTTTAGATGAAGTTCACAAGAGTCCTTATTTAGGGCATCCTAGTTATTAGAAAATGATAACTATGTTAAGAAAGGAGTATTTTTGGACCAACATGAAGAGTGAAGTTGCTGAATATATAGCTAGATGCTTTGACTGTCAGACTATTAAAACTGAACATCAACATCTAGCTGGGCTATTGCATCCCTTACCAATTCTAAAATGGAAATGGGAAATTATAAGCATTGACTTTATTACAGGTTTGCCTAAAAATCAGAAGCAGAATGACTCAATTATGGTTGTTGTTGATAAACTTAGTAAAGCAGCTCATTTTATTCATGTTAAAACTACTTTCAAGGCTTCTAACATTGCAATTTTTTTCATGAAGCAAATTTTTCGCTTGCATGGAATTCCAAAGGTAATTATTTTATACCGAGACTCTAAGTTCACTGGTAACTTTTGGACAACACTGTTTAAAGGATTAAATTTTAAATTAAATTTCAGCACTTCTTTCCACCCACAAACTGATGGTCAAACAGAAAGAGTAAATCAGATTTTGGAAAACATGTTAAGATTGTATGTTAAAGATCAGCCATCTAAGTGGGAAGATTACTTGCACTTAGCACAATTTTCCTACAATAATAATTATCAAGCATCTGCTAAGTTAAGTCCATTTGAAATTTTGTATGGAAGAAAATCTTGTACTCCAATTTCGTGGGATAATCCTGTAGACAGATTGATGTTAGGACCATATTTATTGAAAGAAATGGAGCTAACCGTGAAGCAGGTTCAAGGTAACTTGAAAGTTTCCCAAGATCGATAGAAAAGCTATGCTGATTTGAAACGCACATAAAGAGAATTTCAGGTAGGACACCATGTTTTTATAAAGGTAAATCCCAAGAAAAGTTCTTTGAAGCTTGGGAGTTGTGCTAAATTAGCACCAAGGTATTGTGTACCATTCGAAATCCTATCAAGGATAGGAGCTGTTGCATATCGATTGGCATTACCACATAATTTAAAAATCCACAATGTTTTTCATGTTTCTGTTTTAAAGAAGTATGTGCACGATGCTACTCATGTTGTAAATTAGAACGACATACAGGTGGAACCCAAAGGAGATTTTCAGGTGGAACCGGACTGTATTCTAAACCGGAGGTAAATTATGATTCGGAATCGCACCATAGGGCAGGTAAAGGTGCAATCGAAGCACCTTAGCCCTAATGAAGCTACTTGGGAGTTGGAAAGTAATATGCAAGCAACATATGTAATTCTGTTCCAAGAGGAACTTGATGATGAATAAGCAAAATTGAGGACGATTTTGAGCTTAAGTGGGGGTGTTTGTAAGATACCCTTTTTGCTGGAAAACATTTTTTGTTAGCAAACATTGTTATAACTTTTATTGTAAAGTTTTATGTTTGACAGGTGTCCAAGGATGACTATAATTTGCACAATATATTATTATTAAATAAATAAAATAGGAGAAAAACACCTAAGAGGACTGTTGAAATCCTGGTTACTGATCCACTAGGTGGAATGGAATCTAGGGTAGAAGGCAATGGACAAGTGGCAGCATCATGATGCAACTAACTAGTTGTTGGTATGGGACAACTCCCTTGAAATGTGGTCATAGTGCCCTGAAAGATGGGACTGGAGCTTGAGGCTCATTTATTCCAAACTGACCACTAAAAGACCTAGGCAGTCTATATAATAGCCATCAAATATTGCACTGAGGTTCATCACTTTTCCTGACGAGGAAATTTACCTTGGGGTTTTGCTGTGTTTGCACCCAAGAGATTTGATGAGGGGATATGCTATTTTGTTGATCATGTTGTGAGTCTTCCAAACTCTTATTGAGTTCAAGAGGTTGATGTTGAGTGGAGAAGGCATTTTATTTCACGAGGTTGATGCTGAGTGGAGAAGACATTTTATTTCAGGAGGTTGATGCTGACTAGAGAAGGCATTTTGAGTGCCTTGCTTCTACACAGATTCCACCCACTTATTGGATCAATAATCAGGCTCGGGGGTTCACTAGAAGTCAGCAGTTGAGTTGCTTATTCTGAAGAAGGTTGGGAGGAACAGGCCTCCTTGGGTGTTTGTTGTCCCTATCGTCATCTACAGGTTCTATTTTTTTATCTGCTATTAGTAGTTAAATCTATTTCTTACAATTATTAAATTTTATTTACAGGATGTGTTCTGGTTTAAATGCTTCTACTTTTATTTTCTGAATCAGTTTAAAATTATGAATAGAAATGTTGAATGAAATAAATGATCTCTGTATTTTTCCCCATGCAAAAGGAATAGCATCGTACTCTAGTACAGAGATAGATTAAGATAGATAAGTATTATAGGAAAATAGCCATGAGAATGAGAAGATGGAATGCTATTTTTTTCTCAAGTTACTGTTTACTGTTATTTTTTCCTATGTTTATAATTATGAGTGTTTCATTTTCCTTATTATTTCTGTACAGACAATTACTTTCAAAATCTATAGTAATGTTTTTCTACATCCTATAAATATCTGATTGTTAGAAATAAATAAATTTCCTTTCTGAAATCATATGGAGTATTTTCTATTTTATACAGTTGTAGAGTAGATTCCAACACACAACATATTGTTATCATTTTTCTTGAGAATCCAAACATACAGTATAAAAACGTTAAACCCTAATAGTGTTATCAACTATCAGTTTATAGTCAACTTTTTCATTCAAATTAAATTAAACTTAGTATCTTAAAAACCCTCGGCACACAGCCAGTTTGACGAATAAGTTTTGAAAGGAGAAACTCAAACATTGTGCTATTTCTTCCTAAAAATCGACACAATTTATAATCTCGGCAACATACAAACAAGCTAGCCTTCACAACATTTAAATAATGATTCTAACAGTAGTACAGGCAACAATTATGATCGAAGATATTATATCGAGCCATGCTTCCACATAAAGACAAAACCCTTACACAATTTATTATATATTGAAAACGTGGTATTAGTTACCAATCATTAAAATATTCACAAACTGAAGTCTTCCACAGTTACATAACATCTACCATATGTTTTCTACAAAAGCAATAGTCGTTTTATTGTTCACAAACTTTCACCCATTGTGTTATAAACGCAGAGGTCTGTTAAAACCTAAGCTCACTTCTACATTATCAATGAGCTGCAGGTTATGTTCACGGGTCAAGCCCCAAACGACGAAACCTTAACCCAGGGAAATTACATGAGTTTGAAATGCAGTAACACTAGTACAAATTAACGAATTGCATACAGGCTGCAAGCCTTCCACAAAGACAAACATCTATTTTTTAGCAACAGACTCATCGATTATACAAACTTCATATAAATTATCCCATCGTAATTACATTTTGACTTTCACCGATTACAAAAAGAAAAAAAATGATAGCAGCAGGTCATCAAAACCCAAATCGTTATATTATCTCTAGATCTGTGAGAAAGAACAACTTCACATGATAGCCATCAAATATAACATGCTTATGCCTCTTGGGTCGAGGAATCCTCCTCGCCATTCTTTTAAAAGTTTACAAACCCTGGCTTTACCAATTTACAAAACTCTCTGAGTTAAAAGCACAACACACAAAACATCACACAGTCGGCCATCATCTTCACCTACAAAGAGTTTCAAGGAAACCTCTGAGGCTTACCAGTCGGGGTATCCGAATCCATGACCTTAAACATTCAAACTGGAGAATTTTTCGAACCATTGTACCTGCAATCGACATTTTTAAACGTGGTTAAACACAGTCTATTGCAAAAGAAATGATTTCAATATGGGGTAAACTCTATCATTGTATAACATTCGAGTATGAAATCTACAGGAGGGGATTATGAAACACATTACCTTTCTTTGATAGCTCGTAGTAGGAACGCCAGCCCAGTAACATTATAACGCCATGGATAGTGGTTGGCTTCAAAGATTGAAGGCAACAATGCAGAGCTCACTACCAGAAAACCGACGTGAACTACCGAGAACTATTTCAATTATTGCAAAGGTGGTCTTCCCACTTATAAAACTTAAATAGAACAGTACTACATCGATAAGCTTCACATTAATCCCTAAACTTTAAGGAAAAACCCTCGACACGTTCTGATTTCAAAACCACCTCTAAAACTAGACTCAAACTATCGAACTCAGGACACCATCAATGTCTCATACTCAGTGTGGAAAACTTGCTAAAGGTTATGGGTTCAAAACCCAGGCCTCACAACTCAAAAACGCACAACAGAAAGACCTACAAACCCTCGGCCTATCGGCCTGTTGCAGAACCATACCCACCATTGCCAAGCTCACAATAAACACTACGAAGGAAACAAAGGTAGGGTTTAACCCATACCCATGATTACACTGCCAGATCAATGGTGGAGATCATCGGGAGACTTACGAAGCATCAATAGCATCTACCACATTAAATGTGTTATCATTACAATCGCCACGAAGTAGCCACAAAGGAGCCATTAAGGAGCCAGTTCATCAACCTTTGAACTTTTATGTTTACACATCATCGCAAGGAGGATCAATAACACTATTTTTGCACATGAAAAAACCAGCTACACCATCCACGATGGAATCCCACTATCCACAGTAGTTGTAAGTATTCAATACACAAGTTACAATTACACTTGCCAACCTGTCACATTAACATTCAAATCATAACACTTATTACATTGGATTTTGATTATGGTATAGTCATGATATACACCTTGTCACAACATGTTTGTACAAGGTTGGATACATATTACAAGGGTTCATATAGTAACCCATGTTGCATAGCATCACAATCTCATAGTATTACATATTGCATAATATCAAATAGGTTAGTATAGTACCACCGCGTGTATAGAGTGTCACACAACTACATATTTCCATATAATCTATATGTGTGCACATAATCCATATTGTTTGCACATAGATCATATGGTTTACATATAACTCATATCGTTTGCGTAATAATCAATAAGATTTATATGGTATTACATAGGGTAATACGATGCACACAAAGCACATACCATAATGTGATATATTTCACCATAGTTGTTAATATTACAACAAACTTTATTTGTAATGGTTCGATAATAATTCCATAAACATTATAAATAGACCATATAAATAATCCATTAAATAGTATTACACATTGGGAATGGATTCTAGACTTTACACACACATACATTCTAATGTATAGTGTAAATGAAATAATTCAGACCAACACCATCATCGTAGGATATAGACCCTAAAAAAGTTAATAAAACAGTTATACATAGAATTTCCACAAATTGCCACAGAGGATGAAGATAGATAATTACATACAATTTGACATGATTGGAAACCAAAAATAATTCTAATTTCAAAACTGCGATATGATCATTACAGACCTTCTCTAAAAAACTATTTGAATACTTGTCGCAACCTTGAACTCTTACCTGTAAACTGTCACAAAGTACGAAATCACATGCTTTAGCATGAATGCTAAGTAAGCCTCGGGGCATCCGTAGGACCCCTTCATCAATCAACAAAAGCACATTAGTCAAAGTAGTTAATTCATCTTCCATAAACAACAACATTAGAAGTTTGCAACAGTACACCTGAATAGGAATACCATCAAGATAAAATTTGAATTCATTTAGTCGATATTTCTTTTATTATTAAACCAGCTTGGAATTTAGTACATCAAGTTAAACTATCATGCATTATTTTATTTCCGCATACAGTAAATAAGCAATAAATATCACGTAGAAAATTTTAAAGTTTTGTGATTTTTCTGGGATGTTACATTTCTTTTGTCTTTCTTGATGATGTATAAAGAGTTGTATTTTTTCTTCAAGCTTTTCAATAGTTTAAATAGTTTGTCTTCTCTTTCTCCCTCAACACCCAGATGTAATACTTCAACAATTATGGGGGATTACTATCTAAAGTGCATGGGTATGACTACTTCTTGTCCATAAACTAGATTGAGCGGTGTCTACCCTGTCGACATTTTATTATACGTAGTTTTGTATGCCCATAGAATGACATCAATTTTATCATCTCAGTCATCATTGTCAATGATACATATTTTTGTTAGTCCTTTGGAGAGAGTTTTGTTAAATGCTTCCTTTTCTCCTTTCAACTTTGGATGGTATGATAAGATCTTTTGATGATCTATCATAAATTCTATAAGCATTATATCTATAGTCTTATTAATAAAATGATTTCCACGGTCACTGACCCACATTTTCCTAAGAGGAATTGGATTATTATCTTCGTGCACTGAAGTTGCTCATGTCTATGAGGACGAATTTAGCATCCGGTTGCATTGGAGAGCCTATTAGGTAAATAGTGTAAATACTGTGTTATTAAAAAAATATACAAGTTGGCTCAAATTTGAATTAAAACATTTAGATCCTCATATATATAAAACTACACAAATTAGATAATTAAATCATAAACATTGCAAGATACACTTGATCTAAATAAAACATCACCGAAGGTGGACACTTGCAAAGTTTTAAAGGCAAGTATCAATTGTTATCAACAAATCTACAATTAATTTTTTACATTTATCATTGTTTATATATTTATCACTCTTACAATAGTTTATTTTACAATAATTCACAAGCCTTGGTGAATCATTGATCTTCTTAACTTTTAACATTTATCATTGTTTCTATTTTACCAAACAATAGTTTACAATTAGACTAGTTCTAATTAAATCGTGACCCTTATTAACTCAAGTATCTTTCTGAATGACACTCACAAGCACATATTATGGGCTGATACATTCATAATTTGTTATATTATGAATGCATATTATTTAAATTGCAAAAAAATAAATTATGTTACTTCTTACTAAAATCCATATAAATGTTTTTATTTTCTAAATAATGCTTCTCACATAGAGTAAACTTATTTATAATTTAAAATTGCTTTTAGCATAATAAAAAAATACAATACTAAATAAAAAGTATGGATCTATGTTTGGTAGATTTGTGAGAATCAATAGTTTGAAAATAAAATTTCAAATTATTTTTTAATGAAAACCATATAAGTTATTTTTATTTATGAATAATGATTTTCACATAGAGTAAACTTATTTATTATTTATAATTTGAAATTACTTTTAACGAGCTCTTAATTAAGTGAAAATAGATTCCTAAATATTAAAATCAAATATCTTAATTTGGAGTGTTTTATTTCAAGTTTTCATGTTATATTATTTTTTGTATTTAAATCTTTTTAAAACAATGACAAAAAATATGTTTTTGTTGGTACCTTTTTTTAATGAATTTAAAATTTCTTTAATGCTTCACAAGCCTTAGGGAATCATTAAATAAATTGAATATATGCCTATAATATACACACGAAATATGGAACAACTAATGCCCACCTTTATTAGGGTCCTTATTCATTGGAAAATACAATCACAAGAACCATGCTTCTATTAAAATAACATTCACAAGAACTCTTTTATATAGTTTCGTTCTTAAAACAAAGGCATTTGCAAACATTTATGACTATATATTCCTATCCAAACATCAAGACTACTATACATTTTTATAGGACATAAAAAATTTACTATTACTATATCAGAAAGCTTTGAATGCATGAAATTAAAGAAATTGGAAGATTTGTGTACACTTTTGACACAAAAACAATTTTTGTTTCTAGGTTATGAGATGCGACCTTCTCAATTTGCGCACCAATACTCATTGTGCTGATTTCTACAAACTTATCTCAATCATCAATCTGTGTTGCATTCATTTCTATGTAACTCTTTAAGAGTTGACCTCTTATCAACAGTCATGTGGCCCTCATATTGCACCCGCCAATACTTGCTACATTGATTTTAGAAATTGTATCTGTCATCAATCTGAGTTGCATTGATTTCATTGTAACTCTACAAGAGATGGTCTCTCCTCTGCAGTCATGCGTCTCTCTCACTCCACCCACCAATACTCACTGCATTGATTTCAGCAAACGTACATGAATCATCAATCTAAGTTGAATTGATTTCAGTGTAAGTTGGTAAGAGATGGCCTCTCCACTACATTTCTATAGCCCTTGCACTCCACCCAGCAATACTTGATGAATTAATATCAATGAACTTATCTTAGTCACCAATATTTGTTGCATTGAAGTATTTGGAACTCTGTAAGAGATAGATAATTTGTAAGAACTTAGATAAGTTAGTTGATGGAGTTAAGTTCATATCCTCTTACAATAAATTATTCTTAATATGCATTAATTTAAATCAGTGATATTTTGTATCTTCTTACAATAAATCATTCATAATAGCATTAATTTAAGCATCCAATTCTTAATTACCTTCACATGGTGTATGTATTTTATTGCTTCCTGCTCCCCCCAAGCACCCCACACCCATGACTACAAATCCATCTTAAAAGTGGCTCTACCAAGCACTAAGAGGGATCAAATCTCTCAAGGTGCAAATCCTTTTTAGAGTGCAAATGCAGAGGAAAGGTTTGCACCTTGATGGATTTGATCCCTCTTGACGCTTGGTAGAGCCACTTTTATGATGGATCTATGCTGGTTATGTTATCTATAAAATTAATAATAGCATAATTATTTCTAAAACCATTTGTCCCATCATAAAGAATTAAAATACATATTTCAAGATACAACATAATTATTTATAATCTTATTTGGTTGTCATTTTATTTGACTAATGTCTAATTACATCAAGAGGAGAGGGAAGATACTGTAATGTAAGATAAGGTAAAAATGGGGATAAATTTGATCCCTTTTGGTACTTGATAAATTGGATTTTAAGATAAATCTATGCTGATAATTATTTATGATGATGTATAACATTTCTTAATATTTAAACTTCCCTAACTTCAACGTGATTTATGCCATATCCATTTAGTTCAACTAAAATATTTATGGCATATTCATTTAGTTGGTAATGAATAAATTATATTTTAAATTATATTGATAAAAAACTTAAATTTAATAAGAATATTATTTTCATATAAAATTGTTATCAATCAAATTCAACTCGTGTCCAATAATATTTTTCCAAATTTAATGAGAAATAAATTATCATCTAATTCAACTCATGTACAATATTATTTTTTTACAAATTTAATGAAAAATAAATAATTATCATCTGCATTATTCAGTTGAGTAGTTAGGGAAAGGGTTGCTTTGATAGTTCTCCAAGTCAAATAATTGTATGGAAGCTGCTTTATAAATTCTCAAAGCAAATAAGTAGGTCAAAGTTTTATCCAAAGATCCACCACCATCCAGAATGTCAATGCATGCGCTTTTGGGTCTCACTCAATACCAAACATGGGCCACACTTAACTGAAAAGAGTAGTCATCCAATAGCAGACTAAAATTACACTGGCCCAGTCACATGTAGCTGGTGAAAGGTCATACAAATATGGGATTAAACTCCATTGGAGTGAACTTCCATCATGTATTTGTCACAGCTGGCATCATACACAAATACAGTGGATGGACTATGCCGTGCAATGAAAGTTAAAGCCATGGCAGCAGATACGACAGGACTTGGCTTTTCAGCTTTTCAGATTCCAATGGTCCAGCCGGTAAATAATGTACCTAACCACCCAATAATGGCTTGCCATGGGTCCTGATTTATTAACCGAAATTTGTGACTGTCTGGACAGAAGAGCAACAGACTAAGACGTATGAACTAAAATGTGATCGGTCCAAAAGTGCAATTTTCTACTCTGAATGCCTAAAGCTAACATGCACGTCCTCAGTTTGTCGCTTAAACTTTTTCCTCATCAACCTAATTATGCCATTTACTCGTTATAATTTTTCCCTGTTTTTATTATATTGGATATATATATATATATATATATAACTTCAAAAAAATAAAATTTCAAGTAATATTAATTGATTGTTAATATATATATCTTATAAACAAATTTTTAAAATAACATTTCAATTAATATTAATTGATTCTATATATATATGGCAATCAGAATTCTAAATATATGAAACAGTAATGTAATCTTTAATGAAGTTCTTAGAGGACAGTTCACTACCACTTTTTATTTAGAGTGGTAAATATTTTCCATTTAGAATATATATATATATATATATAAAATAAAATTTAAAAAAATACTAATTGATTTTTTTTAAGGTTTTATATATCAAAATTGATTTTTATAGATGATAATAATTATCATATCCACATATATAATGATTAGTGACACTTTCTTTTTTGGATTTCATTTAACATATTTCATATATAGAGAGAGAATGATTTCACTTAATTTTATATTAAAGAAATTATTTCCTTTACAATTAATTGTAATTGTTTATATATATATATATATATATATAAATAATGAAGTTAAATAAACTATTTTGATTAAAAAATAGAATTGAACATAGTTGATTTTGATTTTTAGTTTTTTTTTTAACTAATCAAGGAAAATATTTTTGATGATGTTTACTTATTTTAGTTAATAAAAAATATTTTGTTTATAATTTTTACTTATTTTTAATTAAACAAAATAAACATTTTTAATAAAAAATGTATTTATTAAGATTATTAAATTTTTATATAATTTGAAATTTTTTCGAATATTTTATCTTAGTACTATGAATTTTTTTTAAATAGTGTAAAGATATCTTAATTTAATATTCATTTTATAAGTATTATATATATATATATATATATATAATCATTTGATTTTGATTTTGACTATAAATAAAAACAATGTGATATCAATTAATTTCTATTTTAGATATTTATTTAAACAATTTATATTTTATGATTATTTTGAAATTAAATTTGAATGTAAATTGAGAAATAATAAAAATATTATAATATTATAATTTCTTTTATTTAATATGTAAAGATAAATGTTGATCATATGCTCTTAATACAATTAAATTCCCATGTATTCTTAATACATATAAGATTGCTTTCTACTTTTTAATAAACAAATATATATCTATTCACATTATTACACCAAACATGGTTGGTGTACCTGAAAATAAAGGTATTACTGAAAAGAAAGGTGGGATGTCCTTATCAATGGTTTTAAAATGATTTCATTTTTTTATTATTAAAAAAATATTTATGATCATGATAAACAATTATGATGATGATGATTAACCAACTAAAATGTTAGGTCAAAAGTTGATTATTTAAAATAAATAAATAATATTAATTTTAAATTTTTAAAATATTTTTTATTTTTAAAAACATAAAAGTATGTTAAATTAAAATATTAACATGTTAAATTAAAATTTGATTATCAAAAGTATTTTTTTTGCTAGTCAATTTTTACAATAAGTAGAAAGGGTTATAAACGTTGAGAATAAAAGTTATTTTCTCTTAGAGTGCACATTGTATACCTACATTAGATTGCATTTCATAATCTTTGTTATAATACAAACCTCCCTAACCTTCTAACATGTCAAACTATGGAAACCAACACTTCTTTCTAAGCATTTTGAGCATAGGAATAAAATTTGAAAGTAATCCAAATAATCGTTCTAACATGTCAGACTATGAAGACCCATGCTTCTTTCTAAACATTTTGAACAGAGGAATAGGAATAAAATTTTAGAGTAATCCAAATAATCTTTTATTTTTTCTTTGAATTTTTTAGACCAAAACTATATATATTAAAATCATCATCATTATTTTATTAATAAAAAAGTAAAAAATATAATTTTATGAAATATAAAAATAAAATTTAATAATTTTAAAAATTTTAAATAAATAATGTTATTTGATTTTCAAGCAAATGTGTTATAAGTAAAAAAAAAATGTATTATATTTACGTGAATGATTAAATAAAAAGTATTAATTTTTTCTAAATCTATATTTCAAATATTTGTTTTATTAACTATTATAATAAAAATAATAATAATAATAAAATTAATTTTATATATAACATATGAAATTTCAAACAAAAATATTTTAAATAATTGTACATTTTTTAATTTAAAATATAAACATATTTTTTATCTTTATTTATTTGTTGAATATATAATACGTGTTATTGCAAAATTTTGAAATGTTGTTTTAACATTAAATTTTTAATAGTTAAATAGGCATTTTTAATTTGATAGTCATTCTATTTTATAGTTAGGTAGCCATTTTCTTTTGTTGTTGGGTGACTTTTTTTTTATAGATATTTAAGTATAGATAGGTGATTTGTTTTTCTTAGATACCTTAGTAGATAGGTGACTTTTTTTTTATAGATATTTAATAAGATAGGTGACTTTTTTTATTTTTTTATGATTAGTTTTTTGCAATGTAACAAGTTAAACATGTATGAACAGTTAAAGATATATTCTTAGTTTTTATTTTTGCTTAATATGCAGTAGTATTTGTGGAATATATTTTCTCTTTTTCTTTATGATCAATGAATATGATTTTTTGGGAAAAAAAAAGTGACTTTTTTTCTCAAGATTTATAATAATATTAAAATTTATAAATAATAATATAATATAATTTTTTTTAAGTAGTTTAATTTATATATAATAAACTTTATCTAGAAAAAAAATTCATATTTATGGATAACAATTAATGATAGTTATTTTTATTATAAATTTAATTTATATTTATAAATAATAAAAAATTAATAATTAATAATTATCTTCACTTTCAATTCAACAATTAAATAATAATAATAATAATAATAAAATCCCAATATTTAATATTTAATAAATTGAATCTTTGACTAAAGGAAACATTGCACTAAAAGAAGACAAAGATATATGGAATCTTAAGACTTGAGGAGATAATGTCAAACTATTTACAATTCGAATGAATGGATCATAATGGTTCTCAGTTTCAAATGTGGCCATAACTATCTTTTCAAATATCGGCAAACTATTTCAAATCACAACTATCTTTTCAAATATCGGCATTTAACTATTTACAATTTGAATGAATGGATCACAATGGTTCTCAGCTTCAAGATCAACTTGGCAACAACTATCTTTTCAAATCTCGTCAGTAAGGTTGATTTTGTCAAATTATTTACAGTTTTACTGCATTAATAGAGTGGTTCTCAGCTACCATGAGCAAACGAAACAGTATAAATGAAATGTTTACTCACTTAAAACATAACACCAGATTCCCCTCGCCTGTCCATAGAGACTCACCAAGCTACGCTATTCATTCTAAGCTGCTGCAAGGCTTTATCAGGAGGATCGATTCTATAAATTAATCCCTATAAGCTGCACTGCTAGGCTGGATCTTGGTGTTTTTACAAATATTTAGGTCTTTATTTGTTCTTTGTATCAGACTCTTGGTAAGATGGGCGTGGAATCTGGAGTATTGGGTTGCTTGAATGTAAAGGTATTGGGCTCCGGCAAGCGTATTCTAGTGCTTGCGCATGGATTTGGCGCAGACCAATCGGTATGGCAATATATTCTGCCATACCTGGTCGCTAATTATAAGGTCATAGTTTTCGATATGGTATTCTCTGGCAATGTAGATCCCAAGAATTTCGATTTCGATCGATATACTTCACTCTCTGCTTATGCGACCGATCTTCTCGCCATTTTGGATGAGCTTCAAGTTCAAAAATGTTCGTACGTTGGTCATTCCGTCTCTGGAATGGTGGGATGTCTTGCCTCCATCAAAAGACCAGAGTTGTTTGAAAGATTAATCTTGGTCTGCGCTTCGCCAAGGTATGAAATTTCTCTATACTATGGCCTGAATATGCGGTTTACCTAATGACTGCTTCTTATAATTCTGAGATCTATATCCCGGCACCTATTTCTGCAGGTATCTGAATGATGAATCTTACCATGGCGGCTTCGAGCGTGGGGAAGTTGATAGACTGTATTTTGCCATGAAATCTGACTACGCAGCATGGGTTTTGGGTTTTGCTCCTCTGGCGGTTGGTGTCGATGAGCCCTCTGCGGTGAAAGAATTCTGTAGAACAATGATGAATATGAGACCTGAAATTGCTTTCGCAGTTGCCAGGACCATCTTTGAGAGTGATATGAGAAGCATATTATGTGATGTGAAGACCCCTGTTAGCATTATCCAGACTGCTAAGGACATAGCTGTTCCCATGGCTGTCTCACACTACATGCAAGAAAGCCTTGGAGGGAATATGAATTCAATTGACATACTTGATGCGGATGGCCATTTACCCCAGCTCACCTCACCCGCCTTGCTTCTACAGGCGTTCAAACAGATCCTTGAAAACTGAGAAGGCTTCAATGGATGCTCTCACGTACTTCCAATCTGGGAAGAATTTATATTTCTGTATGTCGATCTATAGTTTTAATACATGTTATTCTTCAATGCTAATTCCATGGGGACTCAATCTTTTTAAATTTTGGTCCAGAGCATAAATGGGGGCAGTCATGGAAGAATTCCTCCAGAGCGTGTAGATGCTATGATCACTGCATTTTGAAGTTTAAAATGTTATTTGTTCATCTATATGGAGATTGATAGAACACTGTACTGTTGTGCTTTGCTCTTTGTTGAGAACTGTAATGCTTTGAGATAATGTAAGAAGGGATGAGAGGGCATACATATAGAGTATTTGCCTTCACCACATTCCTCTTTGGGTGTGTTTAGATTAAAGGCAAAGTGAGGATTTTCATATGTATCGTGTTTAATTGGTTTTTAATATGTATTGATGGAAATAAGTGTTATATTTTTCATTAAATCTTGTTGTATATATTTTATATATACTAAAATGGTTTTAAGTTTGTTTTTAATAGTTGGATACCATTTGAATATTATAATGTTTTTTTAATGTATATTTCAATGATTATATTTATTGGATTTAATTTTTTTTTTTTTGGCAAGGGGTAGTACTTCCTTAGGGGATCGGACTGCATCAACCCTTAGTATGGTTGGATTTTAGTATATGTTCGGCCTTTAACCATCACCTGCCTCACCTATTTTATTGGATTTAAAATAAAAAGCATTATAGATCTAATTTAATTTCGAATCAAATTTCTTGAGGTGTACAGCTTTTTTAAAGTGTTAAATTTGAGGAAAAGCTTGAACACCAAGGGATTTGATCCTCTTAAGACTTGGAGATCCGGAGTTAAGATGGATCTATACTAGTTTAATATGTAGATCTGTAGTATGTGCCTACATCCCTCATATGTGAATGTTTTATGATGCACTACAACATTAGATGTCATTTTGAAGATGTGGTATGAGGGCACTAGAGATGTCAATTATTGGCTACATATCATGTGGGTTTTTTTTCGGTAGAAGAACAATATGTGGTTGCAAAACCTTGAAGTCACTATTGTGAGATTTCATAATCATAGACTAGCTTTAGAAATGTAGACCTAGTGTATTCATGAAGGTAGAAATGATTAAGCTTGTAGGCAACATGAGACAAGGGACACAAGTGAGCTATTGAAGATGGATGAGCTTCCACCCAAAAACCATGGGATTTAGAAGGTTGGGTGTGTAGATACAAGACAAATGTGGAGGGTGGAAACGAAGGGACGTGAGTGTTGAAGCCAGCATATGAGAAGATGAAGATGAACAGTCTTAAATGTAAAAGAATGTATACAATATACATAGAGTAGAAAGGAAATATTGGTGGAATACTTAAGAGAGGGCTTTGAAAGAGGATCTAAGAGGTGGAGCACTCAAAAAGAGGTCCCCATGGCTTCTCTCTGAATAGTAAGTGGATAAGAGAGCATTGTGGTAATGATAAAAACTAGAACTATGTGATTGGCCAAGTACTAGAAATTAAAATAATAAATTAAAGTAATTTAAAGTAAATCTTTAATACAATAAATTTATATTAATTTATATTAATTCAAAACTTTAAATATAGGATTAAGATGCATTAAGAGGATAAATGATATATTTCACTATTTTATTACGATTAAACAATATACCAAAGCATTTGATGGCTAAAATTGATGACATATTCTCGCCAATTGAAATAAGGGTTATAGTAAGGTTCACCCTAATAAGTTTGTATGGGTTAAGTACATGAATCCCCATAGAATTTAAAAGTTCTCTCTATCATGACATACACGTTTGTCTGCCACGGCAGCGTTGTCACACGTGAGTGGGTGTGATGGTCATGGTCCTCAATGTCCATCCATCCTCTAGCGATGAATAGCATACAACTCAAGTAGTTGAGGACCTATTGCAAGAAAGAGACATTCCCTATGCATACCTATTAATGAGATAATAATAAAATCTATAATTGTGTTTCTAGTTTTCAATAGATTATTTTTAATACTTTCCTAATACATCGTTTCAAAGAAAATAAATTCTCTGTTAATCAAATTATAAATATACTATAATTATGACATTTTTATATTCTTTATTGATTTGGACGAATATGTTTGTTTTAATATTTAAATATGTACATTATACTTTACTATATGCTATTTGAATTTTGATCATAAACATGTTCATTATTTTCATCGTTAAATCTTTTTATGATATTTGTGATCAATTTTAGTATTTATTCAAAAAAATTATGGTTTATTGAGAATCAATTTTATTATTTATTCAAAAAAAAATTATAATTCTTTATAATTCATTGAGAATCAATTTTATTATTTATTCAAAGACTTTTATGGTTTATTGAGAATTTATGTAAAAACTAAATATCTAGATCACTTTTATCTTCTCATGATATGCTTTACTCCATTTAAAAAATCATTTTGAAAAAAAAACCTTCTTTGTTGCTAACTCAAGGCTAATCAGCGCTTACTTCTACCTTATTGATGATTCCAATTCCCAGGTAAAAAGGAGACAATGCTCCATTACTAACATTTTAAAGTTGGGTAGAGTATAATAAGAGTATTTTAGTTATTGGTTTGACTCAATCAACTAGTAATAGGTGAGTAGTACAAAGTGAATTTATTGTAGAAATTAATAGATTCTAAGAAAATATTAAGATTCTTGGTATCATAGAGAGTAGGCCAATCTTTCAAAATCTTGATTTCTCTTCATTTTAGTTTACAACTTGTGGCAGTGGAGGAGGTCCAAAATCTAACATTTTAAAGTTGTGTAGATTTATAGCATCACCTCTTACTACCAATCTCTTCACTATTTCAATTAGAAAATAAACTATAACTTAAAAATCCAATATCTATGTAGAGAAATAATTCCATCTCCAAACAACATGCAAATACCAACTTTAAATACAAAGTCCTTCTTGACTAAAAACTCTTTTAATAAAAAAACAATAATGAGAGTTGTCTTTCTCAAGAAAGCATTCAAATATTTAAGAATATGATTGGATAAATTTCATGTACTTTAATATTATTTAATATTAGGGTTTTCTCATCCCAAAAAAATAACAATGTTAGGATTTCTTCGTTCAAAAAATAAAATAATGTATATCTCTAACTTATTTTAAAACTTGCTCTCACCTACTTAATATCATCCCAGGTATTGAATTACCCTTTAAATATTTTTAAGCACTACACTATAAACCCACTTAATTTGATATTAATGTCTCATTAAAATTTCTCATTTAAAATTTCGAACTTTGCAATCAAATATTCATCCATAATCATATATGTACATGAGCCTTCCTTTAACAACTAAATTGAAATGCACATATATATGTTAATGTTAAGGTCAAATTACCCTTGGGGGTAACATGTTTTCAAAGCAAGTCACAACAATCAATTGCCAATTCGAGAAGTGATATTGCCTATATACTAGTCCATCTCATGAAGTGGGTTATCTAAAGTATGATGTTGTAGATATATATATCATCTCATTTTTATGATTATATATACATGTTTTATTTAATAAGATGCTTATTTTGAGCAATTCTCACTTCCCTATAATTGAATTTCGTGGCCTCAAATATTGCATTTCAATATTATAAGAGATTTTCATAAACTTTTATTTATGATTGGAACATTTCAATATTAAACTAGAATTTGTTATTAATTGTTATTATAATTATTAAATCATATTTGTGTAAATTCTCTAATGATGATCCTTCCTTTAATTTTTTTATGAGGGAAATGCCTTATTTTGTCTGACACTTAGTTGGTATATGTTCTAGTTAGGTTTGGATGATTTTGTTTTTCTATTTTGTAAGCATTATAAAATAACTTTAGTGATCCAAATTTAAAGGAAATATAAGCGCATCTAACACTTTTGAACATTTCAAATTATGAAGTTCTTATAAATATTTTTGGTTTCAATTTTTATGATTTTTTCAACTTTCATTTTTATAAGTAGTTTTGGTTGCAATTTTCATGAATTTTCCATCTTTCATTTTTTATAACACAACTTATAAATATATGAGCTTCCCTTAATTAACCACCACACCTATTTGGGTATGTGCTAGACTCATGTAAATTTTTTGAATTGTAGAGATCTAGAAAAAATGACGATGAAAAAAGAGACACTAAATTCATACACATAAGAAACATCCCTCACATGTACACCTAAGATGTGTACATAAATGGAACACTTAACCCAATCATATAAGCAACACACATAAGTGATGCATTCATGCACTTAACTATTTTACCTAACCTATGAGTAATATAGCATCACTTGATTTTTCGTGATACACCACATGATGCTCTTGGAGGCATTGTTATTTACATTGATTTATTTTTTATTTAAATAGAATTTTTTCATCTCCATTTTTATGGATGTTCAATTTGGTGTCTTTTTTGAATTGTTTTCCATGTCAATTATGCATCTTTGCATCAGCATAGTGTCATTTTGATACCATCTAATGGCTACACCATTTACATTGTGTTGTAAATGTGTTCATTGCATAACTCATGTACATTTTCTGAAAAATATATCAGTGTCATATTGGGGTCATTAATGTTTTATCTTACATCGTCTCGGCACTAAATTATCACATGTGTATATCTCTCATTAGCATTCATTTTTGCTCATGTGTTTTTCCTTTATATTGATTATTGTGTTAATATAGTATCACCATTACTAAGTACATTGAATATTTCAATATAATTCACACTTTCAATATTTTTATTTTATTGTATTGTGAATGTATTATTAGATTAAAATGTACATAATTATTGCATCATTGATATATATTAGATGCATCATTTGTGGATCTATATTGTGTTTTGATTATTATTATTAATTTAAATATTAGTAACTATAATTAATATTAAATATTTTAAATATTGTATTGTTGTAGAAGATATCGAGTTCATTGTTGTAGAAGATGTCAAGTTCACATAAGTAATAATATTAGTATTTTAAATATTGTATTGTTGTAGAAGATGTCAAGTTCATCAAGTGTTTCCTTGTTAAATGATTTCACTCAAATATATGAATGGTGTTCTATTTAACTCAAATATATGAATGGTGTTCTTTGTGTTGACGTATCAATTATTCCTAGAGTTATTTGTTGAGATGTACTTAAAGTTCTAATGTATGTAGTTGATATATAAAAGATTTGTATTTGTATTTTGGTTGATAAGATTGACATGATGATTAAACCAATATTATTTCCCTATAAAAGAGGCACAATCATATTAGTTGACTATTGGCTCGTAAGATGTACATAAATGTATCAATTGGGTATGAATGTTATGCACTTATAATTTTATATAATCATCTTTGGAGAATAATGAGCTTGTCAACCTTTGTGACTTTCAATAAGCTTATATATTAAAGACTCATTTATTATGATATAACTATTGTTCTTTTAAGTTAGTTGATTTCTTAAATACTTGTTGATATAATGCATATGAATGCGCATGTCGGGTTAGAAGCTGAGTAGTAGTAAATAATATGAAATATTGTATCTAGTGAATAGTTTTGTATACATGTGGGACTACTTTATGTGATCAATCAATCAATTTTTCTATGGTGGCATTCATGTAAATAGGTAGACGACTAACATACTTAGCCTATGCTAACCAATGTTAGTTTGTTCTTATACTTTTGAGCTTACTAGCCTTGCATATGTGAACATAGATTAAGTAACATTTGAGAAATCTATGGTGAATCCATTTCCTTAATACCAATAAAGAACTTATGTATGATGTTGTTTCCTTAATACCAATAAAGAAGTATAGATGTGGCCTTAGAACTATTTATGTATATATAAGTATAGATAAAGGTGTCTAGTCGATAAGACCCTAGTCTTACAATTTGTTATTATGAATGCGCAATTTAAATCTTTAAATAGGTGAATAGAGTAGCCATCATAACTTAGCACTAATGGAAGGATTGTAAAATTATCAAGTTGATAAGTTACTATATACCATGAGGAAACATAGTTTCTTAAAAGAGAACCATAAATGTTTATGTACTAACATTGCAAGATTATGTCCATGAATTATGACAGATGAACGTCATGATCAAAATGGAATGTTTATTATAAATAATCTTGTATGGATATTAGAGATAAAACCACTCACGAGTGAGTGATGAGTTTTTAACATCTTATTATATTTGTTTTGGTTATATGATCGTATGGGAACTAAAACCAAAGTTTAAAAAAATATTATTAAAGTTTTGACTATAGTGTTGATGTATTTGTAACTTCAGAAGATATTCACTTGTACATATTGTATGCATTACATTTGTACTTTATTGGATCCCCAACGGAGATATATTATTCCTCTGATTGGAAGTGTCATCATTTGTATTTGCAAGTGTCGCAAGTTATATTGTAAGTGTCATAACTTATATTTGATGGGTTATTAGACCACTTTGATGGGGTCGGCCCTGTATGAGTCATGTGGGTTAAAGGGTTATTAGACCACCCTAGTGCGGTCGGCCTAGTGACAAGTGGTAATGGGTTATTAGACTCTCCTAAGGGAGGTCGGCCTAGTTAGAGTAAAATACAAGTCAAGTCACTGTATAAATAGAGAGTGTGTCTCTCTCATTCTATTCACTCATTCACTCACTTCGCATTAGTGAGAGAGAGGAGAAGTGCGCACAAGTGGAGGAGGAGTAGTTGCTGCAGACATTTATCTTATGGTGATTCATCTTGGTGATATTTGTATTGGTGCTTATTCTATCTCTAAGGAAGTTGTGGGGTTTTTCACCTTCTTGGTTTTCCCCGGTAAAATGCTTCGTGTCTCTTGTCTCTTGTCTCTTATGTTTGATATGCTATACATGTTGTTCTCTCAGTTAAGTTCCTAGATCATATTGAATTAAATGATGAAAAACTAACATGGTATCAGAGCTATCCTGAAGGAATGCATTGTATGGCATTTATGACATTTGTTGCACTTGTGACAAATTGGAAGATAGGGCATGATATAGTAAAAACTAGTCATCGTGGCACTTTCACTATAAATTAGTTTTGGCGAAGGTTGAGGATCTGACACTTTTATAGGTCGAAGATGAAATGTTCATGTACCTTGTGTCAGAATATCATCCTCATATTCATTGTACTGTGTGAGATATGATCCGTACAAGTTAGGGTTTCTGCCTCTTCTAGAATGCAGTCCTAAACAGGTGACCTAGGCACAAAGGTCATATCTCGGGCTAGGAAGCTCCAAATGGAATTCTGTAAAAAGTGTCAGTTAGGGAATGGACTTTAGTTTCACAGGTCCAAGATTCATAGGCCGAAGTTGAAACAGTGATACGTGGTAGTCCATACAAGTTCACTAAGCTATTTCATCCCATAAACATGTCATGTTGTGACACTTAGCATATCTCTTTGATGGAGAATCCATTTGAGATCATATCTATGGGGTTGTAAAGATTACAGGTCATTCTACTACATGCCAAAGTTTTTTGGCTTGTCACTACTGCAGGAAATTAGGGTTTTTGCAAAAGTTGGATTTTTTGGAATCTGAAACCACAGCTGGATGCTCCTCATCAAAATAGAAATTTAGAGACCAAGATCGAAGTTTTTGGTTGGGTAGAACCTTGAGCTCTATCAAACCCTAGTTTAGGATTTTGACTAGAAAACCAGAATTTGACAGAAGTTGTAGATCCGAAACTTTCAAAGTCATTTTTGAGGGGTCAAATTTTTGGAGCTTTCAAAATCTGAGCACACTAGCTTGCTCACCTCAGTCATGTGCATCTCCATGTCTAGACAGAAGTTTGAAATTCCATGTTTGAATTTTTAAGGTTTCTCTGACAAACCCTAATCCAGCTCCAGATCCAGTTTCAGCAAATCAAAGTGGATTGGGTTAATCCTAGAAGAGAATGAATTGGACAGCTACATAAGTGAAGAATTTCCAGTTCCAGAGGGAGATGAGGCTAAGGCCTTACATAAGAAGACTACAAGCAATCTCGACAAGTATGACTTGAGGAGATACAGGTATGTTTTGAAATATGTTCATGATTAAGCTTATGATATGTTTATCTTCATATTATTGAGGTTAGTACAATATTGATTAATTTTAAACTTGTCTTATCACCTTAGTAAAAGTATGAATGCATGTGAATGATAGAAGACATTAATTGATTAGGGTTATGACACTTATGATTGTACTAATGCAATGTGGTGTTGTATGAGGATGATGTTGTCCGCTAACATGAAAGGTACATCAAGAAAGACAAATCAAGTACTAGATCAAGAACATATGACCATGGTGACATGAAGACAAAGACTCATCCATAGTCATTGATCACATAGAAGCTCTACTTACGAGGTATGTATAATTTGGTTCTACAATGGTTAACTTATGAGATATGCAGGTTACTAGCACAAGACATTGAAGAGAACAAGAAGACATTATGTGAGTATGTTAGACATAACTAGAAAGCATGATAATCCAAGTATGTTTTTCCTATATCAAGTTAGAATCCTACCTTGTGTTAAGATCTCATATAAGTACACTGTTGTATGATTGATAATGATTATTCATGAAGTTATAGGTGTGAGTAATCATGGGTTTATGCATATTATGCTTCTTACTTTGTTTGATGATATGACAAACTAGAAGAATCCTATGGTCAAATAAGAATATGCATGAGTAAAAGAAGTACTCCCTAAAACCTTGAATACTAACACTTGTGACAAATTACCTGTGTATGAAATGATCATGACCATACATATTTAATCATAATGTTTTGATAGTATTAAGATTATACTAATGCATGTATGATTATGTATGAGATCTTGAGGATGAGACAATGATGACACTAGTGCACACTTAAGCATGCACAGTGGTCCAGGATGGATATAAGTTCAAAGACATATAATCCAGGAAGCAAAGATCAAGAGGGAGCACACTCTATTCGCTCCTGCAAGGAAGAAAAGATCAAGAGGGAGCACACTCCAGTATCTCCTGCAAGGAAGCAAAGATCAAGAGGGAGCACACTCTAGTAGTTCCTGCAAGGAAGCAAAGATTGAGAGGGATTCCACCCAACAACCAAACAAAGATAAGTATTTGAATTGTCATTTATTATATATATGATGTTGTCCAGTCATATGTTCCTAGATTTAGAATGTATATTATGCATATTAGAAAAGTTGCATTAATGAACAAGATACTACTAATATGCAAGTAATGGTTAAGTGGCCTATGGTACTGTACAACATTCCATTGCTACTTATCTAGAATGAAACCTCTTTGCTGACATGTTGGGAGTTGTGCACACTCTTAACAAATGTTCTGGTAGAGATGGAAGGTATCTATAAAGTTACCATGTGAATACAGGATATGGATGAATGTTGTATTGAAGCATTGGATAAGTCAATTGCATGACTATATGGCATATATTCTTATGTGTAAGATTTTGTTCTGAAAACTATGACAAGTATCTAATCATGTAATTGAATTTGACTTGTAGGAAAGATTGTGTACAAAAACACCTACAAAAGAAGGACTACAACATTTGTTCCAACAATGAAGTTCAAGAAAAATCTATTGAAGATATTGAAGAATATGAAGTTCCCAGGATCCGGGATGCAATAATGGAAGAATGCCATGATCGAGGAATACTAGTCGATCATGAAGAGTGATGTTTGGGATGTGGACCCAAGACCAGAAGGGAAGTCTGTTGTGACTTCCAAGTGGATCTATGAGATCAAGCATGCTGCAGATGGTAGCATAGAGAAATACAAGGAAAGGTTTGTGGCTCGTGGCTTCTCCTAGAAAGAAGGGTTAGATTATGAAGAGATCTTTGCACCTGTAACCAGATACACTTCCATCATAACAGTACTTGCTCTAGCTATAGTGATGAAGTGGAAGATACACCAGATGGATGTCAAGACAGCTTTCTTGAATGGTGTAGTCGAAGAGGAAGTGGAGTAGCCACTTAGATTTGAGACACATGACAGGGAGTCACATGTGTGCAAATTGAAGAAAGCCTTGTATGGTTTGAAACAAGCACCCAAGACATGGTACGGAAGGATAGACAACTTCCTGACTAGTTTGGGATTTACCAAGAGTAAAGCAGATTCCAACCTTTACTACAAGGTTGAGGAAGGAAATCCAGTGATACTCCTACTAAATGTAGATGGCGTGCTTGTGACAGGTGAGATTGGGTTGATTGCTGATATGAAGAGGAAGCTTGCTACCGAGTTCAAGATGTTGGACTTGGGAATGATGCATCACTTTCTAGGTATGGAGGTGTGGCAAAGTGCAGATGGAATCTTCCTTGGACAAGGGAAGTATGCAGTAGAGATCCTGAAGCGGTTCGATATGATGGACTGCAAGGCCATGGCCACACCTATGGCATCGAACCTGAAGCTATTGAATGATGCTTCATCAGAGTTGTTTGATGCCACAATGTATCATCAGATGATTAGGTCCTTGATGTACCTAACGAACACGAGACCAGATATTTTTCTTTGTTGTGAACACCTTGAGCCAGTTCTTGATAGATCCTAGACATGTCCACTTGATTGCTGTAAAGCATATTCTGAGGTACATTAAGGGTACGGTTGATTATGGGCTCAAGTATGATGTGAATCAAAATTTTAACCTGGAGGGTTATGTTGATTCATATTGGGAACACAGTGCTGCAGATAGGAAGATCACTTTGGGGTGTTGCTTCAGTATGGAATCAGGTGTGATCTCTTGGTTTAGCAGGAATTAATCCTGCATAACACTAAGTACAGTTGAAGCAGAGTATGTCGCAGCTTGTTCGGCTAGTTGTGAGGAAGTATGGCTAAGGAAGCTACTATCGGATTTATTTGATCTCCATATGGATGCTACTTGTATCTACTGTGACAACCAGAGTTGTGTGAAGTTGTCAGAGAACCCGGTGTTCCATGACAAGTCAAAGCCTATCGAGATCAAATATCACTATATCAGGGATATGGTGCATAGAGGAGCAGTGAAGCTCCAGTATGTTGCGAGGGATGAGCAGATTGCAGATGTGTTGACCAAACCACTAGCCAAAGTTAAGTTCGAGTACTTCAGAGAGAGGCTTGGTGTACTTCAGATCGAGGTTCCTTCCAAGGGGAAGTGATGAGTCTGGAAGATGTAGTTGCACATGGTCTTTTCCGACATGGTTGTAGATGTGTTCTCCCATGGTCGTGATGTAATTGTTGAGCCATTCTCACATGGTGGTAGATGTGTTCTCCCATGGTGCAGATGTAAGGGTTGGAGCCATTCTGAGATGGTGGTAGATGTGTTCTTCCATGGTGTAGATGTAAGGGCTGAAGCCATTTTTCACATGGTGGTAGATGTGTTCTCCCATGTCAGTGGTGTAAGTGTTGTATGATGTGCATCTGGGCTGTGCTTCGTGGACGATGAGATGATTTAAAGAGGATGATCATGTGATGATGATGTGCATCAGAATGATGTACTATATGATGATGATCAGTATGATCATGAGTATTAGAATGATACTCTGTTGTCGTGGACAAGTTGTGTAGGATCACATGTAATCAGTCCTAGAGATCCAGATAGGTTGTGCTAGGCACGTAAAAGTCCCGGGATGCTCTTTAGAGATCTTGTAGGTTGCAAGACACTCTTTTAAGGTTTTGTGAGTTCACACGGAATCAGTCCTGGAGATCTGGACAGGCTGTGCTAGGCATGTAAACGTTCTGGGATGCTCTTTAGAGATCTTGTAGGTCACAAGACACTCTTTTAAGGTTTTTTGAAGGTCACATGTAAAAGATCCTGGGAGATCCGATAGGTTGAGCAATAAGCTCATAAAAGTCCTTGGATGCTCTTTCGAGGTTTTGTTGACACACGTAATCAGCCCTAAGGATTCCACAGGATGGCCAGATATGATGAACACCTACGGGAGGCTAGGCCTACAACCAGCATGAAAAAGGGTTGTCTCTGTAGAACGTTCTATGATGAGAATAATTGAGAGATAGCAATAGTACAGCTGCAGTGACGATGATGCTCTATGATCCAGTGATGATGATCCAGCTCCAGAATTGAAGACTTGTGCCTATATGTGTTGATAACCTGTGTCAAGAGAATACCTTCCTAGTTAAGAGGGAGTGTTGATGTATTTGTAACTTCGAAAGATATTCACTTGTATATTGTATGTATTACATTTGTACTTTATTGTATCCCCAATGGAGATGTATTATTCCTCCGATTGGAAGTGTCGTTATTTGTATTTGCAAGTGTCGCAAGTTATATTGTAAGTGTCGTAACTTATATTTGATGGGTTATTAGACTACCTTGGTGGGGTCGACCATGTATGAGTCATGTGGGTTAAAGGGTTATTAGACCACCCTAGTGGGGTCGGCCCAGTGACAAGTGGTAATGGGTCATTAGACTCTCCTAAGGGAGGTCGGCCCAGTTAGAGTAAAAGACAAGTGAAGTCATTGTATAAATAGAGAGTGTGTCTCTCTCATTCTATTCACTCATTCACTCACTTCGTATTAGTGAGAGAGAGGAGGAGTGCACACAAGTGGAGGAGGGGTAGTTGCTGCAAACATTTATCTTTTGGGGATTCATCTCGGTGATCTTTGTATTGGTGCTTATTCTATCTCTGAGGAAGTTGCAGGGTTTTTCACGTTCTTGGTTTTCTTCGATGAAATGCTTTATGTCTCTTGTCTCTTGTCTCTTATGTTTGATATGTTGTACATGTTGTTCTCTTAGTTAAGTTCCTAGATCATATTGAATTAAATGATGAAAAACTAACATATAGATCATCAGTATATGCATGACTTGTTGCAAACAAGAGCATTATATATATTATGCATAAAATATGGTGATCATATTGCAAGGTTTTGAATAAAGATCAATGGTTGATATATAGTGACAATTAAATAATCAAAGCAAATAAAAAGTTAATGAGTAGAAGTTGATCAGTAAGTAGGTGAACCTATTGTTGATGGATTGATGATATGATGTTGTGACTAACTATCTGTGAAGTTGCAATAGATTCAGAGGACTTGGCGATGACAATAAATAATGGAGCCATGATGATAACCAAGTTTATGTGTCTCACGTTGTGATTGATAGTGAATGTGGACTGAAAATAATATGATAATTATTAATGAGTCATGAAACGGAGAAAGAAAAATATAAAAAATGAGAAACACCAAGTGGCAAAATTGATGATGCGGCTCTACTATCATCAAATAATTTCCTGGACTCAAGCAAGAGAGCTTGAGTGGAAAATAAAATAATTTTTTGGACTCAATCAAGAGAGCTTGAGTGGAAAATAAATATTTCTTGGACTCAAGCAAGGGAGCTTGAGTGGAAGAGAGAAAGAGCCGATGATCATAAATGGAAAGACCTAGGCGTACAAATTAAAAATAACATCTGAGGAATAGGACGTTGTTTTGATGGGTTTTGAGAAGGAAGCTTTTTGAATAGCAATCAAAAGATGAGTAATCTCAAAAGCTTAAAGCCCATAAGACCACACATAATTGGTGACATATCGCAAGGGAGAGATTTGTGTTTAGCGAAGTGTTGCTGAAGTCCCAAAATCTCAAGGGAATGTTTAAATTCAACAAAGTGTTGTTGAAATCTTTCAGCTCCATGATATAACAATGGAACATAGGGTAAAAGTTTCCAATTAAATGGTCTATTAGCTTCCCCTAGTGTTCAAATATATGCAAATATTACCATAATTAATGTGAAAATCAACTAAACTAGAGGAATAATGTCAAATTTTGGGATTGGATGCCCAAAAATATTTGATATGATGTTGTTAACTTGTGAATGAAGGGTATGCTTATTGCAATTCAAGAACTAGCTAAGAATCCGAGAATTGGGAGTGAAGGATGTCCTCCAAAAGATAAGTAAATTATTGTTTTAACTCATACATTCTTTTGATTTATATTGAAAAATGATAATGTATTATGTTGCTTTATGGTGGAATATTTCCTTGAATGACAAAAATAATGTGCTACAAAAAAACTTGTTGCTTACGTTATGATTAAAACTGAAAAGTGACCTGTTTATGCTTGCAAAACGTTTTTTTTGGAAGACCTTGTATGGTTTATGTAAAGTGTAGGTTATGGAAGAAAGAGGAGAAATAACAACATGCACGAAGGGTAGAAGCTCGAATACATTTAAAAGTCGATGATGAGAAAATAAAATATTTCCAACACCGAGGACGGTGTTAGCTTTAAGGGGGGGAGGATGCAATGTCCCTCTTTTAACCCCTACTCTTCTACAATCTAAAATGTAACTATATACTTGTTTTTGGTGAGGATCTCAAGGCTCAGGCCCCACCAATAAACCTTATGAGCAATGATTTTTATTATCCTAAGTTGTAATTGTTGATAGTAGACTTAGGAGACTACGGGCATGATGCAACTTAACGATGGGGGTATGAATCCACTAGGGGGATAAGTGCATGATTGGGAAGCCACGTGATTATGTTAGTGATGACGGATGTCATCTTGATTCATTGTGCACTGGATGAGGAATAATTACTCACCTAAAGGTCTAAATATCTAAGGTAGTATTCTAAGTTGAAGAAAGTATTGATTAGACTAAAATACTAGCAAGATTTTATAATATCATTTAAATGAGATCCTAATTAAGACATAAGAGAGTAAGAGAGTCCTCTATAAGTCTCTAACCTAGTGGATTTGTTTCCCAACTTGAGGGTGGCCTCTCGTTGGTAGAAATATACACCAGACAGAGAGCCAAATGGTTGGGAGGAAATTTGTAGTCATGCCATTAGTCGCTTAGTCTATATTGAGCTATATAAGTATTTTAAATATTGTATTGTTGTAGAAGATGTCAAGTTCATCATGTGTTTCCTTATTAAATGATTTCACTCAAATATATGAATGATGTTCCTTATGTTGAAATATCAATTGTGCCTTAGAGTTATTTGTTGATATGTACATAAAGTTAATGTATGTAGTTTGGTTTATAAAAGACATGCATTTGTATTTTGGTTGATAAGATTGACATGATGATTTTAAACCGGTGTTATTTCCCTATAAAGAAGGCACAATCATATTAGTTTATTATTGGCTAGTGAGATGTACATAAGTGTATCAATTGAATATGAATGTTATGCACTTATAATTTTTTATCATCATCTTCGGAGAATAATGGGCTTGTCAACCTTTGTGACTTTCAACCAGCTCATAGCTTAAAGGATCTTTTATTATGATATAAATATTGTGCTTTTAAGTTAGTTGATTGCTTAAATACCTGTTGATATAATGTGTATGCATGAGCATGTCAGGTTAGAAGCTAAGTAGTAGTAAATGATATGAAATATTGTATAGTGAATTGTTGGTTGTGGAGCCAGATCTTTCAGTCTCATAGATGATGATTCAGCCGTGTCCATACCCCAGGTTTGGTTATGATCCTGGCCCGACGCTCAAGGCAATATGTATTAGGTTTTATGCATTGTAAAGCTCTCTAAGATCAAGAGAGAGACTGTGAGACAGTGAAGAAAAAGTGCAGCGGATGTGCTGCAGGTTGTATCCCTTCACTTTGTTGGACGAAATAATAATAAGGACTGGAAACTTCAGTGTGGACGTAGCCCAAGTTGGGGTGAACCACGATATATCTGTGTCTCTCTTGTAATGTGTGTGTGATTATATTTGCATTTTTGTTTATTTTTATTGCTCTGCGATCCTATTTTTCTAACAATTGGTATCAGAGCCGAAGGTCTATTTGGTAGATAAACCCGCAAGAAGCTAGGGTTTCTGGTTCGAGTGGGAGCAATGGCAGAAGAAGGAAAGTTTAAGGTCGAGAAGTTTAACGGCCAGAACTTCCAGTTATGGAAGATGCAAATGGAGGACTATCTGTACCAGAAGGATCTATTCCTACCGTTGGGAGGAAGAGCAAAGTAGCCGACGACCATGAAGGACGAAGAATGGGAGGTTCTTGACAGAAAGGATCTAGGAACAATACGGTTGAGCCTAGCTTCGTCGGTGGCTTTCAAGATCTCAAAAGAAACGACAATGAAGGGCTTGATGAGCGCAGTGGGCAAGCTGTATGAAAAACTCTCGGCCTCCAACAAGGTATTTCTAATGAAGCATTTATTTAATATGAAGATGTCTGAAGGTGGATCTGTTACTGATCATTTAAATGAGTTTAATATGGTTACAAATAAGCTAAGTTCTGTAAGTGTGAACTTTGATGATGAGGTTAGGGATCTTCTAATCTTGTGTTCATTGCCATAAAGATGAAATAGCTTGGTCATGGCCGTAAGTAACTCTGTCTCTGGTTCAAACACCTTGAAATTTGATTATGTTATTGGTGTTATTCTTAGCGAAAAAATGCGAAGAAAAAGAACAGATGAGAAATCAGGTAATGCATTGACCATGGAGAGCAGGGGAAGACAAAAGGAGAGAGGAAAGAGCTAAGGTAATCGTGGCAAGTCTAAAACGGGAAGATCCAAGTCCAGACTGGGAAAAATAGAGTGCTGGAACTGTGGAAAGAAAGGACATCTAAAGAAAGACTGCAGATCTCTAAAGAAGAAAGGAGATGCACAGAAGGAAACTACCCAGGAAGCAAATGTAGCAGGTGATGTGTTACAAGATGCTTTGATTCTTGCATTAGATAATACTAGTGATTATTGGGTAGTAGATTTGGGAGCTTCATGTCATGCTACACCCCATAGAAAATACTTTCATGAGTATGTTCCTGGTGATTTTGGACATGTTTTATTGGGTGATGATGAGCCATGTAAAATTGTTGGAATGGGTAAGGTATGGATAAAAGTTAAGAATGGAACTAACTAGCTGTTGAAAGATGTTAGGCATATTCCTGCTATGAAAAGAAATTTGATCTCAATAGGGCAGTTGGGAGATGGCGGCTATCTATCTACATTTAAAGAAAAGTGGTGGAAGATCACTAAAGGATCAATGGTGATAGCAAAAGGAGACAGGATAGGTACGTTGTATTTATGTCCTCATAATACTGACTATTCTATATCTTTAGCTTCCACAGGAACAAATACAGCATTGTGAAATCATAGGCTTGGCCACATGAGTGAGAAGGGGATGCAGATTCTCCACTCAAGGAAGTTGCTGCCAGATTTGAAGCAGGTAAGTTTGGAATTCTGTGAAAACTGTGTTTATGGAAAGTAGAAGAGAGTCAGATTTCTCATGGTTGGGGAACAGAAGAAGAATGAAAAGTTAGAGGTAGTGCATACATATGTATGGGGACCGGATCAGGTACAATATCTTGGTGGCTCTCATTATTATGTTACATTTATTGATGATGCAACTAGGAAAACTTGGGTTTATTGCATTAGAAAGAAATATGATGTGTTTGCTACTTTTAAGAAGTGGAAAGCTTTGGTTGAGAATGAGACAGGGAAAAGGTTGAAGTGTCTCAGATCTGATAATGAAGATGAGTACTGCGGCAAGGAGTTTGATAGTTACTATTCATACCATGGGATTCGTAGAGAGAAGACAGTCCCAGGAACACCACAAGAAAATGGTGTGTCAGAAAGGATGAACAGAACGATCATGGAGCATGCAAGGTGTATGAGACTGCATGCAGGGTTGCCCTTACAGTTTTGGGCAGATGCTGTAAATACTGTTGTTTATTTAATAAACAGAGGACCTTCAAGTGCTTTGGATGGTGGTATTCCAGAGGAGGCATGGACAGATAAAAATGTAAACTACTCATTTATGAGAACATTTGGTTGTGAAGCATTTGTCCATATTGATAAAGAAAATAGAACAAAGCTTGAAGCTAAATCCAAGAAATGTACCTTTATTGGATATGGGGTTGATGATTTTGGTTATCATTTATGGGATTATGAAAATCACAAAATCATTAGAAGTAGAAATGTCATATTCAATGAAAATTTCATGTATAAAGATCAGTTGCAGGGAAAGAAACGGGAAAAGGAAACCACAAAGTACACAGTACTTGATGAAATTCAAGAAAATGAAGTTCCAAAGGTCCCAGAAAATCAAGAACAACAACAAGTACCTGAAACTCCTGCAACTACAAGAAGATCCACCATGTTACGTAGACTCCCTGAACGATACTCTCCTTCAATGTATTATTTGTTGATGACTGATGCTGGTGAAACAGAATGTTATGAAGAAGCAATGCAGGTGGAAACTAGAAAACAGTGGGAGCGAAGCATGAATGAGTAGATGAATTCATTGGTAGGAAACCAGACTTGGGATCTGGTTCACTTGCCTGCTGGTAAAAGATCATTACAGAACAAATGGATTTACAGGTTGAAGGAAGACGAAGGAGGCAAGAAGCGATACAGGTCATACTTGTTGTAAAGGGGTTTGCACAGAAGAAAGGTATAGATTTTGATGAAATATTTTCTCCTGTTGTTAAGATGACTTCAATTAGGACTATCTTAAGTCTAGTGGTGGTAGAAGATTTGCATCTTGAACAGTTAGATGTAAAAACAACCTTTCTCCATGGCGATTTGGAGGAAGAGATATATATGCAGCAACCACAAGGGTATGAGGTCAAAGGTAAGGAGAATTTGGTGTGCAGGTTGAAAAAGAGCTTGTATGGTTTGAAGCAAGCTCCAAGGCAGTGGTATTTAAAATTTGACAGGTTTATGACAGAACAGGGTTATAGTAGACGTCAGTCTGACCACTGTGTTTATTTCAAGAAGATAGACAATGAAATATACATTATCTTGTTACTGTATGTGGATGACATGCTTGTTGCAGGGTCTAACATGTAGAATATAAATGTACTCAAAAGAAAGCTAGCTAATTCATTTGCGATGAAGGATTTGGGTGTTGCAAAGCAAATCCTTGGTATGAAAATAACAAGAGACAGGAAAAATCGCAAATTGACATTGTCTTAGAGAGAGTACATACAAAAGGTGTTGGAGAGGTTCAGAATGCAGAATGCAAAACCAGTGAGTACACCTTTGGCCATCCATTTCAGTATAAGTAAGGAAATGTGTCTCAAGACACATGAAGGGACAGATTACATGTCGAAGATTCCCTATCAATCAACAGTTGGTAGCTTGATGTATGCCATGGTGTGCACAAGACCAGATATTGCACAAGCAGTGGGAGTTGTGAGCAGATATATGAACAATCCAGGTAAAGAACATTGGAAGGCAGTACAGTGGATTCTCAAGTATTTGAGAGGTACCACCACTCAGGCATTATGTTTTGGAGGTTCAGAAACTGTTCTACGAGGATATGTTGATGTAGATATGGAAGGTGATAAGGATAACAGGAGGAGAACCACAAGGTATGTGTTTACTTTAGGTGGAACTGCAGTAAGTTGGATTTCGAGACTGCAGAAGGTTGTTGCACTTTCAACAACAGAAGCAGAGTATGTTGCTGTTACAGAGGCTAGTAAAGAGATGATTTGGTTGCAGAGGTTTATGGAGGAAGTGGGTAAGAAGCAGAAGGATAGTAGGTTGTATAGTGACAGCCAGAGTGTCATTCATCTTGCAAAGAACTCAGCATTCCATTCCAAGACTAAACATATACATCTCAAGTACCATTTCATACGCTCTGTTCTGGAAGATGAACTTTTGAAGCTGGAAAAGATACATACTAGCCAGAATCCTGCAAACATGTTCACAAAGGAAGTGACCAGAGAGAAACTGAGTTCCTGCTCAGTTTCAGTTGGCCTTATAGCATGAAGGTGAAGATGAGAAAGTTGCCAAGTCCAAGGTCCAACAAGTACAACAACGGTGGATTTGTTGTGATCAGTCTCCAAGTGGGAGATTGTTGGTTGTGGAGCAAGAACTTCCAGTCTCATAGATGATGATTCAGCCGTGTTCATACCCCAGGTTTGGTTATGATCCCGGCTCGACGCTCAGGGGGTCCAGGGGCAACGCCCTTGAGAAAATGGGGGTTCGGGGGTGTAGGTCCCGAGAAAATTTTTTGGGGTTGTTTTCTCCAGCTGTTTTGCGGGCCCATGGTTTTGGGTAATCCGTGGTATTTTCCCATTGTATTTCCCCTATAAAAGAAAGACATTGTAATACGGCTAGGGAAAGATGTATTAGGTTTTATGCATTGTAAATATCTCTAAGATTAAGAGAGAGACTGTGAGACAGTGAAGAGGAAGTGCAGTGGTTGTGCTGCAGGTTGTATCCCTTCACTTTGTTGGACGGAATAATAATAAAGACTGGAAACTTCATTGTGGATGTAGCCCAAGTTGGGGTGAACCACGATATATTTGTTTCTTTCTTGTAATGTGTGTGTGATTATATTTGCATTTCTGTTTATTGTTATTGCTCTGCGATCCTGTTTTTCTAACATGAATAATGGTATACACATGTGAGACTACTTTATGTGATCAATCATTTTTTCTATGGAAACATTCATGTAAATAGGTAGACGACTAATCGACTTAGCCTATCATAACCAATGTTAGGTTTTTCTTATACTTTTTATCAACTAGCCTTGCATAGGTGAACATAGATTAAGTAACATTTGAGAAATCTATGGTGAATCCCTTTCCTTAATGCCAATAAAGAACTTATGTATGATCTTGTTTCTATTTTTCCAAAGGGTTGACTTGTGGAGTGATTGCTATTTTACATCATGATATTGGTGAACTTTAGTTAAAGGAATAGAAGTAACTTATTCTCTTTTAAAGTATGAATGGATAAACCATATAATCCTATGAAAATCAGTGTTTTACAAAGGTAGGATTAAAGATTTATTCAAAGAAGATGAGTCTCAATTTAAAGAAGTCTATATGTAAATAACGAGAATTTTTAACTAAGATGTTTAGTATTATAAGACTAACGTGTTTGGTTGTTGGATAATTGAAAGGAAAAATTCTACACCCCATTCCCTCAAGATCGCACCGAGGATATCAGATGTGTTATAGGAGGGAGAGGAGGGGAGGATTGATATAGCTAGGTTGCAACCCCCTACAATACCACATACAAAGTGAAATTCCTCCACAATTGGTGTAAACAAAATTCAATCCAATTATCGAACAACCGACCATGACAGTCTACAAATTAATTGATAACCAGCACAAAGACACTATAACAACAAACCACCCAACAAAAGTAACCACACATTTCTACAATTCAATTGAAAATAAGTAGAAATACCACAGTAAAATAATGCATAATTTATTATATAGATCAGTCAATATCTTAAACATCCAATACAATTGCAAAGACTATGCGTAGGTAGATTCCATGACTACCCACAATGAGAAACCAAATCAATGGAGAGACAAAGGCCCTTTACTCATGACCAAAATTCATATATATGGGTGGCATTGCTCCATGGGTTTTGGCCATACAACTAACATAATTGTTCAAATTTCAAATACAATGCTTCACATTTTAGTGATTGACAAAAAAACAGTAAGTAATAAAATATTTCACTAGATCACAAATTTTTAAATCACAAAATAGAACCAAGCCTAATATAACGCAAGAAAATGTGTATGATAGCTATATTTCCATGATGCTCTTTCATGAGTCTCCCTAAGTTAGAAAATGTAAACATCTTTCTCACAGGATTGTTGATAAATCAACAATAATTGAGTGTCCTTATCTTTTATTTGTTTTCTTATTGCACCTCTTCCACACTCATATTTCAACACTCTCGAATCAACATCCTTTTCCACACCCTTTCTAATATGCAGGTCTTTCTACTTTGCAATATAGTAACCTGATACCCATAGTTAACTTTTCGATATTCCTCACTTAGTTCACCTTCATCAAAACCATCATCATCTCTTCTACCACTTGTGACAACTCATTCATCCCTAGCCACTACTATAAATCTTGCCCAGTGGGGCTCACTACCATAAAATTCTCCCTTTCATTGGTTCTTACTACCTCCCCATCCTCCATATTCTACACGATTACCATTATCTCAATGAAATACACGAAATTTTGTTGCTTAATTATGTCCTCATTCTTCTTTTCTTTTATTTCTACAAACATCTCCCTTTTATTCTATTGTGTTTCATCTTAACTTTCTTGCATCAGATCTTCCTTTCATAGCTACATTATTTTTTATTTGTTATGCTTCACTTTCTTTTCTTTTGGTTCACATTCCACTTCATCCACAACAAAGTCAACAAACAAAGTGTTATGGGATTAAACAATCCGTTAATATCTCTCCATTATTACAGTTACAATTTCATCATCTCCTTGCAACTCTACTACTCCAAAACCACTATCTTGTACAATACTAGATTTTGTTGTAAAATCAAACACTTTTACAACATCTGTCTCTCTTACAACTTTGTTGAAGCTTCTTGAGTGTTTCACATAAAGTTCTTTACCTCAGTATTTTTCTTGCAGTCTTTCATTATGAATCCCCTCTTATCACCCTCCTTTAGCATGATACCCACGACATGCATTGCACACTCTCTTTCCTGATCATTTTCCTCATCAACATGCACCCCACTTTTATAATCAACACTCTCTACAACCACAAATTCAAGATATTTTTTTCTTTTTATATTTCTCCTCTCACTACCTACTCTTATGCTTTCTCTTCATTTATAACTTTTCAACTATCAAGGGAAAATGATAAGCTATTCTAGTGACTATATCTTCTTTTCATGTATCTTCCTTCTGATAGACAACTTCAATCCATCCACAAACTACATGATATTTTCTTGACTATGTCATACAAAACTAGTTCTCATGGTTGTGCCAGAAAATAATTCAAAATATTCTTATTCATTTATATTCTTCGACTTCAACTTCTCTTATATTCTCTTCATTTTCAAAGTATACTCATAATTTACAAATTTATCTCTCTATTTGATGATCATCTTCTCTTAGTTTTGCATCTTTTCTATGTCTCTCAATTTTTTATCCCTCTTCATTTACTAATTCTTATATTATACAATGTATAAGTATTGATGGACTTAGGATGAAGACTATGAAAACACAATCCATTGTAGGTTTTTCTAACAAACATACCATTTGCAAGATTATTTCCTAGTATCCTATTCTCTCTAGGGAAGAATTTAAATGTTATAAATATAAAGATTGGTAATCATCAGAGAAGAACTATCTAGCAACAACTCCAAAACAACGCATGTAACAATTAAGCATTAAATCATAGTCTTAGTCACCCAACCTACCCTTAAGTGTGGTGATGTGGATATGGGCTCAATGCTAACTTTCGCTTCTATACAAATTGTTAACATGATTAAGCACTTTTGTAGTGGAGTGAAGAGGAAAGATGAATGTGTTCATTCACATTTAGAATACTAAATAGTGTCTCCATTGATTTTGGAGGTAGTAAGATGCCATGTGACAGAAAAAATGTAAGACCAATATAAGAACGAGAGAAAGCTTCATGTTTATGATGAATTTTTTGGGCTTTAACTTCCTTTCAAGAGATTGGTGCATCTATGTACTCTATGTTAAGGTGTGTACCACATAGTCTGACATAATAGCCATGGCAAGTTTGCTAATCAATGCCCACTTGCAAGAGCATGTTGTGAGTGTGTTAACCACTATTTTGAGAAATTGGACCTTAATGGACTATATAACACTACCATGCTTTCACCAACCTAATTGTAGTCTTGTGGTTGATAATAAGTCCAATATATGTTCAATTATACATCCAATTGCTTTGCTGCTCTCATGTATCTCATTAGAAGTTATAAACATACCTAAATTGGTTATTGGTCATAACTAATTTAATGACATACTCAAAATCTCTCTTGGACCTCAGGGTTATGTAATGCATATTAAATCCCAATTTAGAATTATTAGTGAAAATTTGAAAATATATCTTAAGTTTGAAAAAGTGCGGCATTGCAACTTTCACACTAGAAAATGGATATAAACAGTATAATATCAAATCCATGTTCTAAATCAATATTATACTTTTTTATATGAATGTATTTATTATGGATACACATATTATTTATATATTTGTATTTTTATTGTATTGTTTTAATATTTTGATTTATATCAATATAGATCATTTTAATTTTGGTTGTATATAATATGGAAATTGATAAAAAAAAATTATGTACAAACATTTCCTCAAATTTTGCACTAAAAAAAAAAATTGCATTTCAAAGGATTTGATGTATATGTGTTCTTCATACATTTAGTGTTGATGCACCTAATTATTCTATGGGACATATTGCTGTAAATAAACATAATTATTCTTTCGAACATATTGCTATAGATACACCTAATTATATTGACCCAATTCTTTTATAAAACATATATATGCACCTAATTACTAGTGTTAGATGCACCTAATTATTCTACTAGACATATTACTATAAATAAACATAATTATTCCTTCGAACATATTGCTATAGATACACCTAATTATTATATAAGACATATATATGCACCTAATTACTTTCTAATTCATTGATTAAAAACAAGAAAGAAAAATATTAATGATATTTTAATATTATTATTTTTAGCAGCATCAAAATTATTATTATATTATTTTTACTTTTATAAAATATTATTATTTTAAAAAATTTTAAATTTTCTAGAAATGCATAACTTAACCGAAATTAGAAAAAACTAAAAAATTATATAACATATATTTTGCTAAACCCAATCTTCAAATTTACATATAACTAGAAAATTAAAATTTACCCAAAACTAAAAAATTAAAACCATCCATAGCCAAAATTTTAAATGTTAAAACTAAAAATAAATAAATATATATATAGATTCCAACGTTGAAAAAGTCGGACTCGGCAAAAAGTCAGCAAGGGTCCCGAAAACAATTTCTTGGCAACATCGGGGAAAAAATCGGAAAAAGTCGGAAAAAGTCGGCAAACATTAAAAAATACAAAATACATTCATTTTTTTCAGAATTTTAAACATATAAAGCAACAATAACATCAGATAAACACATTGGAACATAAATATGGAGAAAGCATTGATATATATCATCATCATGTAGTCATGTCAAATATAAAATGATACATCAAAGTCGATACTGAATCCTGAAAGTTTGAAAGTTTGAAACACCATAGTTGTCCAATCAAGGACTCAAAACTCAAAAGTAGATAACCAATACAAAATGACATCACATATATAAATGTATCTCAGGAAAACTAGTAGCTATCTATCTAATATCAATGCCCTCTTCCCCTTTTACGGGAAAAGGTGATGGGTCGTTTGTCAGTCCTGCCCCTAGCACTAGAAGTAGCAGCAGAAGACCCTGCCCCTGCATCTAACATCGGACGACGAGTGACGGATGGAGGAATAGATATATCAATCGGTGTAGGCGGTGGTGGCGATGCTAGCACATCACCCTCCATGGTGGTTCTGAACTCCTCCTCCTCCTCCTCCTCCTCTTCCTCCTCCTACCCTTCCTCTCCCTCTAGCCATGTAGGTTCCTAATCCATGATAAGAGTCTCAATCTCCACCCTCCAATCAGACAAAATATCAATATTGTCTAAGGCAATGGCATCAACATTTGGTGTTTTATTTATCTATGCCATCCATAAGCGGAGATTATAATGGACGTAGACCAAATCATTGAGACGTGTGAACTCCATCCTGTAAGAGGAAAATAATTTTTTTGTATGAGTCTAGAGGTTCAAGTTTAAAAAATTAATGAAACGTAATTATAATATGTGAGGATGATAGATTCACAAATTATATTAAATGAAATTGATTTGTTGAAAATTTAAAGTCTAAGACTCTAACCTTCTGCGTCTCTTTGCGTGTACTTTTTCAAACACACTCCAATTCCGCTCACATCCTGAAGCGGTACATGTTTGGCTAAGAATCTTGATGGCAAATTTCCGTAAATTTGGTGTCCTTACACGATAGGTTCGCCACCAAGTAGCTACAACAAATAAGGAAATAAATAAATCATAATTCAAAATTTCAAATTTCAACTTGCAAATAAAAGTTAAACACTTTAATAACTTACCTGGCATGAAACTGGTCCTGTCACGAATAGCATCAGCAAAGCTAAATACTCCAGTACCATCCTGATACACCTCTAACTCACGATTGATTGCATTGTGAGTCTCATAATCAGGTACCATCCTCTGAATACAAGTGAAGAGCCCCTCCAACACCTCAGCATCAAAATCAAATTTGCATTTGTAGGAAAATGCAGGGTTGAGGAAGAGTGTTGCTGCATGAATGGGTCTATGAAGCATCCCGGTCCATTGATTATCAATCAACTCCCATAACAACATGTGCCTCTCGTGCCCCGGGTACCCTTGCCCACATAATAATTCCGGATGGCCTCATACAAATATCCCATTGCGGGCTTATCACCATCAACAAGTCTCAAAACCCTTACCAAAGGTTCAGTCACCGAGCACACTTCCCCCACTCCTTCTCAAAAGGAGTCAGTGTACACCAACTTGGCAATGGTTCTCCCATCCTCTCTCCTATTGTAAGCACAATCACGCCAATCATCAGAAACAAACATTTGCTTCAACTCAAACTGACATCAAAGCAAGGACTGAAGAGTAATGAAGGTGGTGGCAAAGCGCGTGATTGCGGGACGCCTCAAGTCCCTGTTTTTGGTGTGCCTCCTCATGAGGCTGAGAACAAAAGTATGGTTGTAAATGAACTTGGGGATGCTCTTAGCTTGATCAATCACCACCTTGATAAAGGGAACTTTCCCCATATCCTCCAGCATCAAATCAATACAATGAGCAGCGCATGGAGTCCAAAACAAAGTGGGGTGCCTCTCCATAAGCATCCTACCAGCAGCCACATAATTAGCTGCATTATCCATAATAACTTGCACAACATTGTGCACCCCAATGTCCTATAGGAACCCATCTAACAACTCACATAAGAGCGCTGCATATTTTACATATGCCGATGCATCGACTGATTTCACAAACAAGGTACCTCTAGGACAATGTACCAAAAAGTTGATAAGGGATCTACCCTTACCATCTGACCAACCATCTGACATGATTGTGCATCCAGCGGTCTCCCATGACTGCTTGAGCTCCTCCAACCTAGCACCAATGTCCTTCTTTTCTGCTTGAAGGCTTGGACCCCGTAACTCATCAAAGGTGGCACTTTTATGCCCCGAGCCAAATGATGCAATGGCATCACACATCAACTGCCAAAATGGATTTTTTTTTACGATGCTGAGAGGTATGTGACTCCAGTAAAGACACCTCCCCATCACCCTGTCCACTTCTACCTTGTCATTTTTCTTTATCAATGCCTTGATAGAAGGTTGTGATCCACTTCCTATTCGTGGACCAAAATGGTGTGAGGCCCCCGCCGTGGCTGTGGAACCCCTCACACTACCCTCACTGAAAGTGGCAGATCCTCTTGCCCCCACACTTCTTGCTAGGCCAAAAGATGCAATCTCAGCTCTGTTTGCGGCGATCTCATCCTTCTTTTTATTCTTTTCATGGATTGCGTCATGGGAAGATCTCATGATCTCTGGGGTCACTGCAGTACAAACGCCAACATCATGCCCAGGGAGTTTAGCTAGATGGTATTTCAACCTGTTAACCCCTCCTCACATGTGATGCCCACACAATTTGCAACTCAAATTTTTCCTGTTTCCATCATCCTCGGGCTCACCATACTGCCAAAACAGATCCAACAGCTTTGGCATTTTGGAAAATGAAATGGCAGCCTCAAAATGCAAACCTAGGGCACAAAAATACAAAAACAAGAAATTAAACCCCATTTGAAAAAATTGCAACAATTTGGCTTAAAAAATCAGACCTCTAAATTTATATTTTTGGCCATGAAAAATGATAATAAGAGGGTGGCTAAATATCTAAGAAATAAAACATGCTATTCCATTCTAAGAATCTAAAACCCCCTTACATTTTGACTCTTTTTGATATTTATAATTTTATCGACATGGAAATCATTGGAAAAATGGCAAAAAAAAAAAAAAGAATAGAGGAAAGAATATATTCAAGCAAACATGCAAAAAAATCATAAAACAAATACAAGAAAATGAACCACTACATACATGTGAGACGAATTGGTTGATTGGCAAAGTTTTGACTCTTGAAATTGAACCCCTTCTCCACAAAAATTCACAATGGTGAGATTGGATGTTGTTTGGAGTCTTGGATGCCTCCAAAGTGGTTGACGGTGCCCGCTTGCCCTTCACACTCCTTCTCCAACAGTCAAACAAAACAAATGACAAAAAAAAATTCACTTTTGACCCTTTAAACCGCGGCCGTGACTGCCTGGGCGCTTTTTTCCTTCGACTCGCGAGTTTTTGCAAAAAATCGGCAATTTTTTCAAAAAGTCGCGAATCGGTGATTTTTTAAAAAATCGCGATTTTTACTCGCCGATTTTTCGGCAAGGGTTTGACCGCGCGACTTTTTCAAAAAAGTGCGATTTTTCGCCGATTTTTTCAACGCTGATATAGATAGATAGATAAATAGATAGAATGCGTGCCTAGCTAGTAGAAAGATCACATAAAGCTTGAGAGAGAAAAAAGAAGTGAGACAAACTTGAAATAAAAGGATTAATTATATTATATCAAAATGAATTAAAAAACTAATGATATACTCTACCACAATATGGAGGTTGGTCAACCTTCCAAACAAGCCCCCGGAGATTTGGATGGTCACATCTTTGTTAAAGAATGTAGAGAGATCTACGTGCAAGACTAAACGTTTGCAGTTTGCTTGATTTGGAAGTCTAGACTTGCATGATTCTAGTTTTTTTAGTAGAAGAGATAAGTATAGCTTTTTGGTATGTGCCATGTATGAAAGCTTGAGATATCTGCATCCGGATTTTCTGTAGAAATAGGCATGGTATCTTTTAATAAAAGTTGTCTTTTTTTTATATGAAAAAAAAAACATGGTTAAGTGAATTAGCCACAATATTAGTAGAATAGCTACAATATTAGTAGAATCTAAAAAGATCTTAGACAGTCATTAATCATAAAAGCCACACTTATAGTAGTAAAAGACACACTGTATTTGCAATGTATAATATTTCCAATATAATGGTGAAATGATTTTCAAAGAAGCATGGCGGATTTTAATGAATTTGAATTTAACTTATTTTAATGACTATTTTGATAATAGAAATAAATTTAACACCATAACAAAAACTCTAAGTCACCACAATTCAAAGTTCAAAAATTGTAACCAAATTTTAAATAATACAGAAAATATTATTTTAAAATTGTAAAACTTTTAAAATAAGCTATTTTCAAATTCAAACTACGCACGCTGCAATACTCTGAAATATAAATAACAAAAAAAAAACAACTGAAAATTTAGGATCCAGTGGTACAGCTGGTAGAAAAGACAGCCGTCGGAATACCTATTGCCTCCATAATTTCTTTCAATGACTTATTGATCACTGAGCACGCGTATACCTATATGAATGTCCCGAGTCCCGACAAAAGAGGTACTATTTTTTACTCTTAAAGCATTAATCGTGTACCGCGTCACAGCTTGCATTATTCATTAAATTATTTACCCCATTCAGTCAATGCACAATACGATTAAAGAAGAGAACAGCAGACAAAATGGGAATTGGGCTTTTGGAATCCAAATTCCAATGGTGCAGGCTGCAGCTGGTAGAAAAGTTGGACGCCGGATAAGTATTCACGTGTCTAGGCACGGCAATATTTATATTCTCGAAAGAGTTTTTTAAACAAATTCTAATGAAATTTACTGGCGTAGTTGGTAGAAAGTGTACTGGGTTGAAAAGTTAGATGTTCCATCAACTACAGTGGCATAGAATTTGTAATACTTATATTCTTAGAGACTTATATATAGGAATGCAATTGAAGTTATAAGGTTGTCATGTATGAGATGTTGGAGTATATTAGAGTGAGATATTGAAGCCCTTCTTGCGTGTATTGCAGGTGATATAATGAGATTTTATGAATTGGTCTTATGAACATTAATATAATTGTTTTTTATTTAGTTCTCCCTCCTTTTGTGATATACACAGATGAATATGGTTAATGCTTTAATCCTATTGTGTGCATGGTTTATAATTGCATTCTATTTTCCCATAGGTCTGATTGGGACACCTTTCCCTTTGAGTACTAAAGATTACCAAGATCGTGGATTTTGGTCGAAGGGACAAGAAACCTATTGAACGTGTTTGTGAAGAAGGTACCTAGGTATCCTTTCTATTAGGATTCTTACCTGGAGGTGGTTCTCGTAGGTGGGATGGCACCTCAGGAAGATTACAGAAGGTCAATCGGAGTTGCTTCAAGTGTCCTTATCTATAATTCTCTCATTTGTACACCTTCACTCAGTTGCTTGGTGGAGTTGAAATCCCATCAAGTTAAGTGTTTAAAAGGCCCTTGTTTGGATTTCTACTTCTTTGTTGACGATGAATGTCACTACCATTTGTTGAAGAATATCTTAGTAGTTTTCACTTTCACATCATTAATTTTGATAGTTCTCCTTTTAGGACTAGTGAGTCTTTTCTAGTTCTATTGTGTTAATTTCTTTCACATTGAATCTTTTCTTAGTTAGTTTGCCTGTTGCACCAACCCATTTGGACTTGTTGTTTGATTAAACATTCATTTTAGAGGTAGTGATATTTATTCGAGCATTCTTCTCACTAGTCTTGTTTTGAGCTATTATTTGGGTTCATGGTCTTTCTTGTGCCATTATTGCTCATCCAATGTACTCTCATAGAATTCAAGTACATCCCCCTCTATTTGAGATTTATGGATGGACCATTAGTCCACATTATCATGTGATAATCAAACAAACCTCCTCCCCTCAGATTTCCCCTTCAAGATCATTGGACCCAAGTTCATCATAACTCGGGTCGTTTCCTTCCCCTAACACTACTAGCTTATTCAGGAATCTAGCTTCCAATATGTTCGGTGCTTCCCTTACTCCTCCCCCCCTAAAGGAAATCCATTTGGTGGAAACACCAACTAGAATGTTGGTGGGCACACTTTTTCTACCATGCCTAATATGAGCATCCCATTCATGGCTAGTCTAAACCTCCCTGACTTGGCTAGACTAACTAATGATCCCATTCGACATGAATCCACATGGGCTCAAATGCACACCAAGTTTCCTTTGGAAATCCCAAATTTTGAAAGTAAAGAAGGTGAGGATCCCCAAAACCATATAACGCCCTTCCATCTATGGTGCTCCTCTAACAACATCGCTGATGATTCCATTTGGTCTCACTTATGCTAGAGGACTCTTATTGGAGTTGATGCTAAGTGGTATATCGAGCAACCATCTATAATACATCTTAATTTTGTATCCTTAGCTTCCACTTTCTAGCCTTCTTCTAGTTACTTGTTCACTACGATGAGGATGTAGAGATCCTTTTATCATGTTATTAGACATCATCCATCCATATCATGGATCATATCCATGAGCGGAGAAGCCAAAGTATTCTTTGTAAGATTAGGCTTAATGATCAAATATTCTTAGACCGATTCCTGAAATCTTTACTCACCACCATAGCTAAGGATGTTTCTTCCAAGCGTCCACAAAATGAAGAGGAAGTGATTTTGAAGGGGCCTTATTTATTCTTAATTAGGTTACTTATACACTCTCATCCTTAATGATCCCCATAGTGAATCCATGTGCCAAGATAAATTTGGGGCATCCCATTTTATAGATGGTGTGATTGGTTCCATAGAATCCATCCCAAACCCATACAATAAATTACCTCTCTCTATGAACAATTATTCATATGGTAATCCTATGAGTGTTGAACGCTCCAACCCAAGAAAACCTTTAGTGTCCTACTATCTTCCAAACCATTTGCACTCATCCTTGCATGCAATAATCAATGCCTCTTACTTGAATGATCCTCGATCATCCCACATTCATGGCCCCTCATGTAGTTGTTGCTATGTGTGGAAACATTCCTACTAGATATGTAGTTCTCCTACTCATTTTCCCTTTTACCCATTCCTTAGTTTTCTGCTAGGACCTCCAACCCAACCATACCCCTAGCCCCTCCCCTATTACTCATGGGTAATTTTAAGCTATACAGAACATGCGCACTCAATTTGCACTAAATAACCAAAATGCACAACCTAACACTAGTAAGAAGAAGAACAAGGTGAAGAATAATGGTAACAACCAAAATGGGGAAGGTGGAGCCCAACCCCCTAATATTTCTAGTAATATTGGAGGTAATCCTTACCCCACAAATTAGAATACTAATAGAACCACCAAGTAGGGTAAGAACCCCCCGTTAGTGACTAATCACCCATGTTCCTTTTGTATATTTTACATACATTACACTCACCATTGGCAGTATCTTGTAGAATATTTCCATCAATGGGATGACGCCAATAAATGTGAATATTTTATTGTGAATAATTTAATTTAATTTTATATAAGAAAAATATTTTGTTTACAATTAATTATATATGACAAAGAAGAGTTAGAGGTAAAACCCTAATCTTGATGATCATAACTATCTTTCTATCTTAACAAACTCAAAGAAGAAAATTAATGTTGCTAAGATTAGAACGAACTTTTATGAGCTTCATAGTGAAACTAGGTGTTGGACAACCCCTAAAACCCCTTGGGATGAAAGAATCTGCCATAATCTCCCATCAATGCGATTCTATGAGCGTGGAAGATGAAGATCTCATTTTCAACATCTTTGCTCCTACACTAACCTTCTAGATCCCCAAAACTATAGTGAGCTAGGGACACTTCTTTGTAAGCTATTTGAGCATAGAAATAGTATTTTAAAGAAAACCAAATAATCTCTATCTTCTTAAGGTCGGATAGACCAAGATTTGTCTAAGTAGACGTTAAGAACCATCATCATCATCATAAATAATGAAGTTAAATAAACTATTTTGATTAAAAAATAGAATTGTATGTAATTGATTTTATTTTTAGTTTAATTATCTTTTATTTATTTTTAACTAATCAAACAAAATATTTTTGATGATGTTTACTTTTTTTTTCCATGAGAAAAAATCGTAAGATAGTTTGTGTATCGAAGATACAAGATATCAAGACACGATCTTGTTCTCAAAACGAGCATTAAACTGCTATACAAAAAAAAAATTGCACATCGAAAAGATTTCACAAAATGATGTTCATCAAACCAAGTAGAGAAAACAACCTAATTACTTATTTTAATTAATCAAATAAAATACTTTCTTTATAATTTTGTGCTTATTTGTAATTAAACAAAATAAACATTTTTAATTAAAAGTGTATTTATTAAGGTTATTAAATTTTTATTATAATTTGAATTTTTCTTGGATATTTTATCCATTATTAAATTTTTATTTAAAAATAATTTCAAAAATATTCATTTTATAGATATTATTAATTGAATATATATAATTATTTAATTTTGATTTTGACTCTAAATAAAAACAATGCGATATTAATTTATTTATATTTTAAATATTTTTAAACAATCATATATATTTATTTAAACAATTTATATCTTATGATTATTTATAAATAAAATTTAAATATAAATTGAGAAATAATAAAAATATTTAAATATTATAATTTCTTTTATTTAATATGTAAAGATGAACATCATAAATTTTTCATTTAATATGTAAAGATAAATGTTGATCATATGCTCTTAATACAATTAAATTCTCATGTGTTCTTAATACATATAAGATTGTTTTCTATTTTTTAATAAAATAATATATTCATTCACATTATTACCCATGTGTTCTTATAAGATTGCTTTCTATTTTTTAATAAAATAATATATTCATTCACATTATTATACTAAACATGGTTGGTGTAATTGAAATAAAGGTATTACTCAAAAGAAAGGTGGGATGTCCTTAACAATGGTTTGAAAATGATTTATTTCTTTAATTATTAAAAACATTTATGATGATGATAAACAATTATGATGATGATGATTGACCAACTAAAATGTTAAGTGAAAAGTTGATTATTTAAAATAAATAAATAATTTTAATTTTAAATTTTAAAATATTTTTTTATTCTTAAAAACATAAAAATATGTTAAATTAAAATATTAACATGTTAAATTAGAATTTGATTATCAAAAGTATCTTTTTTGTTAGTCAAGTTTTACAATGAGTAAAAATGATTATAAATTTTGAGGATAAAAGTTATTTTCTCTTATAGTATACGGAGTACATATATGAGATTGTATTTCATAATCTTTGTTATAATACAAACCTCTCTAACTTTGTAACATGTCAAACTATGGAGACGTGTCCCTTCTTTCTAAGCATTTTGAGCATAAGAATACAATTTTAGAGTAATACACTTGTGAAATGTATTCTATACTTTTTATGATCAATGAATATGTTTTTTTCTTCGGAAAAAAAATGACTTTTTTTCTCAAAACTTGTAATGATATTAATATTTATAAATAATAATATAATATAAAATAAAATAAAAATTTGTTAAGTAGTTTAATTTATATAAAATAAATTTTATCTATAAAAAAAATCATATTTATGAATAATAATTATTTTTATTATAAATTTAATTTATATTTATAGATAGTAAAAAATTAATAATTAATAATTATCTTCACTTTCAATCGAACAATTAAATAATAATAATAATAAAAAAATCCAATATTTAATATTTAATAAATTGAATCTTTGATATTTAATAAATTGAATCTTTGGGAAACATTGCACGAAAAGAAGACAAAGATATATGGAATCTGAAGACTTGAAGAGATAATGTCAAACTATTTACAATTCGAATAAATGGCTCATAATGGTTCTCAGTTTCAAGTGTGGCCACAACTATCTTTTCAAATATCGGCAAACTATTTACAATTTGAATGAATGGATCACAATGGTTCTCAACTTCAAGATCAGTGGCAACAACTATCTTTTCAAATCTCGTCAGTAAGGTTGATTTTGTCAAATTATTTACAGTTTTACTGCATTAATAGAGTGGTTCTCAGCTACCATGAGCAAACGAAACAGTATAAATGAAATGTTTACTCACTTAAAACATAACACCAGATTCCCCTCGCCTGTCCATAGAGACTCACCAAGCTACGCTATTCATTCTAAGCTGCTGCAAGGCTTTATCAGGAGGATCGATTCTATAAATTAATCCCTATAAGCTGCACTGCTAGGCTGGATCTTGGCGCTTTTACAAATATTTAGGTCTTTATTTGTTCTTTGTATCAGACTCTTGGTAAGATGGGCGTGGAATCTGGAATGTTGGGTTGCTTGAATGTAAAGGTATTGGGCTCTGGCAACCGTACTATAGTGCTTGCGCATGGATTTGGCGGAGACCAATCGGTATGGCAATATATTCTGCCATACCTGGTCGCTAATTATAAGGTCATAGTTTTCGATATGGTATTCTCTGGCAATGTAGATCCCAAGAATTTCGATTTCGATCGATATACTTCACTCTCTGCTTATGCGACCGATCTTCTCGCCATTTTGGATGAGCTTCAAGTTCAAAAATGTTCGTACGTTGGTCATTCCGTCTCTGGAATGGTGGGATGTCTTGCCTCCATCAAAAGACCAGACTTGTTTGAAAGATTAATCTTGCTCTGCGCTTCGCCAAGGTATGAAATTTCTCTATACTATGGCCTGAATATGCAGTTTACCTAATGACTGCTTCTTATAATTCTGAGATCTATATCCCGGCACCTATTTCTGCAGGTATCTGAATGATGAATCTTACCATGGCGGCTTCGAGCGTGGGGAAGTTGATAGACTGTATTTTGCCATGAAATCTGACTACGCGGCATGGGTTTTGGGTTTTGCTCCTCTGGCGGTTGGTGTCGATGAGCCCTCTGCGGTGAAAGAATTCAGTAGAACAATGATGAATATGAGACCTGAAATTGCTTTTGCAGTTGCCAGGACCATCTTTGAGAGTGATATGAGAAGCATATTACGTGATGTGAAGACCCCAGTTAGCATTATCCAGACTGCTAAGGACATAGTTGTTCCCATGGCTGTCTCACACTACATGCAAGAAAGCCTTGGAGGGAATATGAATTCAGTTGACATACTTGAAGCGGATGGCCATTTACCCCAGCTCACCTCACCCGCCTTGCTTCTACAGGCGTTCAAACAGATCCTTGAAAGCTGAGAAGGCTTCAATGGATGCTCTCACGTACTTCCAATCTGGGAAGAATTTATATTTCTGTATGTCGATCTATAGTTTTAATACATGTTATTCTTCAATACTAATTCCATGGGGACTCAATCTTTTGAAATTTTGGTCCAGAGCATAAATGGGGGCAGTCATGGAAGAATTCCTCCAGAGCGTGTAGATGCTATGATCACTGCATTTTGAAGTTTAAAATGTTATTTGTTCATCTATATGGAGATTGATAGAACACCGTACTGTCGTGCTTTGCTCTTTGTTGAGAACTGTAATGCTTTGAGATAATGTAAGAAGGGATGAGAGGGCATACATATAGAGTATTTGCCTTCACCACATTCCTCTTTGGGTGTGTTTAGATTAAAGGCAAAGTGAGGATTTTCATATGTATCACATTAAACCTGTTTAATTGGGTTTTTAATTGGTTTTTAATATGTATTGATGGAAATAAGTGTTATATTTTTCATTAAATCCTTTTGTATATATTTTATATATACTAAAATGGTTTTAAGTTTGTTTTTAATAGTTGGATACTATTTGAATATTATAATGTTTTTTTAATGTATATTTCAATGATTATATTTATTGGATTTTATTTTATTTTATTTTTTGGCAAGGGGTAGTATTCCTTTAGGGGATCATACTGCATCAACCTTTAGCATGGTTGGATTTTAGTATCTGCTTGGCCTTTAACCATCACTAGCTTCACCGATTTTATTGGATTTAAAATAAAAAGCATTATAGATCTAATTTAATTTCGAATCAAATTTCTTGAGGTGTACACCTTTTTTAAAGTGTTAAATTTGAGGAAAAGCTTGCACACCAAGGGATTTAATCCTCTTAAGACTTGGAGATCCGGAGTTAAGATGGATCTATACTAGTTTAATATGTAGATCTATAGTATGTGCCTACATCCCTCATATGTGAATGTTTTATGGTGCACTACAACATTAGATGTCATTTTGAAGATGTGGTATGAGGGCACTAGAGATGTCAATCCTTGGCTACATATCATGTGGGTTTTTTTCGGTAGAAGAACAATATGTGGTTGCAAAACCTTGAAGTCACTATTGCGAGATTTCATAATCATAAACTAGCTTTAGAAATGTAGACCTAGTGTATTTATGAAGGTAGAAATGATTAAGCTTGTGGGCAACATGAGACAAGGGACACGAGTGAGCTATTGAAGATGGATGAGCTTCCACCCAACAATCATGGGATTTAGAAGGTTGGGTGTGTAGATACAAGACAAATGTGAAGGGTGGAAACGAAGGGACGTGAATGTTGAAGCGAGCATATAAGAAGATGAAGATGAACAGTCTTAAATGTAAAAAAATGTATACAATATACATAGAATAGAAAGGAAATATTGGTGGAATACTTAAGAGAGGGCTTTGAAAGAGGATTTAAGAGATGGATCACTCAAAAAGAGGTCACCATGGCTTCTTTCCTAATAGTAAGTGGATAAGAGAGCATTCTGGTAATGATAAAAACTAGAACTATGTGATTGACCAAGTACTAGAAATTAAAATAATAAATTAAAGTAATTTAAAATAAATCTTTAATACAATAAATTTATATTAATTCAAAACTTTAAATATAGGATTAAGATGCATTAAGAGGATAAATGATATATTTCACTATTTCATTACGATTAAACAATATACCAAAGCATTTGATGGCTAAAATTGATGACATATTCTCGCCAATTGAAATAAGGGTTATAGTAAGGTTCACCCTAATAAGTTTGTATGGGTTAAGTACATGAATCCCCGTAGAATTTAAAAGTTCTATCTAGCATGACATACACGTTTGTCTGCCACGGCAACGTTGTCACACGTGAGTGGTTGTGATGGTCATGGTCCTCAATGTCCATCCATCCTCTAGCGATGAATAGCATACAACTCAAGTAGTTGAGGACCTATTGCAAGAAAGAGACATTCCCTATGCATACCTGTTAATGAGATAATAAAAAAATCTATAATTGTGTTTCTAGTTTTCAATAACTTATTTTTAATACTTTCCCAATACATCGTTTCAAAGAGAATAAATTCTCTGTTAATCAAATTATAAATATACTATTTTTATGACACTTTTATATTCTTTATTGATTTGGACGAATATGTTGGTTTTAATATTTAAATATGTACATTATACTTTACTATACGCTATTTGAATTTTGATCATAAACATGTTCATTATTTTCATCTTTAAATTTTTTAGTATTTATTATTCAAAAAATCACTCCATTTAAAAAATCATTTTGAAAAAAAAATTCCTTTGTTGTTAACTCAAGGCTAATCAGCGCTTACTTCTAAGTTATCGATGATTCCAATTCCCAAGTAAAAAGGAGACAATGCTCCATTACTAACATTTTAAAGTTGGGTAGAGTATAATAAGAGTATTTTAGTTGCTGGTTTGACTCAATCAACAAGTAATAGATGAGTAGTACAAAGTGAATTTATTGTAGAAATTAATAGATTCCAAGAAAATATTAAGATTCTTGGTATCATAGAGAGTAGCCAATCTTTCAAAACCTTGATTTCTCTTCATTTTAGTTTACAACTTGTGGCAGTGGAGGAGGTCCAAAATATAACATTTTAAAGTTGTGTAGATTTATAGCATCACCTCTTACTACCAATCTCTTCACTATTTCAATTAGAAAATAAACTATAACTTAAAAATCCAATCTCTATGTAGAGAAATAATTCCATCTCCAAACAACATGCAAATACCAACTTTAAATACAAAGTCCTTCTTGACTAAAAACTCTTCTAATAAAAAAACAATAATGAGAGTTGTCTTTCTCAAGAAAGCATTCAAATACTTAAGAATATGATTGGATAAATTTCATGTTTAATATTAGGGTTTTCTCATCCAAAAAAAATAACAATGTTAGGATTTCTTTGTTCAAAAAATAAAATAATGTATATATCTAACTTATTTTAAAACTTACTCTCACCTACTTAATATCATCCCATGTATTGACTTACCCTTTAAATATTTTTAAGCACTACACTATAAACCCACTTAATTTGATATTAATGTCTCATTAAAATTTCTCATTTAAAATTTCAAACTTTGCAATCAAATATTCATCCATAATCATATATGTACATGAGCCTTCCTTTAACAACTAAATTGAAATGCACATATATATGTTAATGTTAAGGTCAAATTACCCTTGGGGGTAACATGTTTTCAAAGCAAGTCACAACAATCAACTGCCAATTCGAGAAGTGAGATTGCCTATACTAGTCCATCTCATGAAGTGGGTTATCTAAAGTATGATGTTGTAGATATATATGTCATCTCATTTTTATGATTATATATACATGTTTTATTTAATAAGATGCTTCTTTTGAGCAATTCTCACTTCCCTATAATTGAATTTCGTGGCCTCAAATACTGCATTTCAGTATTATAAGATATTTTCATAAACTTTTATTTATGATTGGAACATTTCGATATTAAACTAGAATTTGTTATTAATTGTTATTATAATTATTAAATCATATTTGTGTAAATTCTCTAATGATGATCCTTCCTTTAATTTTTTTATGAGGGAAATGCCTTATTTTGTTTGACACTTAGTTGGTATATGTTCTAGTTAGGTTTGGATGATTTTGTTTTTCCATTTTGTAAGGATTATAAAATAACTTTAGTGATCCAAATTTAAAGGAAATATAAGCTCATATAACACTTTTGAACATTTCAAATTATGAAGTTCTTATAAATATTTTTGGTTTCAATTTTTATGATTTTTTCATCTTTCATTTTTATAAGTAGTTTTGGTTGCAATTTTCATGAATTTTCCATCTTTCATTTTTTATAATACAACTTATAAGTATATGAGCTTCCCTTAATTAACCACCACACCTATTTGGGTATGTGCTAGACTCATGTAAATTTTTTGAATTATAGAGATCTAGAAAAAATGACGATGACAAAAGAGACACTAAATTCACACACATAAGAAACATCCCTGACATGTACACCTAAGATGTGTACATAAATGGCACACTTAACCCAATCATATAAGCAACACACATAAGTGATGCATTCATGCACTTAAGTATTTCACCTAACCTATGAGTACTATAGCATCACTTGATTTTTCGTGATACACCACATGATGCTCTTGGAGGCATTGTTATTTACATTGATTTTTTTTATTTAAATAGAATTTTTTCATCTCTATTTTTATGGATGTTCAATTTGGTGTCTTCTTTGAATTGTTTTCCATGTCAATTATGCATCTTTGCATCAGCATAGTGTCATTTTGATACCATCTAATGGCTACACCATTTACATTGTGTTGTAAATGTGTTCATTGCATAACTCATGTACATTTTCTGAAAAATATATCAGTGTCATATTGGGGTCATTAATGTTTTATCTTACATCATCTGGGCACTAAATTATCACATGTGTATATCTCTCATTAGCATTCATTTCTGCTCATGTGTTTTTCCTTTACATTGATTATTGTGTTAATATAGTATCACCATTACTATGTACATTGAATATTTCAATATAATTCACACTTTCAATATTTTTATTTTATTGTATTGTGAATGTATTATTAGATTAAAATGTACATAATTATTGCATCATTGATATATATTAGATGCATCATTTGTGGGTCTATATTGTGTTTTGATTATTATTATTAATTTAAATATTAGTAACTATAATTAATATTATTATGATAATTAATTATTAACTTAATTATTATTATTTATCTTCATTATTTCAAAATGATTAATAAATATAACATTTTTTATAATTATACTTTATTATTCATTTTATTATTATTATTTTTATAATGTTTAAAGATTTATGAGATTATTTATCATCGTACATCTATTATACAACACAAACATTCAATTAATTTTATAAGTAAAAAACAATTTGTTTATAACCATAATTGTAAAATTTTATTTAATTAGATTATAAATTAACCTCATTTATTTTCCTACATTACCACCACCCCTCATAAATATCATTGTGTTGTATTTCACATGGGATGAAAAATATCTACACGTGAAAGGCAAAGAAATGAACTTGATACCAAAAATGAATTGAAGTGTCGTGAGTTCCCACTTAATCCTTGGAACCCTCCTCATCCACACTATAACAACGGAATAAAATAACATGATACAAATTAAATAAATAAATGTTAACATTCAAATATGTATAAAAAATCATATAGGTTAAAAAATTATCATCATGGAAGAATATGATAAAGATTTATCTCCCTTGTTATTTTTAGTGATTTTTTATTTGGTTTTAAATTCTTATTTTATGAGTAGATATGGATTTATTTTTTATTTTTTTTATTTTATGATTTACTTTTTTACTTTTGGTACATAATTTTACAATTAGGTTACACATCTCCTCCATACTTGGCTTTAGAGCACTTAGGTACTCTCGGTGCAATAATTCATTTAATTAAATAATAATTACAACTATGCATAAGTTCAAAAACTTTATAGAATTACTAATTAATTGTGAGGGACAATGTTTGCGACCTTTTAAATATATATTTAATGTTCTTTGATTACTAGCACTACTTATTTCACCCCAATGAGTGTGGTACTCTTTTGACAACTCCATAAAAATAGTGTCAAAAATTTCTTGATGCAAAATTTTTCCACTTCCAAATTTTAAAGCCTCTCCTTATGAATCAACCCGTATATCTTCGTGAGAAACCAGTTCTTTTGTTAGAACTAAAAACCTCTCATATTCTCCTAGACCTTAACTTCATGACCCTTGGGCACCCAACCAAACTCATTTTGGCCACTTGAGTCATCCTAGGGCATCTAACCATCACTCATCAAAAAGCCTAATCACCACTGAGATTAATTGTACTACTTTCTCAACTTGAGGGTGCATTCCTCAATTAGAGGACATGACTAGTAGCCAGTCTGAGTTGGGAACTCGGTGATCTTTGCAACTTCCCAAGGATTTCCTTGATTAACTCGCAGGGCGGACTTCCCAAGGAGATCTTGGGAATATATTTATATATATACCTAGTCGCAGGGAAGAAAACGGGGTGCTTATGGAGGAGTGTGTAATAGTCCGATCTCAAGCGAGCCTAATGTTGTTGCGTTCACCGTGGGGAGAGGAAGGCTCCTTGTGAGCCCGATATTGAGCCACATAAGTATTTTAAATATTGTATTGTTGTAGAAGATGTCGAGTTCATTGTTGTAGAAGATGGCAAGTTAACATAAGTAATAATATTAGTATTTTAAATATTGTATTGTTGTAGAAGATATCAAGTTCATCATGTGTTTTCTTGTTAAATGATTTCACTCAAATATATGAATGGTGTTCTTTGTGTTGATGTATCAATTATTCCTAGAGTTATTTGTTGAGATGTACTTAAAGTTCTAATGTATGTAGTTGATATATAAAAGATTTGTATTTGTATTTTGGTTGATAAGATTGACATGATGATTAAACCGATATTATTTCCCTATAAAAGAGGCACAATCATATTAGTTGACTATTGGCTAGTGAGATGTACATAAATGTATCAATTGGGTATGAATGTTATGTACTTATAATTTTATATCATCATCTTCGGAGAATAATGAGCTTGTCAACCTTTGTGACTTTCAATCAGCTTATATATTAAAGACTCATTTATTATGATATAACTATTGTTCTTTTAAGTTAGTTGATTTCTTAAATACTTGTTGATATAATGCGTATGAATACGCATGTCGGGTTAGAAGCTGAGTAGTAGTAAATAATATGAAATATTGTATCTAGTGAATAATTTTGTATACATGTGGGACTACTTTATGTGATCAATCAATCAATTTTTCTATGGTGGAATTCATGTAAATAGGTAGACGACTAACATACTTAGCCTATGCTAACCAATGTTAGGTTGTTCTTATACTTTTGAGCTTACTAGCCTTGCATATGTGAACATAGATTAAGTAAAATTTGAGAAATCTATGGTGAATCCCTTTCCTTAATACTAATAAAGAACTTATGTATGATGTTGTTTCCTTAATACCAATAAAGAAGTATAGATGTGGCCTTAGAACTATTTATGTATATATAAGTATAGATAAAGGTGTCTAGTCGATAAGACCCTAGTCTTACAATTTGTTATTATGAATGCGCAATTTAAATATTTAAATAGGTGAATAGAGTAGCCATCATAACTTAGCACTAATGGAAGGATTGTAAAATTATCAAGTTGATAAGTTACTATATAACATGAGGAAACATAGTTTCTGAAAAGAGAACCATAAATGTTTATGTACTAACACATGAATTATGACAGATGAACGTCATGATCAAAATGGAATGTTGATTATAAATAATCTTGTATGGATATTAGAGATAAAACCACTCAGGAGTGAGTGATGAGTTTTTAACATCTTATTATATTTGTTTTGGTTATATGATCGTATGGGAACTAAAACCAAAGTTTTAAAAAATATTATTAAAGTTTTGACTATAGTGTTGATGTATTTGTAACTTCAGAAGATATTCACTTGTACATATTGTATGCATTACATTTGTACTTTATTGTATCCCCAACGGAGATGTATTATTCCTCTGATTGGAAGTGTCATCATTTGTATTTGCAAGTGTCGCAAGTTATATTGTAAGTGTCGTAACTTATATTTGATGGGTTATTAGACCACTTTGGTGGGGTCGGCCCTGTATGAGTCATGTGGGTTAAAGGGTTATTAGACCACCCTAGTGGGGTCGGCCCAGTGACAAGTGGTAATGGGTTATTACACTCTCCTAAGGGAGGTCGGCCTAGTTAGAGTAAAATACAAGTCAAGTCACTGTATAAATAGAGAGTGTGTCTCTCTCATTCTATTCACTCATTCACTCACTTCGCATTAGTGAGAGAGAGGAGGAGTGCACACAAGTGGAGGAGGAGTAGTTGCTACAGACATTTATCTTTTGGGGATTCATCTTGGTGATATTTGTGTTGGTGCTTATTCTATCTCTAAGGAAGTTGCGGGGTTTTTCACCTTCTTGATGTTCCCCAATAAAATGCTTCGTGTCTCTTATGTTTGATATGTTGTACATGTTGTTCTCTCAGTTAAGTTCCTAGATCATATTGAATTAAATGATGAAAAACTAACATGGTATTAGAGCTAGCCTAAAGGAAGGCATTGTATGGCATTTATGACATTTGTTGCACTTGTGTCAAATTGGAAGATAGCGCATGATATAGTAAAAACTAGTCATCGTGGCACTTTCACTATAAATTAGGTTTGGTGAAGGTTCAGGATCTGAAACTTTTACAGGCCGAAGATGAAATGTTCATGTACCTTGTGTCAGAATATCATCCTCATATTTGTTGTACTGTGTGAGATATGATCTGTACAAGTTAGGGTTTCTGCCTCTTCCAGAATGCAGTCCTAAACAGGTGACCTAGGCACAAAGGTCATATCTTGGGCTAGGAAGCTCCAAATGGAATTCCGTAAAAAGTGTCATTTAGGCAATGGACTTTAGTTTCACAAGTCCAAGATTCAAAGGCCGAAGTTGAAATAGTGACACGTGGCACTCCATACAAGTTCACTAAGTTGTTTCATCCCATAAACATGTCATGTTGCGACACTTAGCATATCTCTCTGATGGAGAATCCATTTGAGGTCATATCTGTGGGGTTGTAAAGATGACAGGTCATTCTACCACATGCCAAAGTTTTTTGGCTTGTCACTGCTGCGGGAAATTAGGGTTTTTGCAAAAATTGGATTTTTTGGAATCTGAGACCATAGCTGGATGCTCCTCATCAAAATAGAAATTTAGAGACCAAGATCGAAGTTTTTGGTTGGGTAGAACCCCGGGCTCTATCAAACCCTAGTTCAGGATTTTGACTAGAAAACCAGAATTTGACAGAAGTTGCAGATCCGAAACTTTCAAAGTCATTTTTGAGGGGTCAAATTTTTGGAGCTTTCAAAATCTGAGCACACCAACTTGCTCGCCTTATTCATATGCATCTCCATGTCTAGACAGAAGTTTGAAATTCCAAGTTTGAATTTTTAAGGTTTCTCTGACAAACCCTAATCCAACTCCAGATCCAGTTTCAGCAAATCAAAGTGGATTGGGTTAATCCTAGAAGAGAATGAATTGGACAACTACATAAGTGAAGAAGTTCCGGTTCCAGAGGGAGATGAGGCTATGGCCTTACATAAGAAGACTACAAGCAATCCCGACAAGTATGACTTGAGGAGATACAGGTATGTTTTGAAATATGTTCATGATTAAGCTTATGATATGTTTGTCTTCATATTATTGAGGTTAGTACAATATTGATTAATTTTAAACGTGTCTTATCACCTTAGTAAAAGTATGAATGCATGTGAATGATAGAAGACATTCATTGATTAGGGTTATGACACTTATGATTGTACTAATGCACTGTGGTGTTGTATGAGGATGATGTTGTCCGCTAACATGAAAGGTACATCAAGAAAGACAAATCAAGTACTAGATCAAGAACATATGACCATGGTGACATGAAGACAAAAACTCATCCATAGTCATTGATCACATAGAAGCTCTACTTACAAGGTATGTATAATTTGGTTCTACAATGGTTAACTTATGAGATATGCAGGTTACTAGCACAAGTCATTGAAGAGAAGAAGAAGACATTATGTGAGTATGTTAGACATAACTAGAAAGCATGATAATCCAGGTATGTTTTTCCTATATCAAGTTAGAATCCTACCTTGTGTTAGGATCTCATATAAGTACACTGTTGTATGATTGATAATGATTATTCATGAAGTTATAGGTGTGAGTAATCATGGGTTTATGCATATTATGCTTCTTACTTTGTTTGATGATATGACAAACTAGAAGAATCCTATGGTCAAATAAGAATATGCATGAGTAAAAGAAGTACTCCCTGAAACATTGAATACTAACACTTGTGACAAATTACCTGTGTATGAAATGATCATGACCATACATATTTAATCATAATGTTTTGATAGTATTGAGATTATACTAATGCATGTATGATTATGTATGAGATCTTGAGGATGACACAATGATGACACTATTGCACACTTAGCATGCACAGTGGTCCAGGATGGATATAAGTTCAAAGACATATAATCCAGGAAGCAAAGATCAAGAGGGAGCACACTCTAGTAGCTTCTGCAAGGAAGAAAAGATCAAGAGGGAACACACTCCAGTATCTCCTGCAAGGAAGTAAAGATCAAGAGGGAGCACACTCTAGTAGTTTCTGTAAGGAAGCAAAGATTGAGAGGGATTCCACCCAACAACCAAACAAAGATAATTATTTGAATTGTCATTTATTATATATATGATTTTGTCCAGTCATATGCTCCTAGATTTAGAATGTATATTATGCATATTAGAAAAGTTGCATTAATGAACAAGATACTACTACTATGCAAGTAATGGTTAAGTGGCCTATGGTACTATACAACATTCCATTGCTACTTATCTAGAATGAAACCTCTTTGCTGACATGTTAGGAGTTGTGCACACTCTTAACAAATGTTCTGGTAGAGATGGAAGGCATCTATAAAGTTACCGTGTGAATATAGGATATGGATGAATGTTGTATTGAAGCATTGGATAAGATAATTGCATGATTGTATGGCATATATTCTTATGTGTAAGATTTTGTTCTGAAAACTATGACAAGTTTCTAATCATGCAATTGAATTTGACTTGTAGGAAAGATTGTGTACAAAAACGCCTACAAAAGAAGGACTACAACATTTGTTCCAACAACAAAGTTCAAGAAAACTATCTATTGAAGATATTGAAGAATCTAAAGTTCCCAGGATCCGAGATGCAGTAATGGAAGAATGCCATGATCGAGGAATACTAGTCGATCATGAAGAATGATGTTTGGGATGCGGTCCCAAGACTAGAAGGGAAGTCTGTTGTGAATTCCAAGTGGATCTATGAGATCAAGCATGCTGCAGATGGTAGTATAGAGAAATACAAGGAAAGGTTTGTGGCTCGTGGCTTCTCCCAGAAAGAAGTGTTAGATTATGAAGATATCTTTGCACCTGTAACCAGATACACTTCCATCAGAACAGTACTTGCTCTAGCTGCAGTGATGAAGTGGAAGATACACCAAATGGATGTCAAGACAACTTTCTTGAATGGTGTAGTCGAAGAGGAAGTGGAGCATCCACTCATATTTGAGACACATGACAGGGAGTCACATGTGTGCAAATTGAAGAAATCCTTGTACGGTTTGAAACAAGCACCCAGGACATGTTACGGCAGGATAGACAACTTCCTAACTAGTTTGGGATTTACCAAGAGTAAAGCAAATTCCAATCTTTACTACAAGGTTGAGGAAGGAAATCCAGTGATACTCCTACTAAATATAGATGACGTGCTTGTGACAGGTGAGATTGGGTTGATTGTTGATACGAAGAGGAAGCTTGCTGCCGAGTTCGAGATGTAGGACTTGGGAATGATGCATTACTTTCTAGGTATGGATATGTGGCAGAATGCAGATGGAATCTTCCTTGGACAAGGGAAGTATGCAGTAGAGATCCTGAAGTGGTTCGGGATGATGGACTGCAAGGCCATGGCCACACCTATGGCATCGAACTTGAAGCTATTGACTGATGCTTCATCAGAGTCATTTGATGCCATGATGTATCATCAGATGATTGGGTCCTTGATGTACCTAACGAACACGAGACCATATATTTTTCTTTGTTGTGAACACCTTGAGCTAGTTCCTGACAGATCCTAGACATGTTCACTTGATTGTTGTAAAGCATATTCTGAGGTACATTAAGGGTATGGTTGATTATGGGCTCAAGTATGATGCGAATCAAAAGTTTAACCTAGAGGTTTATGTTGATTCATATTGGGCACACAATGCTGCACATAGGAAGATCACTTCGGGGTGTTGCTTCAGTATGGGATCAGGTGTGATCTCTTGGTTTAGCAGGAAGCAATCCTGCATAACACTAAGTACGGTCGAAGCAGAGTATGTCACAGCTTGTTCGGCTAGTTGTGAGGAAGTATGGCTAAGGAAGCTACTATCTGATTTATTTGATCTCCATATGGATGCTATGTATCTATTGTGACAACAAGAGTTGTGTGAATTTGTCAGAGAACCCAGTGTTCCATGACAAGTCAAAGCATATCGAGATCAAATATCACTATATCAGGGATATGGTGCATAGAGGAGCAGTGAATCTCCAGTATGTTGCGAGGGATGAGCAGATTGCAGATGTGTTGACCAAACCACTAGCCAAAGTGAAGTTCGAGTACTTTAGAGAGAGGCTTGGTGTACTTCAGATCGAGGTTCCTTCCAAGGGGAAGTGATGCGTCTAGAAGATGCAGTTGCACATGGGATTTTCCAACATGGTTGTAGATGTGTTCTCCCATGGTCGTGATGTAATTGCTGAGCCATTCTCACATGGTGGTAGATGTGTTCTCCCATGGTGCAGATGTAAGGTCTGGAGCCATTCTCACATGGTGGTAGATGTGTACTCCCATGGTGTAGATGTAAGGGCTGAAGCCATTTTTCACATGGTGGTAGATGTGTTCTCCCATGTCAGTGGTGTAAGTGTTGTATGATGTGCATCTGGGCTGTGCTCCGTGGACGATGAGATGATCTAAAGAGGATGATCATGTGATGATGATGTGCATCAGAATGATGTACTATATGATGATGATCAGTATGATCATGAGTATTAGGATGATACTCTGTTGTCATGGACAAGTTGTGCAGGATCACATGTAATAAGTCCTGGAGATCCGGACAGGTTGTGCTAGGCACGTAAAAATCCTGGGATGCTCTTTAGAGATCTTGTAGGTTGCAAGACACTCTTTTAAGGTTTTGCGAGTTCACATGGAATCAGTCCTGCAGATCTGGACAGGTTGTGCTAGGCACGTAAAAGTTCTGGGATGCTCTTTAGAGATCTTGCAAGTCGCAAGACACTGTTTTAAGGTTTTGTGAAGGTCACATGTAAAAGATCCTGGGAGATCCGATAGGTTGAGCAATAAGCTCATAAAAGTCCTTGGATTCTCTTTCGAGGTTTTGTTGATGCACGTAATCATCCCTGAGGATTCCACAGGATGGCCAGATATGATGAAGACCTACAGGAGGCTAGGCCTACAACCAACATGAAAAAGGGTTGGCTCTATAGAACTTCCTATGATGCAAATAATTGAGAGATAGCACTAGTGATCGAGATGACGAGTACAGCAGCAGTGACGATGATGCTCTGTGATCCAGTGACGATGATCCAGCTCCATAATTGAAGACTTGTGCCTATATGTGTTGATGACCTGTGTCAAGAGAATACCGTCCTAGTTAAGAGGGAGTGTTAATGTATTTGTAACTTCAAAAGATATTCAATTGTATATTGTATGTATTACATTTGTACTTTATTGTATCCCCAACAGAGATGTATTATTCCTCCAATTGGAAGTGTCGTCATTTGTATTTGCAAGTGTCGCAAGTTATATTGTAAGTGTCGTAACTTATATTTGATGGGTTATTAGACTACCTTGGTGGGGTCGGCCATGTATGAGTCATGTGGGTTAAAGGGTTATTAGACCACCCTAGTGGGGTCGGCCCAGCGACAAGTGGTAATGGGTTATTAGACTCTCCTAAGGGAGGTCGGCCCAGTTAGAGTAAAATACAAGTGAAGTCATTGTATAAATAGAGAGTGTGTCTCTCTCATTCTATTCACTCACTTCGTATTAGTGAGAGAGAGGAGGAGTGCACACAAGTGGAGGAGGATTAGCTGCTGCAAACATTTATCTTTCGGGGATTCATCTCGGAGATCTTTGTATTGGTGCTTATTCTATCTCTGAGGAAGTTGCGGGGTTTTTCACCTTCTTGGTTTTCCTCGGTGAAATGCTTTATGTCTCTTGTCTCTTGTCTCTTATGTTTGATATGGTGTACATGTTGTTCTCTCAGTTAAGTTCCTAGATCATATTGAATTAAATGATGAAAAACTAACATATAGATCATCAGTATATGCATGACTTGTTGAAAACAAGAGCATTATATATATTATGCATAAAATATGGTGATCATATTGCAAGGGTTTGAATAAAGATCAATGGTTGATATATAGTGACAATTAAATAATCAAAGCAAATAAAAAGTTAATGAGTAGAAGTTGATCAGTAAATAGGTGAACGTATTGTTGACGGATTGATGATATGATGTTGCGACTAACTATCTGTGAAGTTGCAATAGATTCAAAGGACTTGGTGATGACAATAAATAATGGAGCCATGATGATAACCAAGTTTATGTGTCTCATGTTGTGATTGATAGTGAATGTGGACTGAAAATAATATGATAATTATTAATGAGTCATGAAACGGAGAAAGACAAATATAAAAAATGAGAAACACCAAGCGGCAAAATTGATGATCCGGCTCTACTATGACAAAATAATTTCCTGGACTCAAGCAAGAGAGCTTGAGTGGAAAATAAAATAATTTCTTGGACTCAAGCAAGAGAGCTTGAGTGGAAAAAAAATATTTCTTGGAGTCAAGCAAGGGAGCTTGAGTGGAAGAGAGAAAGAGACGATGATCATCAATGGAAAGACATAGGTGTACAAATTAAAAATAACATCTAAGGAATAGGATGTTGTTTTGATGGGTTTTGAGAAGGAAACTTTTTGAATAGCAATCAAAAGATGAGTAATCTCAAAATCTTAAAGCCCATAAGACCACACATAATTGGTGACATATCTCAAGGGAGAGCTTTGTGTTCAGTGAAGTGTTGCTGAAGTCCCAAATCTCAAGGGAATGTTTAAATTCAACAAAGTGTTGTTGAAATCTTTCAGCTCCATGATATAACAATGGAACATAGGGTAAACGTTTCCAATTAAATGGTCAATTAGCTTCCCTAATGTTCAAATATATGCAAATATTACCATAAGTAATGTGAAAATCAACTAAACTAGAGGAATAATGTCAAATTTTGGGATTGGATGCGCAAAAATATTTGATATGATGTTTTTAACTTGTGAATGAAGGGTATGCTTATTGCAATTCAAGAACTAGCTAAGAATCCGAGAATTGGGAGTGAAGGATGTCCTCCAAAAGATAAGTAAATTATTGTTTTACTCATACATTCTTTTGATTTATATTGAAAAATGATAATGTATTATGTTGCTTTATGGTGGAATATTTCCTTGAATGACAAAAATAATGTGTTACAAAATAACTTGTTGCTTACGTTATGATTAAAACTGAAAAATGACATGTTTATGCTTGCAAAAAGTTTTTTTTGGAAGACCTTGTATGGGTTATGTAAAGTGTAGGTTATGGAAGAAAGAGGAGAAATAACAACATGCACGAAGGGTAGAAGCTCAAAGACGTTTAAAAGTCGAGGATGAGGAAATAAAATATTTCCAACACCGAGGACGGTGTTAGCTTTAAGGGGGGGAGGATGCAATGTCCCTCTTTTAACCCCTACTCTTCTACAATCTAAAATTTAACTATATACTTGTTTTTGGTGAGGATCAAGGCCCAGGCCCCACCAATAAACCTTGTGAGCATTGTTTTTTATTATCCTAAGTTGTAATTGTTGATAGTAGACTTAGGAGACTGCGGGCATGATGCAACTTAACGATGGGGGTATGAATCCACTAGGGGGATAAGTGCATGATTGGGAATCCACGCGATTATGTTAGTGATGACGGATGTCATCTTGATTCCTTGTGCACTGGATGAGGAATAATTACTCACCTAAAGGTCTAAATATCTAAGGTAGTATTCTAAGTTGAAGAAAGTATTGATTAGACTAAAATACTATCAAGATTTTATAATATCATTTAAATGAGATCCTGATTAAGACATAAGAGAGTAAGAGAGTCCTCGATAAGTCTCTAACCTAGTGGATTCGTTTCCCAGCTTGGGGGTGGCCTCTCTTTGGTAGAAATATACACCAGACAGAGAGCCAAATGGTTGGGAGGAAATTTGTAGTCATGCCATTAGTCGCTTAGTCTATATTGAGCTATATAAGTATTTTAAATGTTGTATTGTTGTAGAAGATGTCAAGTTCATCATGTGTTTCCTTATTAAATGATTTCACTCAAATATATGAATGATGTTCCTTAGGTTGAAATATCAATTGTGCCTTAGAGTTATTTGTTGATATGTACATAAAGTTAATGTATGTAGTTGGTTTATAAAAGACATGCATTTGTATTTTGGTTGATAAGATTGACATGATGATTTTAAACCAGTGTTATTTCCCTATAAAGGAGGCACAATCATATTAGTTTATTATTGGCTAGTGAGATGTACATAAGTGTATCAATTGGATATGAATGTTATGCACTTATAATTTTTTATAATCATCTTTGGAGAATAATGGGCTTGTAAACCTTTGTGACTTTCAACCAACTCATAGATTAAAGGATCCTTTATTATGATATAAATATTGTGCTTTTAAGTTAGTTGATTGCTTAAATACCTGTTGATATAATGTGTATGCATGAGCATGTCAGGTTAGAAGCTAAGTAGTAGTAAATGATATGAAATATTGTATAGTGAATTGTTGGTTGTGGAGCCAGATCTTCCGGTCTCATAGATGATGATTCAGCCGTGTCCGTACCCTAGGTTTGGTTATGATCCCAGCCCGACGCTCAGGGAAATATGTATTAGGTTTTATGCATTGTAAGTATCTCTAAGATCAAGAGAGAGACTGTGAGACAGTAAAGAGGAAGTGCAGTAGTTGTGCTGCAGGTTGTATCCCTTCACTTTGCTAGACGAAATAATAATAAGGACTGGAAACTTCAATGTGGACGTAGCCCAAGTTGGGGTGAACCACGATATATATGTGTCTCTCTTGTAATGTGTGTGTGATTATATTTGCATTTCTGTTTATTGTTATTTCTCTGTGATCCTATTTTTCTAACAATTGGTATCAGAGCCGAAGGTCTATTTGGCAGATAAACCTGCAAGAAGCTAGGTTTTCTGGTTCGAGTGGGAGCAATGGCAGAAGAAGGAAAGTTTAAGGTCGAGAAGTTTAACGGCCAAAACTTCCAGTTATGGAAGATGCAAATGGAGGACTATCTATACCAGAAGGATCTATTCCTACCGTTGGGAGGAAGAGCAAAGCAGCCGATGGCCATGAAGGATGAAGAATGGGAGGTTCTTGACAGAAAGGCTCTGGGAACAATACGGTTGAGCCTGGCTTCGTCGGTGGCTTTCAATATCTCAAAAGAAACCACAACGAAGGGTTTGATGAACGCATTGGGTAAGCTGTATGAAAAACCCTCGACCTCCAACAAGGTATTTCTAATGAAGCGTTTATTTAATATGAAGATGTCTGAACGTGGATCTGTTACTGATCATTTAAATGAGTTTAATACGGTTACAAATAAGCTAAGTTCTGTAAGAGTGAACTTTGATGATGAGGTTAGGGATCTTTTAATCTTGTGTTCATTGCCAGAAAGCTGGAATAGCTTGGTCATGGCTATAAGTAATTCTATCTCTGGTTCAAACACCTTAAAATTTGATGATGTTATTGGTGTTATTCTTAGTGAGGAAATGCGAAAAAAAAGCACAGATGAGACATCAGGTAATGCATTGACCATGGAAAGCAGGGAAAGAAAAAAGGAGAGAGGAAAGAGCTAAGGTAATCGTGGCAAGTCTAAAACGGGAAGATCCAAGTCCAGACTGGAAAAAATGGAGTGCTGTAACTGTGGAAAGAAAGGACATCTGAAGAAAGACTGCAGATCTCTAAAGAAGAAAGGAAATGCACATAAGGAAACTACCCAGAAAGAAAATGTAGCAGGTGATGTGTTACAAGATGCTTTGATTCTTGCATTAGATAATACTAGTGATTATTGGGTAGTAGATTCAGGAGCTTCATGTCATGCTACACCCCATAGGAAATACTTTCATGAGTATGTTCCTGGCGATTTTTGAAATGTTTTATTGGGTGATGATGAGCCATGTAAAATTGTTGGAATGGGTAAGGTATGGATAAAATTTAAGAATGGAACTGACTGGTTGTTGAAAGATGTTAGGCATATTCCTGCTATGAAAATAAATCTGATCTCAACAAGGCAGTGGGGAGATGGCGGTTGTCTATCTACATTTGGAGAAAAGTGGTGAAAGATCACTAAATGATCAATGGTGATAGCAAAAGGAGACAGGATAGGTACGTTGTATTTATGTTCTCAGAATACTGACCATTCTATATCTTTAGCTTCCATAGGAACAAATACAGCATTGTGGCATCATAGGCTTGGCCACATGAGTGAGAAGGGGATGCAGATTCTCCACTCAAGGAAGTAGTTGCTAGATTTGAAGCAGGTAAGTTTGGAATTCTGTGAAAACTGTGTTTATGGAAAACAGAAGAGAGTAAGATTTCTCAGGGTTGGGAAACAGAAGAAGAATGAAAAGTTAGAGGTAGTGCATACATATGTATGGGGACCAGCTCAGGTACAATCTCTTGGTGGCTCTCATTATTATGTTACATTTATTGATGATGCAACTAGGAAAACTTGGGTTTATTGCAATAGACAGAAAAATGATGTGTTTGCTACTTTTAAGAAGTGGAAAGCTTTGGTTGAGAATGAGACAAGGAAAAGGTTGAAGTGTCTCAGATCTGATAATGGAGGTGAGTACTGCGGCAAGGAGTTTGATAGTTATTGTTCATACCATGGGATTCGTAGAGAGAAGACAGTCCCAGGAACACCACAAGAAAATGGTGTGTCAAAAAGGATGAATAGAACGATCATGGAGCGTGCAAGGTGTATGAGACTGCATGCAGGGTTGCCCTTACGGTTTTGGGTGGATGTTGTAAATACTGTTGTTTATTTAATAAACAGAGGACCTTCAAGTGCTTTGGATGGTGATATTCCAGAGGAGACATGGATAGATAAAAAGGTAAACTACTCATTTCTGAGAACGTTTGGTTGTGAAGCATTTGTCCATATTGATAAAGAAAATATAACAAAGCTTGAAGCTAAATCCAAGAAATGTACCTTTATTGGATATGGGGTTGATGATTTTGGTTATTGTTTATGGGATTATGAAAATCACAAAATCATTAGAAGTAGAGATGTCATATTCAATGAAAGGGTCATGTATAAAGATCAGTTGCAGGGAAAGAAACAGGAAAAGGAAACCACAGAGTACACAACACTTGATGAAATTCAAGAAAATGAAGTTCCAAAGGTGCCAAAAAATCAAGAACAACAGCAAGTACCTGAAACTCCTGCAACTACAAGAAGATCTACCAAGTTAAGTAGACTCCCTGAACGATACTCTCCTTCAATGTATTATTTGTTGATGACTGATGCTAGTGAACCAGAATGTTATGAAGAAGCAATGCAGGTGGAAACTAGAAAGAAGTGGGAGCAAGGCATGAATGAGGAGATGAATTCATTGGTAGGAAACCAGACTTAGGATCTAGTTCACTTGCCTGCTGGTAAAAGAGCATTGCAGAACAAATGGATTTACAGGTTGAAGGAAGAATAAGGAGGCAAGAAGCAGTAAAAGGCCAGACTTGTTGTAAAGGGGTCTGCACAGAAGAAAGGTATAGATTTTGATGAAATATTTTCTCTTGTTGTTAAGATGACTTCAATTAGGACTATCTTAAGTCTAGTGGCGGTAGAAGATTTGCATCTTGAACAGTTAGATGTAAAAACAACCTTTCTCCATGGGTATTTGGAGGAAGAGATATATATGAAACAACCAAAAGGGTATGAGGTCAAAGGTAAGGAGAATTTGGTGTGCAGGTTGAAAAAGAGCTTGTATGGTTTGAAGCAAGCTCCAAGGTAGTGGTATTTAAAATTTGACAGGTTTATGATAGAACAAGGTTATAGTAGATGTCATTCTGATCACTGTGTTTATTTCAAGAAGCTAGACAATGAAATATACATTATCTCGTTACTATATGTGGATGACATGCTTGTTGCAGGGTCTAACATGCAGAATATAAATGTACTCAAAAGGAAGCTAGCTAATTCATTTGCGATGAAGGATTTGGGTGCTGCAAAGCAAATCCTTGGTATGAGAATAACAAGAGACATGAAAAATTGCAAATTGACATTGTCAGAGAGAGAGTACAAACAAAAGGTGTTGGAGAGGTTCAGAATGCAGAATGCAAAACCAGTAAGTGCACCTTTAGCCAACCATTTCAGTCTAAGTAAGGAAATGTGTCCCAAGACACAGGAAGAGACAAATTACATGTCCAAGATTTCCTATCAATCAATAGTTGGCAACTTGATGTGATCCATGGTGTGCACAAGATCAGATATTGCACAAGCAGTGGGAGTTGTGAGCAGATATATGAACAATCTAGGTAAAGAACATTGGAAGGCAGTACAGTGGACTCTCAGGTATTTGAGAGGTACCACCACTCAGGCATTATATTTTGGAGGTTCAGACACTGTTCTACAGGGATATGTTGATGCAGATATGGCAGGTGATAAGGATAGCAGGAGGAGCACCACAGGGTATGTGTTTACTGTAGGTGGAACTGTAGTAAGTTGGATTTCAAGACTGCAGAAGGTTGTTGCACTTTCAACAACAGAAGCAGAGTATGTTGCTATTACAGAGGCTAGTAAAGAGATGATTTGGTTGCAGAGGTTTATGGAGGAAGTGGGTAAGAAGCAGAAGGATAGTAGGTTGTATAGTGACAGCTAGAGTGTCATTCATCTCGCAAAGAACTCAGCATTCCATTCCAGGACTAAACATATACAGCTCAAGTACCATTTCATACGCTCTGTTCTGGAAGATGAACTGTTGAAGCTGGAAAAGATACATACTAGCCAGAATCCTGCAAACATGCTCACAAAGGTAGTGACTGGAGAGAAACTAATTTCCTGCTCGGTTTCAGTTGGATTTCTAGCATGAAGGTGAAAATGAGAAAGTTTCCAAGTCCAAGGTCCAGCAAGTACAACAACGGTGGAGTTGTTGTGATCAGTCTCCAAGTGGGAGATTGTTGGTTGTGGAGCCAGATCTTCCAGTCTCATAGATGATGATTGAGCCATGTTCATACCCTAGGTTTGGTTATGATCTCGGCCCGACACTCAGGGGGTCCGGGGGAAACGCCCTTGAGAAAATGGGGGTTCGGGGGCATAGCCCCCGAGAAAATTTTTTGGGGCTGTTTTCTCTAGCTGTTTTGCGGGCCCATGGTTTTGGTTAATCCATGGTATTTTCCCATTGTATTTCCTCTATAAAAGAAAGACATTGTAATACGGCTAGGGAAAGATGTATTAGGTTTTATGCATTGTAAATATCTCTAAGATTAGGAGAGAGATTGTGAGACAGTGAAGAGGAAGTGCAGTGGCTGTGCTGCAAGTTGTATCCCTTCACTTTGCTAGATGGAATAATAATAAAGACTAGAAACTTCAGTGTGGATGTAGCCCAAGTTGGGGTGAACCACGATATATCTGTGTCTTTCTTGTAATGTGTGTGTGATTATTTTTGCATTTCTATTTATTGTTATTGCTCTGCGATCCCATTTTTCTAACATGAATAATGGTATACACATGTGAGACTACTTTATGTGATCAATCATTTTTTGCTATGGCAACATTCATGTAAATAGGTAGATGACTAACCAACTTAGCCTATAATAACCAATGTTAGGTTGTTCTTATACTTTTTATCAACTAGCCTTGCATAGGTGAACATAGATTAAGTAACATTTGAGAAATCTATGGTGAATCCCTTTCCTTAATGCCAATAAAGAACTTATGTATGATCTTGTTTCTATTTTTCCAAAGGGTTGACTTGTAGAGGGATTGCTATTTTACATCATGATATTGGTGAACTTTAGTTAAAGGAATAGAAGTAACTTATTCTCTTTTAAAGTATGAATGGATAAACCATATAATCCTATGAAAATCAGTGTTTTACAAAGGTAGGATTAAAGATTTATTCAAAGAAGATGAGTCTCAAGTTAAATAAGTCTATATGTAAATAACAAGAATGTTTAACTAAGATGTTTAGTATTATAAGACTAACGTGTTTGGTTGTTGGATGATTGAAAGGAAAAATTCTACACCCCATTCCCTCAAGATCGCATCGAGGATATCAGATGTGTTATAGGAGGGAGAGGAGGGGAGGATTGATATAGCTAGGTTGCAACCCCCTACAATACCACATACAAAGTGAATTTCCTCCACAATTGGTGTAAACAAAATTCAATCCAATTATCAAACAACCGACCATGACAGTCTACAAATTAATTGATAACCAGCACAAAGTCACTATAATAACAAACCACCCAACAAAAGTAACCACACATTTCTACAATTCAATTGAAAATAAGTAGAAATACCACAGTAAAATAATGCATAATTTATTATATAGATTAGTCAATATCTTGAACATCCAATACAATTGCAAAGACTATGCGTAGGTAGATTCCATGACTATCCACAATGAGAAACCAAATCAATGGAGAGACAAAGGCCCTTTACTCATTACCAAAATTCATATATATGGGTGGCATTGCTCCATGGGTTTTGGCCATACAACTAACATAATTGTTCAAATTTCAAATACAATGCTTCACATTTTAGTGGTTGACAAAAAAATAGTAAGTAATAAAATATTTCACTAGATCACAAATTTTTAAATCACAAAATAGAACCAAGCCTAATATAACGCAAGAAAATGTGTATGATAGCTATATTTCCATGATGCTCCTTCATGAGTCTCCCCAAGTTAGAAAATGTAAACATCTTTCTACGGGATTGTTGATAAATCAACAATAATTGAGTGTCCTTATCTTTTATTTGTTTTCTTATTTCACCTCTTCCACACTCATATTTCAACACTCTCCAATCAACATCCTTTTCCATACCCTTTCTAATATGCAGGTCTTTCTACTTTGCAATATAGGAACCTCATACCCATAGTTAACTTTTCTATATTCCTCACTTAGTTCACCTTCATCAAAATCATCACCATCTCTTCTACCACTTGTGACAACTCATTCATCCCTAGCCACTACTATAAATCTTGCCCAGTGGGGCTCACTACCATAAAATTCTCCCTTTCATTGGTTCTTACTACCTCCCCATCCTCCATCTTCTACACGATTACCATTATCTCAATGAAATCCACTAAATTTTGTTGCTTAACTATGTCCTCATTCTTCTTTTCTTTTATTTCTACAAACATCTCCCTTTTATTCTATTGTGTTTCATCTTAACTTTCTTGCATCAAATCTTCCTTTCGTAGCTACATTATTTTTTGTTTGTTATGCTTCACTTTCTTTTCTTTTGGTGCACATTCCACTTCATCCACAACAAAGTCAACAAACAAAGTGTTATGGGATTAAACAATCCATTAATATCTCTCCATTATTACAGTTACAATTTCATCATCTCCTTGCAACTCTACTACTCCAAAACCACTATCTTCTATAGTACTAGATTTTGTTGTAAAATCAAACACTTTTACAACATCTCTCTCTCTTGCAACTTTGTTGAAGCTTCTTGAGTGTTTCACATAAACTTCTTTACATCAATATTTTTCTTGCAGTCTTTCATTATGAATCCCCTCTTATCACCCTCCTTTAGCATGATACCCATGACATGCATTGCACACACTCTTTCCTGATCATTTTCCTCATCAACATGCACCCCACTTTTATAATCAACACTCTCTACAACCACAAATTCAAGATATTTTTTTCTTTTTATATTTCTCCTCTCACTACCTACTCTTATGCTTTCTGTTCATTTATAACTTTTCAACTATCAAGGGAAAATGATAAGCTATTCTAGTGACTATATCTTCTTTTCACGTATCTTCCTTCTGATAGACAACTTCAATCCATCCACAAACTACATGATATTTTCTTGACTATCTCATACAAAACTAGTTCTCATGGTTGTGCTAGAAAATAATTCAAAATATTCTTACTCATTTATATTCTTCTACTTCAACTTCTCTTATATTCTCTTCATTTTCAAAGTATACTCATAATTTAGAAATTTATCTCTCTATTTGATGATCATCTTCTCTTAGTTTTGCATCTTTTCTATGTCTCTCAATTTTTTATCCCTCTTCATTTACTAATTCTTATATTATACAATGTATAAGTATTGATGGACTTAGGATGAAGACTATGAAAACACAATCCCTTGTAGGTTTTTCTAACAAACATACCATTTGCAAGATTATTTCCTAGTATCCCATTCTCTCTAGGGAAGAATTTAAATGTTATAAATATAAAGATTGGTAATCATCAGAGAAGAACTATCTAGCAACAACTCCAAAATAACACATGTAACAATTAAGCATTAAATCATAGTCTTAGTCACCCAACCTACCCTTAAGTGTGGTGATGTGGATATGGGCTCAATGCTAACTTTCGCTTCTATACAAATTGTTAACATGATTAAGCACTTTTGTAGTGGAGTGAAGAGGAAATATGAATATGATCATTCACATTTAGAATACTAAATAGTGTCTCCATTGATTTTGGAGGTAGTAAGATGCCATGTGATAGAAAAAATGTAAGACCAATATAAGAATGTGAGAAAGCTTCATGTTTATGATGAAGTTTTTGGGATTTAACTTCCTTTTAAGAGATTGGTGCATCTATGTAATCTATGTTAAGGTGTGTACCACATAGTCTGACATAATAGCCATGACAAGTTTGCTAATCAATGCCCACTTGCAAGAGCATGTTGTGAGTGTGTTAACCACAATTTTGAGAAATTAGACCTTAATGAACTATATAACACTACCATGCTTTCACCAACCTAATTGTAGTCTTGTGGCTGATAATAAGTCCAATATGTGTTCAATTATACATCCAATTGCTTTGGAGCTCTCATGTATCTCATTAGAAGTTATAAACATACCTAAATTGGTTATTAGTCATAACTAATTTAAAGACATAATCAAAATCTCTCTTGGACCTAAGGGTTATGTAATGCATATTAAATCCCAATTTAGAATTATTAGTGAAAATTTGAAAATATATCTTAAGTTTGAAAAAGTGCGGCATTGCAACTTTCACACCAGCAAAGGGATACAAACAATATAATATCAAATCCATGTTCTAAATCAATATTATACTTTTTTATATGAATGTATTTATTATGGATACACATATTATTTTTATATTTTTATTTTTATTTTATTGTTTTAATATATTGATTTATATCAATATAGATCATTTTAATTTTGGTTGTATATAATATGGAAATTGATAAAATCTCTTAATGTACAAACATTTCCTCAAATTTTGCACTAAAAAAAAAATTGCATTTCAAAGGATTTGATGTATATGTGTTCTTCATACATTTAGTGTTGATGTACCTAATTATTCTATGGGACATATTGCTATAAATAAACATAATTATTCTTTCGAACATATTGCTATAGATACACCTAATTATATTGACCTAATTATTTTATAAAACATATATATGCACCTAATTACTAGTGTTAGATGCACCTAATTATTCTACTAGACATATTGCTATAAATAAACATAATTATTCCTTCGAACATATTGCTATAGATACACCTAATTATTATATAAGACATATATATGCACCTAATTACTTTCTAATTCATTGATTAAAAACAAGAAAGAAAAATATTAATGATATTTTAATATTATTATTTTTAGGAGCATCAAAATTATTATTATATTATTTTTACTTTTATAAAATATTATTATTTTAAAAAATTTTAAATTTTCTAGAAATGCATAACTTAACCGAAATTAGAAAAAACTAAAAAATTCTATAACATATATTTTGCTAAACTCAATCTTCAAATTTACATATAAATAGAAAATTAAAATTTACTCAAAACTAAAAAATTAAAACCATTCATAGCCAAAATTTTAAATGTTAAAAATAAAAATAAATATATAGATAGATAGATAGATAGATAGATATAATGCATGCCTAGCTAGTAGAAAGATCACATAAACCTTGAGAGAGAAAAAAAAAAGTAAGACAAATTTGAGATAAAAGGATTAATTATATTATATCAAAATGAATTAAAAAACTAATGATATACTCTACTACAATATGGAGGTTGATCAACTTTCCAAACAGGCCCCCGGAGATTTGGATGGTCACATCTTTGTTAAAGAATGTAGAGAGATCTATGTGCAAGACTAAACGTTTGCAGTTTGCTTGATTTGGAAGTCTAGTCTAGACTTGCATGATTCTAGTTTTTTTAGTAGAAGAGATAAGTATAGCTTTTTGGTATGTGCTATGTATGAAAGCTTGACATATCTGCATCGGGATTTTCTGTAGAAATAGGCACCGTATCTTTTAATAAAAGTTGTCTTTTTTTTATGGAAAAAAAATATGGTTAAGTGAATTAGCCACAATATTAGTAGAATAGCTACAATATTAGTACAGCTGGTAGAAAAGACAGCAGTCGGAGTACCTATTGCCTCCATAACTTCTTTCAATGACTTATTGATCACCGAGCACGCGTATATATGAATGTCCCGAGTCCCGACAAAAGAGCTACTATTTTTTACTCTTAAAGCATTAATCGTGTACCGCGTCACAGCTTGCATTATTCATTAAATTATTTACCCCATTCAGTAAATTAAATGATTAAAGAAGAGAACAGCAGACAAAATGGGAATTGGGCTTTTAGAATCCAAATTCCAATGGGGCAGGCTGCAGCTGGTAGAAAAGTTGGACGCCGGATAAGTATTCACGTGTCTAGGAACGGCAATATTTATATTCTCGAAAGAGTTTTTTAAACAAATTCTAATGAAATTTACTGGCGTAGTTGGTAGAAAGTGTACTGGGTTGAAAAGTTAGATGTTCGATCAACTACAGTGACATAGAATTTGTAATACTTATATTCTCTAATGGCATAGAATATTTGTGTTTTATTTCAGTTACATCTTTGTTGGTTTTAGAGAATATAGGAAATTATTAAGTTTATTAGTGTTTAGATATTATTTGAAATTTTGGACTTACTAAGTAATTAATAAGATTAATTTGAGTGTCAGAGTATAGTTGGAATTCATTTCATGGTCGTCATATATTGTTGTGCTTAAATGTTTTTGATTAAGATTTAGATAAGTTTCAATTAAGCAGTGGCTAAAAAAGGTATGTTTATTAAATAGTATTTTTTTATGTTTATATTAATTAGTTTAATGTTTATGTCACTTTAATGTTTATATTAATTAATTTATTGTTTAGCCTTTTATTAACATTTAGCCATCTCAGCAAAACTAAATAGTTGACTATATCTATGAACATTCACCTACTACATCATATGACTGTGCAATAAGATGCATAAATTTAACCATACTAGCTTCTATGAATGCATTAACAGAAACCAACATTTCAAGCAATTTTTCATTCTTAAGATAAGTCAAATTTTTGGTCAATTTAAAATTTTACTTTATTTTCTGATTACATTGGTTACTTAAAAACCTTATTTTCTGATTTGATTTAAAAACACTTTTAAAGTAAAGGTTTTTTTTATCATGAACTGTCTGAATAATCTGTCTCCCAATACTCGAGCAATTTCGACAACAGCAAGAAACCTACCGTTTGTGAATCAGTAAAGACATGATAAAAAACGAGTTAGCAAGGAAACCGAGATTATTCACTTTGTTTTGTTGTGCCAATCTTCTTAGGGTTCTGGGTTTATCCATTTAACCATTTAACAGGAGCATAACAATTATCTACCCAAATCATGTTTTCATATAGTTTTTAATCAGGAGCAGAATAATTATCCACCTAAAACTATAGTGATATTGGAGAGCTTCTTTCTAACCTTTTTAAGCATAGGAACAAAATTCAAAACAAACCAAATAATAACCTTATTACCAAAATTAATTTTAATGTGATAAATAATATTATTTTATAATTTTGGTTTTTTACATAAATATCTCTATTTTAGAATAAATTTGTCGAGATCTAAAGGATATTTATTCTAGAGAGATCATTCCGCATCGAGTGATTGGAGAGAATATCCCATAAGAAAAGATATTAATATTAAAAAGGTTTATCAAATTTAAAAATTATTTATTTTATAATAAATTTGTCGAGATCTAAAGGATATTTATTCTAGAGAGATCATTCCGCATCGAGTGATTGGAGAGAATATCCCATAAGAAAAGATATTAATATTAAAAAGGTTTATCAAATTTAAAAATTATTTAATACATTATTTGAATACTTAAATATGATCGAGAATAAATGTACACAGTTTTATTTTACAATATCCAAAGAGTACTTCAATTATGAGAATCTTAAAGTTATGTCTTATATTTAATGAAGTAGGCTATGCTAAATTTTACATTTTCAACATATTGAAAAGTTTACATTTTTTTCATCTTAAAGTGTTTTGGGTTAGTTAATTTAATTTAGTAATGTCTCTTTTAAAGTTTTGTTATTACTTATATTATAACTATGTTATTACTTATATTATAACTATGTTATTACTTATATTATAATTAATCACATGAACCCTATTTTTACAAAACTTGAGCAAATTATGTTTATATTCTAAATACGTAACAATGGGATTACATTTCACAAAGTTTGTAAAATGTTTTTGGATTGGATGAATTTTATTTCAAGTTGTGAGCACCCTATTTTGTAAAGTTTTTAATAGGTGAACAAATTCTCTTGAGCACCTTGTTGAAAAATAGTTTGTAATAGGCGAACAAATTCTCTTTAGTGGCCAAAATGCATATGCCCATGTTATAACATGGTTAACATTTTTAAAGCTTTGCTACCACTCATACTAGAATTAATCACATGGAGTCCATCTTTACAAAACTTCAACCAATTGTGTTTATATTCTAAATATATAATAATGAGTTTACACTCAAGGGTGAAATTTCACTAATTGGCTATTTTTGGGCATATAAAAAAATATAATCCCCAATTATCTTCAAAAATCGCCTATTTTTAGAGAAGATATGATTAAATTGTTAAAATTGGCCAAAAAAATACAATTTTTAATAGTATATTATATGTTTTTTATTGAATATTCGCCTATATTATTTATATGTATATTTTTTCATTCCAAATAGTCTCGTACAATACTACACATAGGTAAAATATTTGAACCCTTAAAAAATACCATGCACAAAGGTTGTATTTAATGTTTTGGGGTTTGATGAATTTTATTCCAAGTTGTGAACACCCTATTTTGCAAAGTTTTGTATAGACACAAGGATTCTCTTTAGTGCACCAAAATGCACTGTGTTGATTCATATGCCCATGTTATATATAGTTATAACTATTTAGAACCAAATGTAACATTTCTTAGAGACTTATATATAGGAATGCAATTGAAGTTATAAGGTTGTCATGTATGAGATGTTGGAGTATATTAGAGTGAGATATTGAAGCCCTTCTTGCGTGTATTGTAGGTGATATAATGAGATTTTATGAATTGGTCTTATGAACATTAATATAATTGTTTTTTATTTAGTTCTCCCTCCTTTTGTGATATACATGGATGAATATGGTTAATGCTTTAATTCTATTGTGTTCATGGTTTATGATTGCATTCTATTTTCCCATAGGTCTGATTGGGACACCTTTCCCTTTGAGTACTAAAGATCACCAAGATCGTGGATTTTGGTCGAAGGGACAAGAAACCTATTGAACATGTTTGTGAAGAAGGTACCTAGGTATCCTTTCTATTAGGATTCTTACTCGGAGGTGGTTCTCGTAGGTGGGATGGCACCTGAGGAAGATTACAGAAGGCCAATCGGAGTTGCTTCGAGTGTCCTTATCTATAATTCCCTCATTTGTACACCTTCACTCACTTGCTTGGTGGAGTTGAAATCCCATCAAGTTAAATGTTTAAAAGGCCCTTGTTTGGATTTCTACTTCTTTGTTGACGATGAATGTCACTACCATTTGTTGAAGAATATCTTAGTAGTTTTCACTTTCACATCATTAATTTTGATAGTTCTCCTTTTAGGACTAGTGAGTCTTTTCTAGTTCTATTGTGTTAATTTCTTTCACATTGAATCTTTTCTTAGTTAGTTTGCATGTTGCACCAACCCATTTGGACTTGTTATTTGATTAAACATTCATTTTAGAGGTAGTGTTATTTATTCGAGCATTCTTCTCACTAGTCTTGTTTTGAGCTATTTTTTGGGTTCATGGTCTTTCTTGTGCCATTATTGCTCATCCAATGTACTCTCATAGAATTCAAGTACATCCCCCTCTATTTGAGATTTATGGATGGACCATTAGTCCACATTATTATGTGATAATCAAACAAACCTCCTCCCCTCATATTTCCCCTTCAAGATCATTGGACTCAAGTTCCTCATAACTCGGGTCGTTTCCTTCCCCTAACACTACTAGCTTATTCAGGAATCTAGCTTCCAATATGTTTGGTGCTTCCCTTACTCGTCCCCCCTTAAAGAAAATCCATTTGGTGGAAACAACAACTAGAATGTTGGTGGGCACACTTTTTCTACCATGCCTAATATGAGCATCCCATTCATGGCTAGTCTAAACCTCCCTGACTTGGCTAGACTAACTAATGATCCCATTCGACATGAATCCACATGGGCTCAAATGCACACCAAGTTTCCTTTGTAAATCCCAAATTTTGAAAGTAAAGAAGGTGAGGATCCCCAAAACCATATCATGCCCTTCCATCTATGGTGCTCCTCTAACAACATCGTTGATGATTCTATTTGGTCTCACTTATGCTAGAGGACTCTTATTGGAGTTGATGCTAAGTAGTATATCGAGCAACCATCTATAATACATCTTAATTTTGTATCCTTAGCTTCCACTTTCTAACCTTCTTCTAGTTACTTGTTCACTACGATGAGGATGTAGAGATCCTTTTATCATGTTGTTAGACATCATCCATCCATATCATGGATCATATCCATGAGCGGAGAAGCCAAAGGATTCTTTGTAAGATTAGGCTTAATGATCAAATATTCTTAGACCAATTCCTGAAATCTTTACTCACCACCATAGCTAAGGATGTTTCTTCCAAGCGTCCACAAAATGAAGAGGAAGCGATTTTGAAGGCTTAGTAGTGTGGCCTTATTTATTCTTAATTAGGTTGCTTATACACTCTCATCCTTAATGATCCCCATAGTGAATCCACGTGCCAAGATCAATTTGGGGCATCCCATTTTATAGATGGTGTGATTGGTTCCATAGAATCCATCCCAAACCCATATAATAAATTACCTCTCTCTATGAACAATTAGTCATATGGTAATCCTATGAGTGTTGAACGCTCCAACCCAAGAAAACCTTTAGTGTCCTACTATCTTCCAAACCATTTGCACTCATCCTTGCATGCAAGAATCAATGCCTCTTACTTGAATGATCCTCGATCATCCCACATTCATGGACCCTCGTGTAGTTGTTGCTATGTGTGGAAACATTCCTACTAGATATGTAGTTCTCCTACGCATTTTCCCTTTTACCCATTCCTTAGTTTTCTGCTAGGACCTCCAATCCAACCATACCCCTAGCCCCTCCCCTATTACTCATGGGTAATTTTAAGCTATACAGAACATGCGCACTCAATTTGCACTAAATAACCAAAATGCACAACCTAACACTAGTAAGAAGAAGAACAAGGTGAAGAATAATGGAAACAACCAGAATCGGGAAGGTGGAGCCCAACCCCCTAATATTTATGGTAATATTGGAGGTAAGCCTTACCCCACAAATTAGAATACTAATAGAACCACCAAGTAGGGTAAGAACCCCCAGTTAGTGACTAATCACCCATGTTCTTTTTGTATAGTTTACATACATTACACTCACCATTGGCAGCATCTTGTAGAACATTTCCATCAATGGGATGACGCCAATAAATGTGAATATTTTATTGTGAATAATTTAATTTAATTTTATATAAAAGAATTATTTTGTTTACAATTAATTATATATGACAAAGAAGAGTTAGAGGTAAAAAGAAAGCTGCAGTATTATAAAGCTATCATTAACCCTAATCTTGATAATCAAAACTATCTTTTTATCTTAACAAACTCAAAGAAGAAAATTAATGTTGCTAAGATTAGAACGAACTTTTATGAGCTTCATAGTGAAACTGGGTGTTGGACAACCCCTAAAACCCCTTGGGATGAAAGAATCTACCATAATCTCCCATCAATACGATTCTATGAGCGTGGAAGATGAAGATCTCATTTTCAACATCTTTGCTCCTACACTAACCTTTCTAACCTTCTAGATCCCCAAAACTATAGTGAGCCAGGGACACTTCTCTATAAGCTATTTGAGCATAGAAATAGTATTTTAAAGAAAACCAAATAATCTCTATCTTCTTAAGGTCGGATAGACCAAGATTGGTCTAAGTAGACGTTAAGAACCATCATCATCATCATCATAAATAATGAAGTTAAATAAACTATTTTGATTAAAAAATAGAATTGTATGTAATTGATTTTGATTTTTAGTTTAATTATCTTTTATTTATTTTTAACTAATCAAACAAAATACTTTTGACGATGTTTACTTTTTTTTCCATTAGAAAAAAATTGTACTATTGCTATTCAGTTGAATCAAATAGTACAAAGATAGTTTGTGTATCGAAGATACAAGATATCAAGACAAGATCTTGTTCTCAAAATGAGCATCAGTTTAACTACTTTACAAAAATAAAATTGCCCATCGAAAAGATTTCACAAAATGATGTTCATCAAACCAAACAGAGGAAACAACCTAATTACTTATTTTAGTTAATCAAATAAAATACTTTCTCATAAAAATTTTAAGCACTACACTATAAACCCACTTAATTTGATATTAATGTCTCATTAAAATTTCTCATTTAAAATTTCGAACTTTGCAATCAAATATTCATCCATAATCATATATGTACATGAGCCTTCCTTTAACAACTAAATTGAAATGCACATATATATGTTAATGTTAAGGTCAAATTACCCTTGGGGGTAACGTGTTTTCAAAGCAAGTCACAACAATCAACTGCCAATTCGAGAAGTGAGATTGTCTATACTAGTCCATCTCATGAAGTGGGTTATCTAAAGTATGATGTTGTAGATATATATGTCATCTCATTTTTATGATTATATATACATGTTTTATTTAATAAGATGCTTCTTTTGAGCAATTCTCACTTTCCTATAATTGAATTTCGTGGCCTCAAATACTGCATTTCAGTATTATAAGAGATTTTCATAAACTTTTATTTATGATTGGAACATTTCAATATTAAACTAGAATTTGTTATTAATTGTTATTATAATTATTAAATCATATTTGTGTAAATTCTCTAATGATGATCCTTCCTTTAATTTTTTTATGAGGGAAATGCCTTATTCTGTTTGACACTTAGTTGGTATATGCTCTAGTTAGGTTTGGATGATTTTGTGTTTCCATTTTGTAAGGATTATAAAATAACTTTAGTGATCCAAATTTAAAGGAAATATAAGCTCATCTAACACTTTTGAACATTTCAAATTATGAAATCTTATAAATATTTTTGGTTTCAATTTTTATGATTTTTTCATCTTTCATTTTTATAAGTAGTTTTGGTTGCAATTTTCATGAATTTTCCATCTTTCATTTTTTATAATACAACTTATAAGTATATGAGCTTCCCTTAATTAACCACCACACCTATTTGGGTATGTGCTAGACTCATGTAAATTTTTTGAATTGTAGAGATCTAGAAAAAATGACGATGACAAAAGAGACACTAAATTCACACACATAAGAAACATCCCTAACATGTACACCTAAGATGTGTACATAAATGGCACACTTAACCCAATCATATAAGCAACACACATAAGTGATGCATTCATGCACTTAACTATTTCACCTAACCTATGAGTACTATAGCATCACTTGATTTTTCGTGATACACCACATGATGCTCTTGGAGGCATTGTTATTTACATTGATTTTTTTTATTTAAATAGAATTTTTTCATCTCTATTTTTATGGATGTTCAATTTGGTGTCTTCTTTGAATTGTTTTCCATGTCAATTATGCATCTTTGCATCAGCATAGTGTCATTTTGATACCATATAATGGCTACACCATTTACATTGTGTTGTAAATGTGTTCATTGCATAACTCATGTACATTTTCTGAAAAATATATCAGTGTCATATTGGAGTCATTAATGTTTTATCTTACATCATCTGGGCACTAAATTATCACATGTGTATATCTATCATTAGCATTCATTTTTGCTCATGTGTTTTTCCTTTACATTGATTATTATGTTAATATAGTATCACCATTACTATGTACATTGAATATTTCAATATAATTCACACTTTCAATATTTTTATTTTATTGTATTGTGAATGTATTATTAGATTAAAATGTACATAATTATTGCATCATTGATATATATATATATATTAGATGCATCATTTGTGGGTCTATATTGTGTTTTCATTATTATTATTAATTTAAATATTAGTAACTATAATTAATATTATTATGATAATTAATTATTAACTTAATTATTATTACTTATCTTCATTATTTCAAAATGATTAATAAATATAACATTTTTTATAATTATACTTTATTATTCATTTAATTATTATTATTTTTATAGTGTTTAAAGATTTATAAGATTATTTATCATCGTACATCTATTATACAACACAAACATTCAATTAATTTTATAAATAAAAAACAAAACCATAATTATAAAATTTTATTTAATTAAATTATAAATTAACCTCATTTATTTTCCTACATTACCACCACCCCTCATAAATATCATTGTGTTGTATTTCACATGGGATGAAAAATATCTACACGTGAAAGGAAAAGAAATGAACTTGATATCAAAAATTAATTGAAGTGTTGTGAGTTCCCACTTAATCCTTGGAACCCTCCCCATCCACACTATAACAATGGAATAAAATAACATGATACAAATTAAATAAATAAATGTTAACATTCAAATATGTATAAAAAATCATATAGGTTAAAAAATTATCATTATGGAAGAATATGATAAAGATTTATGTGTCTTGTTATTTTTAGTGATTTTTTATTTGGTTTTAAATTCTTATTTTATGAGTAGATATGGATTTATTTTTTATTTGGTTTTATTTTTTTTATTTTATGATTTACTTTTTTACTTTTGATACATAACTTTACGATTAGGTTACACATCTTCTTTATATTTGGCTTTAGAGCACCTAGGTACTCTCGGTGCAATAATTCATTTAATTAAATAATAATTACAACTATGCATAAGTTCAAAAACTTTATAGAATTACTAATTAATTGTGAGGGACAATGTTTGCGACCTTTTAAATATATATTTAATGTTCTTTGATTACTAGCACTACTTATTTCACCCCAATGAGTGTGGTACTCTTTTGACAACTCCATAAAGATAGTGTCAAAAATTTCTTGATGCAAAATTTTTCCACTTCCAAATTTTAAAGCCTCTCCTTATGAATCAACCTGTATATCTTCATGAGAAACCAGTTCTTTTGTTAGAACTAAAAACCTCTCATATGCTCCTAGACCTTAACTTCATGACCCTTGGGCACCCAACCAAACTCATTTTGGCCACTTGAGTCATCCTAGGGCATCTAACCATCACTCATAAAAAAGCCTAATCACCACTGAGATTAATTGTACTACTTTCTCAACTTGAGGGTGCATTCCTCAATTAGAGGACATGACTAGTAGCTAGTCTAAGTTGGTAATTCGGTGATCTTCGCAACTTCACTCCTAACTAACTTTACATTCCATAATTCAAATTCATGGAATCAATTAATATTTTTTCACTCCTTAGTTAGTTAACTAAATATTCAATCAATTCAATAAGCAATTAGTCAAATAACTAGTTGTTGTGAAGTTTAGAGCTAGTATAACTCAATTTAGGATAACTGAGGCCATTCATGCCCAAATTCACCTTCATGTAACTCAATTAATTCAGCACACCATCAGTTAACTAGTCACTCCATCAATTAACTAGTCTAGATGTAGTCTAACTTAGTATAGTATAGTTAGCATGCCTAACTAAAATTTTTTTAGCTCGTGTTAAGCATAACACGCCTCATGCAAGCATGGGAAATTTGAATTCCCTTCAACCGTAATTCAAATTGCTTGCCTTTAAATATTGTACTCCGCCTCTCTTTCAATTCAATGAACTTGATCATTATTATTCTCTTATATTCTAAGTTTTTGTGTAATAATATATGCTAAAGCATTTATTACATGATTTTGATGGTTAATTTGATTCACATTGAATATCTATTTGGTTTATGTACCTAGATATATGCATGTTCAAATCTTATATGTTTATCTTTTACATAGACAAACATTTTTCTCAATTCTATTATATTACCATGCAAAAGGAAGAGTAGGAAAGGAAGTGAAAACTAAGAAAAAGAATGTGGAAATAAAAAAGACATTGGAGCGGTAATGAATAAGACAATGACATAATGTAGAAGAGAAGGAAGAAAATCAAAAGGGGTCAGGGGAAGGAAAATAAAGAGAATTGAGAGAGAGAGAGAGAGAGAGAGAGGATAAAAGAAGGAAAAATAAAGAGGTCTAGAAGAAAGGGTAATAAGGGGGTGGGAAGAGAAAGAAGGAGATGGATAAGAGAAAGGGGGAAAGGGAGAGGGGGGAGGTGTAATGTCCTTCTTTTACCCCCTACTCTTTTACAATTGAAATTGTAACTATGTATTTGTTTCTGGTGGGGAGCTCAAGGCCAAGGCCCCATCAGTAAACCTTACGAGTATTGTTATTTATTATCCTAAGTTATAATTGTTCATATTAAACTTAAAAGACTACGGACATGATGCAACTTAACGATGGGGGCATGAATCTAGTAGGAAGAGAAGTAAATGATTAGACAAGGAATAATTATTTACCTAAAAGCCTAAAGCTTGAAGGTAGTATTCTAAGTTAATGAAAACATTGATTAGACTAAAATACTAGCAAGCCTTTATAATCTCATTTAAATGAGAACCTGATTATCCTTACAAACTTTATCCTTATAAACTTAAATAGGATTAAAAAGGAACATCCTAACTATTATGTTAAATCTCAACTATGGAATTTAGTACCCAAAAAGGTTTTTTTAGGGCCTAGATAGACCTTATCTTTCTAAGTGACTATAATGTAGTCAACATCATAGATGTTAAGAAAAGGTTAAGCCTATGGAGATTATTTTTTTAGATATTAGTTTGTATATATATATATTAATTATTATTTAAAATATTATCCTAAATACAAAGGGTTAAACGAAGATTAAAAAGGTAAATTGAATGGGAGATGTTGTTTTAAGATATTGTTTAAGAATTATTAAAAACCACGTTACTCTTTAATTCTCAATTGTCTCCTTGTTGGAGTGGAGTGACATCTAGCAATGCTCGTTTGTCATGTCGCTGGAGGATAGCTAAACTCCAAAACATCTTTGGAGTACCAATTGTCACCTAGGATTTCCTTGATTAACTCGCAGGGCGGACTTCCCAAGGAGATCTTGGGAATATATTTATGGAGGAGTGTGTAATAGTCCGATCTCAAGCGAGCCTAATGTTGTTGCGTTCACCGTGGGGAGAGGAAGGCTCCTTGTGAGCCCGATATTGAGCCACATAAGTATTTTAAATATTGTATTGTTGTAGAAGATGTCGAGTTCATTGTTGTAGAAGATGTCAAGTTCACATAACTAATAATATTAGTATTTTAAATATTGTATTGTTGTAGAAGATGTCAAGTTTATCATGTGTTTCCTTGTTAAATGATTTCACTCAAATATATGAATGGTGTTCTTTGTTGAGATGTACTTAAAGTTTTAATGTATGTTTTTGATATATAAAAGATTTGTATTTGTATTTTGGTTGATAAGATTGACATGATGATTAAACCGACATTATTTCCCTATAAAAGAGGCACAATCATATTAGTTGACTATTGGCTAGTGAGATGTACATAAATGTATCAATTGGGTATGAATGTTATGTACTTATAATTTTATATCATCATCTTCGGAGAATAATGAGCTTGTCAACCTTTGTGACTTTTAATCAGCTTATATATTAAAGACTCATTTATTATGATATAACTATTGTTCTTTTAAGTTAGTTGATGTCTTAAATACTTCTTGATATAATGCGTATGAATGTGCATGTCGGGTTAGAAGCTGAGTAGCAGTAAATAATATGAAATATTGTATCTAGTGAATAATTTTGTATACATGTGGGACTACTTTATGTGATCAATCAATCAATTTTTCTATGGTGGCATTCATGTAAATAGGTAGACGACTAACATACTTAGCCTATGCTAACCAATGTTAGGTTGTTCTTATACTTTTGAGCTTACTAGCCTTGCATATATGAACATAGATTAAGTAACATTTGAGAAATCTATGGTGAATCCCTTTCCTTAATACCAATAAAGAACTTATGTATGATGTTGTTTCCTTAATACTAATAAAGAAGTATAGATTTGGCCTTAGAACTATTTATGTATATATAAGTATAGATAAAGGTGTCTAGTCGATAAGACCCTAGTCTTACAATTTGTTATTATGAATGCGCAATTTAAATCTTTAAATAGGTGAATAGAGTAGCCATCATAACTTGCACTAATGGAAGGATTGTAAAATTATCAAGTTGATAAGTTACTATATACCATGAAAAAACATAGTTTCTTAAAAGAGAACAATAAATGTTTATGTACTAACATTGCAAGATTATGTCCATGAATTATGACAGATGAACGTCATGATCAAAATGGAATGTTGATTATAAATAATCTTGTATGGATATTAGAGATAAAACCACTCAGGAGTGAGTGATGAGTTTTTAACATCTTATTATATTTGTTTTGGTTATATGATCGTATGGGAACTAAAACCAAAGTTTCAAAAAATATTATTAAAGTTTTGACTATAGTGTTGATGTATTTGTAACTTCAGAAGATATTCACTTGTACATAGTGTATGCATTACATTTGTACTTTATTGTATCCCCAACGGAGATGTATTATTCCTTTGATTGGAAGTGTCATCATTTGTATTTGCAAGTGTCGCAAGTTATATTGTAAGTGTCGTAACTTATATTTGATGGGTTATTAGACCACTTTGGTGGGGTCGGCCCTGTATGAGTCATGTGGGTTAAAGGGTTATTAGACCACCCTAGTGGGGTCAGCCCAGTGACAAGTGGTAATGGGTTATTGGACTCTCCTAAGGGAGGTTGGCCTAGTTCGAGTAAAATACAAGTCAAGTCACTGTATAAATAGAGAGTGTGTCTCTCTCATTCTATTCACTCATTCACTCACTTCGCATTAGTGAGAGAGAGGAGGAGTGCGCACAAGTGGAGGAGGAGTAGCTGTTGTAGACATTTATCTTTTGGGGATTCATCTTGGTGATATTTGTATTGGTGCTTATTCTATCTCTAAGGAAGTTGCGGGGTTTTTCACCTTCTTGGTTTTCCCCAGTAAAATGCTTCATGTCTCTTGTCTCTTGTCTCTTATGTTTGATATGTTGTACATGTTGTTCTCTCAGTTAAGTTCCTAGATCATATTGAATTAAATGATGAAAAACTATCATGGTATCAGAGCTAGCCTGAAGGAAGGCATTGTATGGCATTTATGATATTTGTTGCACTTGTGACAAATTGGAAGATAGGGCATGATATAGTAAAAACTAGTCATCGTGGCACTTTCACTATAAATTAGTTTTTGCGAAGGTTCAGGAACTGAAACTTTTACAGGACGAAGATGAAATGTTCATGTACCTTGTGTTAGAAGATCATCCTCATATTCGTTGTACTGTGTGAGATATGATCCGTACAAGTTAGGGTTTCTGCCTCTTCTAGAATGTAGTCCTGATCAGGTGACCTAGGCACAAAGGTCATATCTCGGGCTAGGAAGCTCCAAATGGAATTCTGTAAAAATTGTCAGTTAGGGAATGGACTTTAGTTTCACAAGTCCAAGATTCAGAGGCTGAAGTTGAACAGTGACACGTGGCACTCCATACAAGTTCACTAAGTTGTTTCATCCCATAAACATGTCATGTTGCGACACTTAGCATATCTCTCTGATGGAGAATCCATTTGAGATCATATATGTGGGGTTGTAAAGATGACAGGTCATTCTACTACATGCCGAAGTTTTTTGGCTTGTCACAGTTGCAGGAAATTAGGGTTTTGCAAAAGTTGGATTTTTGGAATCTGAGACCACAGCTAGATGCTCCTCATCAAAATAGAAATTTAGAGACCAAGATCGAATTTTTTGGTTGGGTAGAACCCCGATCTCTATCAAACCCTAGTTCAGGATTTTGACTAGAAAACCAGAATTTGACAGAAGTTGTAGATCCGAAACTTTCAAAGTCATTTTTGAGGGGTCAAATTTTTGGAGCTTTTAAAATCTAAGCACACCAGCTTGCTCGCCTCAGTCATCTGCATCTCCATGTCTAGACAGAAGTTTGAAATTCCAAGTTTGAATTTTTAAGGTTTCTCTGACAAACCCTAATCTAGCTCCAGATCCAGTTTCAGCAAATCAAAGTGGATTGGGTTAATCCTAGAAGAGAATGAATTTGACAGCTACATAAGTGAAGAAGTTCCAGTTCCATAGGGAGATGAGGCTAAGGCCTTACATAAGAAGACTACAAGCAATCCCGATAGGTATGACTTGAGGAGATACAGTTATGTTTTGAAATATGTTCATGATTAAGCTTATGATATGTTTGTCTTCATATTATTGAGGTTATTACAATATTGATTAATTTTAAACTTGTCTTGTCACCTTAGTAAAAGTATGAATGCATGTGAATGATATAAGACATTCATTGATTAAGGTTATGACACTTATGATTGTACTAATGCACTGTGGTGTTGTATGAGGATGATGTTGTCCGCTAACATAAAAGGTACATCAAGAAAGACAAATCAAGTACTAGATCAAGAACATATGACCATGGTGACATGAAGACAAAGACTCATCCATAGTCATTGATCACATAGAAGCTCTACTTATGAGGTATGTATAATTTGGTTCTACAATGGTTAACTTATGAGATATGCAGGTTACTAGCACAAGTCATTGAAGAGAACAAGAAGACATTATGTGAGTATGTTAGACATAACTAGAAAGCATGATAATCCAAGTATGTTTTTCCTATATCAAGTTAGAATCCTACCTTGTGGTAGGATCTCATATAAGTACACTGTTGTATGATTGATAATGATTATTCATGAAGTTATAGGTGTGAGTAATCATGGGTTTATGCATATTATGCTTCTTACTTTGTTTGATGATATGACAAACTAGAAAAATCCTATGGTCAAATAAGAATATGCATGAGTAAAAGAAGTACTCCCTGAAACCTTGAATACTAACACTTGTGACAAATTACATGTGTATGAAATGATCATGACCATACATATTTAATCATAATGTTTTGATAGTATTAAGATTATACTAATGCATGTATGATTATGTATGAGATCTTGAGGATGACACAATGATGACACTAGTGCACACTTAAGCATGCACAGTGGTCCAGGATGGATATAAGTTCAAAGACATATAATCCAGGAAGCAAAGATCAAGAGGGAGCACACTCTAGTAGCTCCTGTAAGTAAGAAAATATCAAGAGGGAGCACACTCCAGTATCTCCTGCAAGGAAGCAAAGATCAAGAGGGAGCACACTCTAGTAGTTCCTCCAAGGAAGCAAAGATTGAGAGGGATTCCACCCAACAACCAAACAAAGATAAGTATTTGAATTGTCATTTATTATATATGTGATGTTGTCCAGTCATATGTTCCTAGATTTAGAATGTATATTATGCATATTAGAAAAGTTGCATTAATGAACAAGATACTACTAATATGCAAGTAATGGTTAAGCGGCCTATGGTACTGTACAACATTCCATTGCTACTTATCTAGAATGAAACCTCTTTGCTGACATGTTGGGAGTTGTGCACACTCTTAACAAATGTTCTGGTAGAGATGGAAGGCATCTATATAGTTACCGTGTGAATACAGGATATGGATGAATGTTGTATTGAAGCATTGGATAAGATAATTGCATGACTATATGGCATATATTCTTATGTGTAAGATTTTGTTCTGAAAACTATGACAAGTTTCTAATCATGCAATTGAATTTGACTTGTAGGAAAGATTGTGTATAGAAACACCTACAAAAGAAGGACTACAACATTTGTTCCAACAAAGAAGTTCAAGAAAACTATCTATTGAAGATATTGAAGAATCTGAAGTTCCCAGGATCCGGGATGCAGTAATGGAAGAATGCCATGATCGAGGAATACTAGTCGATCATGAAGAATGATGTTTGGGGTGTGGTCCCAAGACCAGAAGGGAAGTCTGTTGTGACTTCCAAGTGGATCTATGAGATCAAGCATGCTGCAGATGGTAGCATAGAGAAATACAAGGAAAGGTTTGTGGCTCGTGGCTTCTCCCAGAAAGAAGGGTTAGATTATGAAGAGATCTTTGCACCTGTAACCAGATACACTTCCATCAGAACGGTACTTACTCTAGTTGTAGTGATGAAGTGGAAGATACACCAGATGGATGTCAAGACAGCTTTCTTGAATGGTGTAGTCGAAGAGGAAGTGGAGTAGCCACTCAGATTTGAGACACATTACAGGGAGTCACATGTGTGCAAATTGAAGAAAGCCTTGTAAGGTTTGAAACAAGCACCCGGGTCATGGTATGGCAGGATAGACAACTTCCTGACTAGTTTGGGATTTACCAAGAGTAAAGCAGATTCCAACCTTTACTACAAGGTTGAGGAAGGCAATCCAATGATACTCCTACTAAATGTAGATGGTGTGCTTGTGACAAGTGAGATTAGGTTGATTGTTGATACGAAGAGGAAGCTTGCTGCCGAGTTCGAGATGAAGGACTTGGGAATGATGCATCACTTTCTAGGTATGGAGGTGTGGCAAAGTGCAGATGGAATCTTCCTTGGACAAGGGAAGTATGCAGTAGAGATCCTGAAGCGGTTTGAGATGATGGAATGCAAGGCCATGGCCACACCTATGGCATTGAACCTGAAGCTATTGACTGATGCTTCATCAGAGTCATTTGATGCCACAATGTATCGTCAGATGATTGGGTCCTTGATGTACCTAACGAACACGAGACCAGATATTTTTCTTTGTTGTGAACACCTTGAGCCAGTTCCTGACAGATCCTAGACATGTTCACTTGATTGCTGTAAAGCATATTCTGAGGTACATTAAGGGTACGGTTGATTATGGGCTCAAGTATGATTTGAATCAAAAGTTTAACCTAGAGGGTTATGTTGATTCATATTGGGAACACAGTGCTGCAGATAGGAAGATCACTTTGGGGTGTGCTTCAGTATGGGATCAGGTGTGATCTCTTGGTTTAGCAGGAAACAATCCTGCATAACACTAAGTACAGTCGAAGCAGAGTATGTCGTAGCTTGTTCGGCTAGTTGTGAGGAAGTATGGCTAAGGAAGCTATGATCTGATTTATTTGATCACCATATGGATGCTACTTGTATCTATTGTGACAACCAGAGTTGTGTGAAGTTGTCAGAGAACCCGGTGTTCCATGACAAGTCAAAGCATATCGAGATCAAATATCACTATATCAGGGATATGGTGCATAGAGGAGCAGTGAAGCTCCAGTATGTTGCGAGGGATGAGCAGATTGCAGATGTGTTGACCAAACCACTAGCCAGAGTGAAGTTCAAGTACTTCAGATCGAGGTTCCTTCCAAGGGGAAGTGATGAGTCTGGAAGATGCAGTTGCACATGGGATTTTCCGACATGGTTGTAGATGTGTTCTCCCATGGTCGTGATGTAATTGCTGAGCCATTCTCACATGGTGGTAGATGTGTTCTCCCATGGTGCAGATGTAAGGGCTGGAGCCATTCTCACATGGTGGTAGATGTGTTCTCCCGTGGTGTAGATGTAAGGGCTGAAGCCATTTTTCACATGGTGGTAGATGTGTTCTCCCATGTCAGTGGTGTAAGTGTTGTATGATGTGCATCTGGGCTGTGCTTCATGGACGATGAGATGATTTAAAGAGGATGATCATGTGATGATGATGTGCATCAGAATGATGTACTATATGATGATGATCAGTATGATCATGAGTATTAGGATGATACTCTGTTGCCGTGGACAAGTTGTGCAAGATCACATGTAATCAGTCCTGGAGATCCGGACAGGTTGTGCTAGGCACGTAAAAGTCCTGGGATGCTCTTTAGAGATCTTGTAGGTTGCACGACACTCTTTTAAGGTTTTGCGAGCTCACATGGAATCAATCCTGTAGATCTGGACAGGTTGTGCTAGGCACGTAACAGTTCTAGGATGCTCTTTAGAGATCTTGTAGGTCAAAAGACACTCTTTTAAGGTTTTGTGAAGGTCACATGTAAAAGATCCTGGGAGATCCGATAGGTTGAGCAATAAGCTCATAAAATTCCTGGGATGCTCTTTCGAGGTTTTGTTTATGCACGTAATTAACCCTGAGGATTCCACAGGATGGCTAGATATGATGAACACCTACGGGAGGCTAGGCCTACAACCAACATGAAAAAGGGTTGGCTCTGTAGAACTTCCTATGATGAGAATAATTGAGAGATAGCACCAGTGATCGAGATGACGAGTACAACAGCAGTGACGATGATGCTCTGTGATCCAGTGATGATGATCCAGCTCCAGAATTGAAGACTTGTGCCTATATGTGTTGATGACCTGTGTCAAGAGAATACCTTCCTAGTTAAGAGGGAGTTTTGATGTATTTGTAACTTCAAAAGATATTCACTTGTATACTGTATGTATTACATTTGTACTTTATTGTATCCCCAACGAAGATGTATTATTTCTCCGATTGGAAGTGTCGTTATTTGTATTTGCAAGTGTCGCAAGTTATATTGTAAGTGTCGTAACTTATATTTGATGGGTTATCAAACTACCTTGGTGGGGTCGACCATGTATGATTCATGTGGGTTAAAGGGTTATTAGACCATGCTAATGGGGTTGGCCCAGTGACAAGTGGTAATGGGTTATTAGACTCTCCTAAGGGAGGTCAGCCCAGTTAGAGTAAAAGACAAGTGAAGTCATTGTATAAATAGAGAGTGTGTCTCTCTCATTCTATTCACTCATTCACTCACTTCGTATTAGTGAGAGAGAGGAGGAGTGCGCACAAGTGGAGGAGGAGTAGTTGCTGCAAACATTTATCTTTTGGGGATTCATCTCGGTGATCTTTGTATTGGTGCTTATTCTATCTTTGAGGAAGTTGCGGGGTTTTTCACGTTCTTGGTTTTCTTCGGTGAAATGCTTTGTGTCTCTTGTCTCTTGTCTCTTATATTTGATATGTTGTACATGTTGTTCTCTCAGTTAAGTTCCTAGATCATATTGAATTAAATGATGAAAAACTAACATATAGATCATCAATATATGCATGACTTGTTGAAAACAAGAGCATTATATATATTATGCATAAAATATGGTGATCATATTGCAAGGGTTTGAATAAAGATCAATGGCTGATATATAGTGACAATTAAATAATCAAAGCAAATAAAAAGTTAATGAGTAGAAGTTGATCGGTAAATAGGTGAACATATTGTTGATGGATTGATGATATGATGTTGTGACTAACTATCTGTGAAGTTGCAATAGATTCAGAGGACTTGGTGATGACAATAAATAATGGAGCCATGATGATAGCCAAGTTTATGTGTCTCATGTTGTGATTGATAGTGAATGTGGACTGAAAATAATATGATAATTATTAATGAGTCATGAAACGAAGAAAGACAAATATAAAAAAATGAGAAACACCAAGTGGCAAAATTGATGATCCGGCTCTACTATGATAAAATAATTTCCTGGACTCAAGCAAGAGAGCTAGAGTGGAAAATAAAATAATTTCTTGGACTCAAGCAAGAGAGCTTGAGTGGAAAAAAAATATTTCTTGGACTCAAGCAAGGGAGCTTGAGTGGAAGAGAGAAAGAGCCGATGATCATCAATGGAAAGACCTAGGCGTACAAATTAAAAATAACATCTGAGGAATAGGACGTTATTTTGATGGGTTTTGAGAAGGAAACTTTTTGAATAGCAATCAAAAGATGAGTAATCTCAAAAGCTTAAATCCCATAAGACCAGACATAATTGGTGACATATCTCAAGGAAGAGCTTTGTGTTCAGCGAAGTGTTGCTGAAGTCCCAAATCTCAAGGGAATGTTTAAATTCAACAAAGTGCTGTTGAAATCTTTCAGCTCCATGATATAACAATGGAACATAGGGTAAAAGTTTCCAATTAAATGGTCTATTAGCTTCCCTAATGTTCAAATATATGCAAATATTACCATAAGTAATGTGAAAATCAACTAAACTAGAGGAATAATGTCAAATTTTGGGATTGGATGCCCAAAAATATTTGATATGATGTTGTTAACATGTGAATGAAGGGTATGCTTATTGCAATTCAAGAACTAGCTAAGAATTCGAGAATTGGGAGTGAAGGATGTCCTCCAAAAGATAAGTAAATTATTGTTTTACTCATACATTCTTTTGATTTATATTGAAAAATGATAATGTATTATGTTGCTTTATGGTGGAATATTTCCTTGAATGACAAAAATAATGTGTTACAAAATAACTTGTTGCTTACGTTATGATTAAAACTGAAAAATGACATGTTTATGCTTGCAAAAAGTTTTTTTTGGAAGACCTTGTATGGGTTATGTAAAGTGTAGGTTATGGAAGAAAGAGGAGAAATAACAACATGCATGAAGGGTAGAAGCTCGAAGATGTTTAAAAGTCGAAGATGAGGAAATAAAATATTTCCAACACCGAGGATGGTGTTAGCTTTAAGGGGGGGAGGATGCAATGTCCCTCTTTTAACCCCTACTCTTCTACAATCTAAAATGTAACTATATACTTGTTTTTGGTGAGGATCTCAAGGCCCAGGCCCCACCAATAAACCTTGTGAGAAGTGTTTTTTATTATCCTAAGTTGTAATTGTTGATAGTAGACTTAGGAGACTACAGGCATGATGCAACTTAACGATGGGGGTATGAATCCACTAGGGGGATAAGTGCATGATTGGGAAGCCATGCGATTATGTTAGTGATGATGGATGTCATCTTGATTCCTTGTGCACTGGATGAGGAATAATTACTCACCTAAAGGTCTAAATATCTAAGGTAGTATTCTAAGTTGAAGAAAGTATTGATTAGACTAAAATACTAGCAAGATTTTATAATATCATTTAAATGAGATCCTGATTAAGACATAAGAGAGTAAGAGAGTCCTCGATAAGTCTCTAACCTAGTGGATTCGTTTCCCAGCTTGGGGGTGGCCTCTCGTTGGTAGAAATATACATCAGACAGAGAGCCAAATGGTTGGGAGGAAATTTGTAGTCATGCCATTAGTCGCTTAGTCTATATTGAGCTATATAAGTATTTTAAATATTGTATTGTTGTAGAAGATGTCAAGTTCATCATGTGTTTCCTTATTAAATGATTTCACTCAAATATATGAATGATGTTCCTTATGTTGAAATATCAATTGTGCCTTAGAGTTATTTGTTGATATGTACATAAATTTAATGTATGTAGTTGGTTTATAAAAGACATGCATTTGTATTTTGGTTGATAAGATTGACATGATGATTTTAAACCGGTGTTATTTCGCTATAAAGGAGGCACAATCATATTAGTTTATTATTGGCTAGTGAGGTGTACATAAGTGTATCAATTGGATATGAATGTTGTGCACTTATAATTTTTTATCATCATCTTCGGAGAATAATGGGCTTGTCAACCTTTGTGACTTTCAACCAGCTCATAGATTAAAGGATCCTTTATTATGATATAAATATTGTGCTTTTAAGTTAGTTGATTACTTTAATACCTATTGATATAATGTGTATGCATGAGCATGTCAAGTTAGAAGCTAAGTACTAGTAAATGATACGAAATATTGTATAGTGAATTGTTGGTTGTGGAGCCAGATCTTCCAGTCTCATAGATGATGATTCAGCCGTGTCTGTACGCCAGGTTTGGTTATTATCCCGGCCCGACGCTCAGGGCAAGATGTATTAGGTTTTATGCACTTTAAAGATCTCTAAGATCAAGAGAGAGACTGTGAGACAGTGAAGAGGAAGTGCAGCGGCTGTGCTGTAGGTTGTATCCCTTCACTTTGCTGGACGGAATAATAATAAGGAGTGGAAACTTCAGTGTGGACGTAGCCCAAGTTGGGGTGAACCACGATATATCTATGTCTCTCTTGTAATGTGTGTGTGATTATATTTGCATTTCTGTTTATTGTTATTGCTCTGCGATCCTATTTTTCTAACAATTGGTATCAGAGCCGAAGGTCTATTTGGCAGATAAACCTGCAGGAAGCTAGGGTTTCTGGTTCGAGTGGGAGCAATGGCAGAAGAAGGAAAGTTTAAGGTCGAGAAGTTTAACGGCCAAAACTTCCAGTTATGGAAGATGCAAATGGAGGACTATCTATACCAGAAGGATCTATTCCTACCATTGGGAGGAAGAGCAAAGCAGCTGATGGCCATGAAGGACGAAGAATGGGAGGTTCTTGACAGAAAGGCTCTAGGAACAATACGGTTGAGCCTGGCTTCGTCGGTGGCTTTCAATATCTCAAAAGAAACGACAACGAAGGGTTTGATGAGCGCATTGGGTAAGCTGTATGAAAAACCCTCGGCCTCCAACAAGGTATTTCTAATGAAGCATTTATTTAATATGAAGATGTCTAAAGGTGGATCTGTTACTCATCATTTAAATGAGTTTAATACGGTTACAAATAAGCTAAGTTCTGTAAGTGTGAACTTTGATGATGAGGTTAGGGATCTTCTAATCTTGTGTTCATTGCCAGAAAGATGGAATAGCTTGGTCATGGTCGTAAGTAACTATGTCTCTGGTTCAAACACCTTGAAATTTGATGATGTTATTGGTGTTATTCTTAGCAAGGAAATGCGAAGAAAAAGCACAGATGAGACATCAGGTAATGCATTGACCATGGAGAGCAGGGGAAGACAAAAGGAGAGAGGAAAGAGCTAAAGTAATCGTGGCAAGTCTAAAACGGGTAGATCCAAGTCCAGACTGGGAAAAATAGAGTGCTGGAACTGTGGAAAGAAAGGACATCTGAAGAAAGACTGCAGATCTCTAAAGAAGAAAGGAGATGCACAGAAGGAAACTACCCAGGAAGCAAATGTAGCAGGTGATGTGTTACAAGATGCTTTGATTCTTGCATTAGATAATACTAGTGATTATTGGGTAGTAGATTCAGGAGCTTCATGTCATGCTACACCCCATAGAAAATACTTTCATGAGTATGCTCCTGGCGATTTTGGACATGTTTTATTGGGTGATGATGAGCCATGTAAAATTGCTGGAATGGGTAAGGTATGGATAAAAGTTAAGAATGGAACTGACTGGCTGTTGAAAGATGTTAGGCATATTTCTGCTATGAAAAGAAATCTGATCTCAACAGGGCAGTTGGGAGATGGCGGCTGTCTATCTACATTTGGAGAAAAGTGGTGGAAGATCACTAAAGGATTAATGGTGATAGCAAAAGGAGACAGGATAGGTACATTGTATTTATGTCCTCATAATACTGACCATTATATATCTTTAGCTTCCACAGGAACAAATACAGCATTGTGGCATCATAGGCTTGGCCACATGAGTGAGAAGGGGATGCAGATTCTCCACTCAAGAGAGTTGCTGCTAGATTTGAAGCAGGTAAGTTTGGAATTCTGTGAAAACTGTGTTTATGGAAAACATAAGAGAGTCAGATTTCTCAGGGTTGGGAAACAGAAGAAGAATGAAAAGCTAGAGGTAGTGCATACATATGTATGGGGACTGGCTCAAGTACAATCTCTTAGTGGCTCTCATTATTATGTTACATTTATTGATGATGCAACTAGGAAAACTTGGGTTTATTGCATTAGACAAAAATCTGATGTGTTTGCTACTTTTAAGAAGTGGAAAGCTTTAGCTGAGAATGAGACAGGGAAAAGGTTGAAGTGTCTCAGATCTGATAATGAAGGTGAGTACTGCGGAAAGGAGTTTGATAGTTACTGTTCATACCATGGGATTCGTAGAGAGAAGACAGTGCTAGGAACACCACAAGAAAATGGTGTGTCAGAAAGGATGAACAGAATGATCATGGGGCGTGCAAGGTGTATGAGACTGCATGCAGGGTTTCCCTTACAGTTTTGGGCAGATGCTGTAAATACTGCTGTTTATTTAATAAACAGAGGACCTTCAAGTGCTTTGGATGGTGGTATTCCAAAGGAGGCATGGACAGATAAAAAGGTAAACTACTCATTTCTGAGAACGTTTGGTTGTGAAGCATTTGTCCATATTGATAAAGAAAATAGAACAAAGCTTGAAGCTAAATCCAAGAAATGTACCTTTATTGGATATGGGGTGGATGATTTTGGTTATCGTTTATGGGATTATGAAAATCACAAAATCATTAGAAGTAGAGATGTCATATTCAATGAAAAGGTCGTGTATAAAGATCAGTTGCAGGGAAAGAAACAGGAAAAGGAAACCACAGAGTACATAGTACTTGATGAAATTCAAGAAAATGAAGTTCCAAAGGTGCCAGAAAATCAAGAACAACAGCAAGTACCTGAAACTCCTGCAACTACAAGAAGATCTACCAGGTTAAGTAGACTCCTTGAATGATACTCTCCTTCAATGTATTATTTGTTGATGACTGATGTTGGTGAACCAGAATGTTATGAAGAAGCAATGCAGGTGGAAACTAGAAAGAAGTGGGAGCAAAGCATGAATGAGGAGATGAATTCATTGGTAGGAAACTAGACTTGGGATCTGGTTCATTTGCCTGTTGGTACAAGAGCATTGCAGAACAAATGGATTTACAGGTTGAAGGAAGACGAAGGAGGCAAGAAGAGGTACAAGGTCAGACTTGTTGTAAAGGGGTTTGCACAGAAGAAAGGTATAGATTTTGATGAAATATTTTCTCCTGTTGTTAAGATGACTTCAATTAGGACTATCTTAAGTCTAGTAGCGGTAGAAGATTTGCATCTTGAACAGCTAGATGTAAAAACAACCTTTCTCCATGGGGATTTGGAGGAAGAGATATATATGCAGCAACCACAAGGGTATGAGGTCAAAGGTAAGGAGCATTTGGTGTGTAGGTTGAAAAAGAGCTTGTATGGTTTGAAGCAAGCTCCAAGGTAGTGGTATTTAAAATTTGACAGCTTTATGACAGAACAAGGTTATAGTAGATGTAAGTCTGACCACTGTGTTTATTTCAAGAAGCTAGACAATGAAATATACATTATCTTGTTACTGTATGTGGATGACATGCTTGTTGCAGGGTCTAACATGCAGAATATAAATGTACTCAAAAGGAAGCTAGCTAATTCATTTGCGATGAAGGATTTGGGTGCTGCAAAGCAAATCCTTGGTATGAGAATAACAAGAGACAGGAAAAATCACAAATTGACATTGTCTTAGAGAGAGTACATACAAAAGGTGTTGGAGGGGTTCAGAATGCAGAATGCAAAACCAATGAGTACACCTTTGGCCAGCCATTTCAGTCTAAGTAAGGAAATGTGTCCCAAGACACAGGAAGAGACAGATTACATGTCCAAGATTCCCTATCAATCAACAGTTGGCAGCTTGATGTATGCCATGGTGTGTACAAGACCAGATATTGCACAAGCAATGGGAGTTCTGAGCAGATATATGAACAATCCAAGTAAAGAACATTGGAAGGTAGTACAGTGGATTCTCAGGTATTTTAGAGGTACCACCACTCAGGCATTATGTTTTGGAGGTTCAGACACTGTTCTACAGGGATATGTTGATGTAGATATGGCAGGTGATAAGGATAGCAGGAGGAGCACCACAGGGTATGTGTTTACTTTAGGTGGAACTACAGTAAGTTGGATTTCGAGACTGCAGAAGGTTGTTGCACTTTCAACAACAGAAGCAGAGTATGTTGCTGTTACAGAGGCTAGTAAAGAGATGATTTGGCTACAGAGGTTTATGGAGGAAGTTGGTAAGAAGCAGAAGGATAGTAGGTTGTATAGTGATAGCCAGAGTGTCATTCATCTTGCAAAGAACTCAGCATTCCATTCCAGGACTAAACATATACAGCTCAAGTACCATTTCATACGCTCTGTTTTGGAAGATGAACTGTTGAAGCTGGAAAAGATACATACTAGCCAGAATCCTGCAAACATGTTCACAAAGGTAGTGACCAGAGAGAAACTGAGTTCCTGCTCGGTTTTAGTTGGCATTCTAGCATGAAGGTGAAGATGAGAAAGTTGCCAAGTCTAAGGTCCAACAATTACAGCAATGGTGGATTTGTTGTGAACAGTCTCCAAGTGGGAGATTGTTGGTTGTGGAGCCAGATCTTCCAGTCTCATAGATGATGATTCAGCCGTGTTCATACCCCAGGTTTGGTTATGATCCCGACTCGATGCTCAGGGGGTCCGGGGGCAACACCCTTGAGAAAATGGAGGTTCGGGGGCGTAGCTCTCGAGAAAAAATTTTGGGGATGTTTTCTCCAGCTGTTTTGCGAGCCCATGGTTTTGGGTAATCCGTGGTATTTTCCCATTGTATTCCCCCTATAAAAGAAAGACATTGTAATACGGCTAGGGCAAGATGTATTAGGTTTTATGCATTGTAAATATCTCTAAGATTAAGAGAGAGACTGTGAGATAGTGAAGAGGAAGTGCAGCGGCTGTGTTGCAGGTTGTATCCCTTCACTTTGCTGGACGGAATAATAATAAAGACTGGAAACTTCAGTGTGGACATAGCCCAAGTTGGCATGAACCACGATATATTTGTGTCTTTCTTGTAATGTGTGTGTGATTATATTTGCATTTCTGTTTATTGTTATTGCTCTGCGATCCCGTTTTTCTAACATGAATAATGGTATACACATGTGAGACTACTTTATGTGATCAATCATTTTTGCTATGGCAATATTCATGTAAATAGGTAGACGACTAATTGACTTAGCCTATCATAACCAATGTTAGGTTGTTCTTATACTTTTTATCAACTAGCCTTGCATAGGTGAACATAGATTAAGTAACATTTGAGAAATCTATGGTGAATCCCTTTCCTTAATGCCAATGAAGAACTTATGTATGATCTTGTTTCTATTTTTCCAAAGGGTTGACTTGTAGAGTGATTGCTATTTTACATCATGATATTGGTGAACTTTAGTTAAAGGAATAGAAGTAACTTATTCTCTTTTAAAGTATGAATGGATAAACCATATAATCCTATGAAAATCAGTGTTTTACAAAGGTAGGATTAAAGATTTATTCAAAGAAGATGAGTCTCAAGTTAAATAAGTCTATATGTAAATAACGAGAATGTTTAACTAAGATGTTTAGTATTATAAGACTAACGTGTTTGGTTGTTGGATGATTGAAAGGAAAAAGTCTACACCCCATTCCCTCAAGATCGCACCGAGGATATCAGATGTGTTATAGGAGGGAGAGGAGGGGAGGATTGATATAGAGAGGTTGCAACCCCCTACAATACCACATACAAAGTGAAATGCCTCCACAATTGGTGTAAACAAAATTCAATCCAATTATCGAACAACTGACCATGACAGTCTACAAATTAATTGATAACCAGCACAAAGACACTATAATAACAAACCACACAACAAAAGTAACCACACATTTCTACAATTCAATTGAAAATAAGTAGAAATACCACAGTAAAATAATGCATAATTTATTATATAGATTAGTCAATATCTTGAACATCCAATACAATTGCAAAGACTATGCGTAGGTAGATTCCATGACTATCCACAATGAGAAACCAAATCAATGGAGAGACAAAGGTCCTTTACTCATGACCAAAATTCATATATATGGGTGGCATTGCTCCATGGGTTTTGGCCATACAACTAACATAATTGTTCAAATTTCAAATACAATGCTTCACATTTTAGTGGTTGACAAAAAAACAGTAAGTAATAAAATATTTCACTAGATCACAAATTTTTAAATGAAAAAATAGAACCAAGCCTAATATAACGCAAGAAAATGTGTATGATAGCTATATTTCCATGATGCTCCTTCGTAAGTCTCCCTAAGTTAGAAAATGTAAACATCTTTCTTACAGGATTGTTGATAAATCAACAATAATTGAATGTCCTTATCTTTTATTTGTTTTCTTATTTCACCTCTTCCACACTCATATTTCAACACTCTCCAATCAACATCCTTTTCCATACCCTTTCTGATATGCAAGTCTTTCTACTTTGCAATATAGTAACCTCATACCCATAGTTAACTTTTCTATATTCCTCACTTAATTCACCTTCATCAAAATCATCATCATCTCTTCTACCACTTGTGACAACTCATTCATCCCTAGCCACTACTATAAATCTCGCCCAGTGGGGCTCACTACCATAAAATTCTCCCTTTCATTGGTTCGTACTACCTCCCCATCCTCCATCTTCTACACGATTACCATTATCTCAATGAAATCCACTAAATTTTGTTGCTTAATTATGTCCTCATTCTTCTTTTCTTTTATTTCTACAAACATCTCCCTTTTATTCTACTGTGTTTCATCTTAACTTTCTTGCATCAAATCTTCCTTTCGTAGCTACATTATTTTTTATTTGTTATGCTTCACTTTCTTTTCTTTTGGTGCACATTCCACTTCATCCACAACAAAGTCAACAAACAAAGTGTTATCGGATTAAACAATCCATTAATATCTCTCCATTATTACAGTTACAATTTCATCATCTCCTTGCAACTGTACTACTCCAAAACCACTATCTTCTACAGTACTAGATTTTGTTGTAAAATCAAACACTTTTACAACATCTCTCTCGCTTGCAACTTTGTTGAAGCTTCTTGAGTGTTTCACATAAAGTTCTTTACCTCAGTATTTTTCTTGCACTCTTTCATTATGAATCCCCTCTTATCACCCTCCTTTAGCATGATACCCACGACATGCATTGCACACACTCTTTCCTGATCATTTTCGTCATCAACATGCAACCCACTTTTATAATCAACACTCTCTACAACCACAAATTCAAGATATTTTTTTCTTTTTATATTTCTCCTCTCACTACCTACTCTTATGCTTTCTCTTCATTTATAACTTTTCAACTATAAGGGAAAATGATAAGCTATTCTAGTGACTATATCTTCTTTTCACGTATCTTCCTTCTGATAGACAACTTCAATCCATCCACAAACTACATGATATTTTCTTGACTATCTCATACAAAACTAGTTCTCATGGTTGTGCTAGAAAATAATTCAAAATATTCTTATTCATTTATATTCTTCTACTTCAACTTCTCTTATATTCTCTTCATTTTCAAAGTATACTCATGATTTACAAATTTATCTCTCTATTTGATGATCATCTTCTCTTAGTTTTGCATCTTTTCTATGTCTCTCAATTTTTTATCCCTCTTCATTTACTAATTCTTATATTATACAATGTATAAGTATTGATGGACTTAGGATGAAGACTATGAAAACACAATCCATTGTAGTTTTTTCTAACAAACATACCATTTGCAAGATTATTTCCTAGTAGACCATTCTCTATAGGGAAGAATTTAAATGTTATAAATATAAAGATTGGTAATCATCAGAGAAGAACTATCTAGCAACAACTCCAATATAACACGTGTACCAATTAAGCATTAAATCATAGTCTTAGTCACCCAACCTACCCTTAAGTGTGGTGATGTGGATATGGGCTCAATGCTAACTTTCGCTTCTATACAAATTGTTAACATGATTAAGCACTTTTGTAGTGGAGTGACGAGGAAAGATGAATATGATCATTCACATTTAGAATACTAAATAGTGTCTCCATTGATTTTGGAGGTAGTAAGATGCCATGTGACAGAAAAAATGTAAGACCAATATAAGAACGTGAGAAAGCTTCATGCTTATGATGAAGTTTTTGGGCTTTAACTTCCTTTCAAGAGATTGGTGCATCTATGTACTCTATGTTAAGGTGTGTACCACATAGTTTGACATAATAGCTATGACAAGTTTGCTAATCAATGCCCACTTGCAAGAGCATGTTGTGAGTGTGTTAACCACTATTTTGAGAAATTGGACCTTAATGGACTATATAACACTACCATGCTTTCACCAACCTAATTGTAGTCTTGTGGCTAATAATAAATCCAATTATACATCCAATTGCTTTGGAGCTCTCATGTATCTCATTAGAAGTTATAAGCATACCTAAATTGGTTATTGGTCATAACTAATTTAAAGACATAATCAAAATCTCTCTTGGACCTAAGGGTTATGTAATGCATATTAAATACCAATTTAGAATTATTAGTGAAAATTTGAAAATATATCTTAAGTTTGAAAAAGTGCAGCATTGCAACTTTCACACCAGCAAAGGGACACAAACAATATAATATGAAATCCGTGTTCTAAATCAATATTAAATACTTTTTTATATGAATGTATTTATTATGGATACACATATTATTTATATATTTGTATTTGTATTTTATTGTTTTAATATTTTGATTTATATCAATATAGATCATTTTAATTTTGGTTGTATATAATATGGAAATTGATAAAATTGCTTAATGTACAAACATTTCCTCAAATTTTGCACTAAAAAAAAATTTGCATTTCAACCGATTTGATGTATATATGTTCTTCATACATTTAGTATTGATGCACCTAATTATTCTATGGGACATATTGCTATAAATAAACATAATTATTCTTTCGAACATATTGCTATAGATACACCTAATTATGACCTAATTATTTTATAAAACATATATATGCACCTAATTACTAGTGTTAGATGCACCTAATTATTCTACTAGACATATTGCTATAAATAAACATAATTATTCCTTCGAACATATTGCTATAGATACACCTAATTATTATATAAGACAAATTCCTTCTAATTCATTGATTAAAAACAAGAAAGAAAAATATTAATGATATTTTAATATTATTTTTTTTAGCAGCATCAAAATTGTTATTATATTATTTTTACTTTTATAAAATATTATTATTTTAAAAATTTTTAAATTTTCTAGAAATGCATAACTTAACCGAAATTAGAAAAAACTAAAAAATTATATAACATATATTTTGCTAAACTCAATCTTCAAAATTACATATAACTAGAAAATTAAAATTTACCCAAAACTAAAAAATTAAAACCATCCATAGCCAAAATTTTAAATGTTAAAAATAAATATATATATAGATAGATAGATAGAATGCGTGCCTAGCTAGTAGAAAGATCACATAAAACTTAAGAGAGAAAAAAGAAGTGAGACAAACTTGAGATAAAAGAATTAATTATATTATATCAAAATGAATTAAAAAACCAATGATATACTCTACCACAATATGGAAGTTGATCAACTTTCCAAACAGCCCCGGGAGATTTGGATGGTCACATCTTTGTTAAAGAATGTAGAGAGATCTATGTGCAAGACTAAACGTTTGCAGTTTGCTTGATTTGGAAGTCTAGACTTAGATGATTCTAGTTTTTTGAGTAGAAGAGATAAGTATAGCTTTTTGGTATGTGCCATGTATGAAAGCTTGAGATATCTGCATCGGGATTTTCTGTTGAAATAGGCACCGTATCTTTTAATAAAAGTTGTCTTTTTTCTTATGAAAAAAAAACATGGTTAAGTGAATTAGCCACAATATTAGTAGAATAGTTACAATATTAGTAGAATCTAAAAAGATTTTAGACAGTCATTAATCATAAAAGCCACACTTATAGTAGTAAAAGACACATTGTATTTGCAATGTATAATATTTCCAACATAATGGTGAAATGATTTTCAAAGAAGCATGACAGATTTTAATGAATTTGAATTTAACTTATTTTAATGACTATTTTGATGATAGAAATAAATTTAACACCATAAAAAAAATCTAAATCACCACAATTCACAATTCAAAGTTCAAACATTGTAACCAAAATTTTAAATAATACAAAAATATTATTTTAAAATTGTAAAACTTTTAAAATAAGCTATTTTCAAATTCAAACTACGCACGCTGCAATACTCTGAAATATAAATGAAAAAAAAAACACACAACCTGAAATTTAGGATCCAGTGGTACAGCTGGTAGAAAAGACAGCAGTCAGAGTACCTATTGCCTCCATAATTTCTTTCAATGACTCATTGATCACCGAGCACGCGTATATATGAATGTCCCGAGTCCCGACAAAAGAGATACTATTTTTTACTCTTAAAGCATTAATCGTGTACCGCGTCACAGCTTGCATTATTCATTAAATTATTTACCCCATTCAGTCAATGCACAATACGGTGGAAAATTAAATGATTGAAGAAGAGAACAGCAGACAAAATGGGAATTGGGCTTTTAGAATCCAAATTCCAATGGTGCAGCTGGTAGAAAAGTTGGACGCCGGATAAAGTATTCACGTGTCTAGGCACGGCAATATTTATATTCTCGAATGAGTTTTTTAAACAAATTCTAATGAAATTTACTGGCGTAGTTGGTAGAAAGTGTACTGGGTTGAAAAGTTAGATGTTCCATCAACTACAGTGGCATAGAATTTGTAATACTTATATTCTCTAATGGCATAGAATATTTGTGTTTTATTTCAGTTACATCTTTGTTGGTTTAGAGCATATACGAAATTATTAAGTTTATCAGTGTTTAGATATTATTTGAAATTTTGGATTTCTTAAGTAATTAATAAGATTAATTTGAGTGTCACAGTATAGTTGGAATTTATTTCATGGTTGTCATATATTGTTGTGCTTAAATGTTTCTTGATTAAAATCTAGATAATCTTCAATTAAGCAGTGGCTAAAAGAGTATGTTTATTAAATAGTATTTTTTTATGGGGGAGATCTTGTGAGTCGAGTTTGTCGAGTATTTGTTGAGTAACAAATTAATACAAAGTAAACAAAAAAAGAATAATACAAAGTAAAAAGTAAATATGAGACTTTACTTTTTACTTTTAATACAAAGTAAAAAGTAAATATGAGACTTTAGAGTGTTTGTCCATTGTTTGTCCACTCACAAAATAATACAAAGTAAACAAAAAATAATAATACAAAGTAAAAAGTAATAAATATTATGTCAACCATAAACAAAAAAGAATAATACAAACTACAAAATAAATAGGTGGTGAAGAAGACACCCATCCCAACCTTCTACAAAAACCGGATGTTAGAGGAATCTGTGGTTGGTTCTGGGACGGATGCTGGTGCTGGAGATGTGAAACCCTCTACTTATGTGGGTGTCGATATAGATTCCGCTGGGTCACCCTCACTTACTGTGGGTGATAGGGGCGTGCTAAAGGGGGCCCATAGGGGTGGACTGGCCACGGAGTTCTCTCCACTAAAAACGAGGAGTGCCAGGAAAAACAAGATGGCCGCAATGGTGGGAGATGTTGCTGGCCGTTGTGGTGGGGATTCTCCCAACTCTTCTGATACTCGGGCTCTTAGAGGAATGAAAGCCCTTGCAAGGGTTAGAAAATGATCTTATTCTCTCTAAATATACGTGGGGTGGGGGGTCTACCCAAACAATTGGCCCTCAAACGTGTCCTAAACATTACTAATCCGGATCTTATACTCTTACAAGAGACTATGGTGAGTGGGGATAAGGCCCGATCTTTTTTTAACAAAATCAAGCCGGGATGGATGATATGCACTGTGGATGCCGTGGGTCTCTCTGGTGGCCTTCTTGCGGCCTGGAATCCTTTAGTTTTCAAACTTTGTCCTTCTGTTACCTCTCTGGGCATTCTTTTATCTGGCAACATCAGGGGGTTGGATAAAAACATCAATATTATCAATTGCTATGGACCATACTCTAACAGGATGGATTTCTGGGACCATGCTGTCTCGGATCATTTACTTGAATTGGAAAATTTAATCCTTGCTGGGGATTTAAATTTCACTTGGGGTGATGAAGAGGTCTGGGGCAGTGTGGCTCGGAGAGATCCACTGGGCCCTTATTTTGAAAATCTCTTCAAAAAATTTTCTCTGGTCGATGTGGTCCCGCGGCCTTTGGCACCAACTTGGAATAATGGTCGTTTGGGTGATATGACGATTAAGAAGAGAATCGACCGGTTCTTCATTGCTGAAGCACTCTTGGACAACATTCATAACTACAGATCCTGGATACATCAAATAAAAATTAGTGATCACCTGCCCATTATCCTACAGTTTGATGTCGAAGACTCAAAACTATGTTATCCATTCAAATTCAATTCTACATGGCTTGCGGATGAGGAGTACACCCTGGGTCTGCGGGCAGAATGGTTAGCGGTGGATGTCTCGGGGGAACGCACTGCTATGGATAAGCTGGCGGTGAAACTTAAATCTATCAAAAACTATACTATTATATGGGAAAAGAACAAGAAGGCTGTGATGAATAAGGAACTTGTTGAAATTGAGACTGATATGAAGACTCTGTTGTCGCGTAATCCTGATAATGGATTATGCCCCGGTGATGCACTCATATTATCTTCTTTGGAAAGCCGCAAGCTAAAAATCCTCCTGACTCATGAGGAGTCTTGGCGTCTGAAGAGTCGTGCCATATGGCTCAATGCTGGGGATCTGAACACAAAATTCTTTCACAGGTATGCGGATTCAAGAAGGATGCAAAATGCTATATGGGATCTGAATGATCATGGTGGCCGGCGGATCTGGGGGAATGATGAACTGATGGGGGAAGCTACTCGACACTTCCATGATTATTATTGTGATCCAAAGAACACTTCCTTAGCTGAACAATTCAAGGTTATTAAGGAATACCCCCGTATGTTCAACGATGAGGAGGGGATGGATATTTATAGGGATGTTACGTTGCTTGATGTGGAAAACACACTTCATGGTTTTGCCAAAGACAAATCACCTGGACCGGATGGGTGGACGGTGGAAATATTTATACATTTCTTTGATATAATGGGGGAGGATATCAGATTGGCTGTGGAGGAATCCAGGAAATCTGGCACTGTTTCGGGGGCTTTAAATTCCACATATTTGACACTTATCCCGAAAACATCTCACCCTGATTGTTATAATGATTTTAGACCTATCGCTCTCTGCAATCTTGTGTACAAAGTTATTGCCAAGATCATTGCTGATCGGATAAAACCCTTCCTGTCCAAATATATCTCGATGGAGCAGTATGGTTTTTTGCAGGGCCGTCAGATCCATGATGCGGTGGGGGTGGCTCAGGAAATTCTTCATTCTGTGAAGCTGAAACGACTGGAAGCTCTTATACTTCAGCTGGATTTAGTGAAAGCATATGATAGGGTGAATTGGGACTTTCTGAGACTGATACTGATTCAGATTGGGCTGCCCTGGCAGGTGATGAAGTGGATCATGGCTTGTACAAACTCGGTTAATTATGCAATATTGATTAATGGACACCCCACGGATTTCTTTAAAGCTTCCAGGGGCCTGCGTCAGGGATGCCCACTCTCGCCTCTCCTCTTTATCCTGGTTATGGAAGGTCTGAGTCTTACCATCAATAAAGCAAAAAGGGATGGGCTGATAGAAGGCATTAAGATTACCAGAGATATTGCAGTTAATCATTCTTTGTTCGTGGACGATGCTATGCTGTTTGGTAAGGGCACCCTAGATGAGTGGGTACATTATAAGAAAATCTTGGACTTATTCTGCTCGGTAACTGGCATGACTATTAGTTACATAAAATCACAATTTATTAAACATTCTCTTGAGCTGGAGGCTGAAGCTGCTATTGGATCTATTTTACCCCTCAAATTTCTGGAGATGGAGACGGGAACAAAATATCTTGGTTTTTTTTTGAAACCTGCTAATTACCGGTCACATGACTGGTCATGGCTTATTCGAAGATTTGAAGGTCGTATCAGTCACTGGAGCTTTCGTTATTTATCTTTGGGTGGCAGACTTACGCTGGCAAAAGCTGTTCTGCAGAATTTGGGGGTGTATTGGTTCACTCTCTGCAAGGTTCCTAGATCCATTCTATGCCTCATACGCAGAAAGATGTATAACTTTTTATGGTCGGGCGGTGGTGACTCTAAAAAATTTCATCTTGTTAACTGGACTGTTCTGGAACGCCCTTGGAAACTGGGGGGATGGAACATAAAGTATTTAGACCTTTTTGTACGGGCCTTGCATGCAAAATGCCTCTGGCGTGCTCTATTTGACATGTCTGTTTGGGGCCGGATTATTAGGGCCAAGTATCTGAAAAATATATCTGTAGCAAACTGGTTTCGTCTGGATCGTCACTCGACGGTGGGGGTATCAAATTTTTGGAATGGAATGATGGGATCTTTCAAGATTATTTCTCAATGGATCGCTTGGAAACCTGGAAATGGTCGTGACATCAAATTGGGCCTTGACCCGATCGTGGGAGGTCCTAAGGAATATACACTCTCGGCGGATTTGAGGATGCATCTCACACAGAAAGGATATTGCTCTCTGTCTCATGCCTTTGACCACTGTAGGGGAGGACACCCTCGATGGATCACTGCTTCACAACTGGGCTTATCTGGAGCTATGGGGTTTGAATGGAATGAATATACCAGATCATTTTACCAATCCAGACTACTCTTAACTGACGAGGCTGACAGCTTATCTTGGTCGTGGGATGTGTCTGGTGGAAGGGTCTCGGCACATCTGGCATATGAGGCGTGTTTTGCCGGGTCTATCACTGTGGATACCTGGTGGAGGAAGGCTATCTGGAAAATGAACATGCCCCTCAAGATAAAGTGTTTTTCCTGGCTCGTGCTTGCTAATCGGGTGCTCACTTGGGACAACCTATGCAGGCGTGGTTACATTGGCCCTGGATGGTGTCCCCTATGCTGCTCTGTGGGGGAGACCGTCGAACACCTTTTTGTGTATTGTGGTTTCATACGAGACCTGTGGAAATTGATTGCTGATGGTGTCGGTGTGCAATTCTGCTGGGACTTTCACTCACTTGGTGACTGCTTGGAATCTTGGTCACATCTGCCTGTTGTTTGTAAAGAACTCCCATACTTCATGATCTGGGAGGTCTGGAGAACTCGCAATCTATGCATTTTTGAGGATGTGAAACCTTTTCGTGCGGGTTTATGCTACAAAATCATTGCTGCTTACAGGGAATTCACATACACTGTTAAGCCTGCTGTGGGTATGAGTAATCGTCGGCTGAATAATCGATTGTCCCCCCCCCATCTTGGTATTCCCTTGTGGTTTTTTTGACGGGGCTGCTACTTGCTGGAATGGCACGGGGGGCTCGGGTGCAACATTACATTTTACCTGTTCCATCACTGTGCACCTGTGGTTAAATCTGGGCTTGGGTACGAACACGAGAAGTGAGGTTTGTGCTCTCTGGTTACTATTATATTGGGCTCGTCTGCGAGGGATTCACTCTCTTGTTACTTTTGGAGACTCTTCGGCTGTTATATCCTGGGCAAAGGGTATATCTCCACTCAATGTAATTGGCCTCACACATTGGCTGGAAGCGGCGAGGAAGCTCATTCTGGAATTTGAACATATCCATTTTGAGCATATATATAGGGAGGTCAATCAGGAGGCTGATATGCTATCCAAACGAGCTCTCCATTCTCAGGCTGGATCCATCATGTGGTAGGAATGGCGGGATGATACACTTTTTGCTCATGGATCCCATCTGCTTCACTGGACTTGATGATGTGTCTCTTTTTTTGCTTATCCATATATGTTTTTATTCTGACGTAGGCGATATATATTTTTTCACTTGACTCCTTGTATATATGTGCAGATCTTTGATATATCATGCGTCCAACTCGTTGGACTATCTATTACCTATTATTATATTTGCGGCAGATTATTGCAGCTGTGGTTGTTTGGTGGCAGCTGGCGTTTTTTGGGACCCGCTCCGGGGTATCTATGCCGGCTGGAGTTGTTATTTTTTGACATAGTTTATATGCTTTCAGTTTTTGATTACCGTATATGTGGGGATCTATATACTTCTGTTGTTGTGATATGAGGACATGATTGTTTTTTGGATACCTCTCTGTCTGGATTGATTATGGGACATGGTATATTGCATGGATTTGATATAGATAGACATTTGCTCTCTGGCCTTTAAAAACCGGTTTGTCCCGGGTTTATATTGATCATATTGTATAATGTGAAGTTGTGGTTGACAATTGGACATATTTTACTATTTCGCATATTAATAGTAAGTTATATTTTCGTATGAAAAAAAAAATGAGACTTAAAGTAAAAACTTACTTAAAGTAGAGACTTTAGAGCTTAGGATTAGTGGCTCAGGTATTGCATTCAAGGAGCTATTTAAGGAGGAGATTTGATCCCTCTCTGCGCTTGATAAAGCCTAAGATTTGGATCTAGACTGATTATTCTAGAGAGATCATTCCGCATCAAATGATTAGAGAGAATATCCCATAAAAAAAGATATTAATATTAAAAAAGTTTATAAACTTAAAAAATCTTTTAATTAAATAATTTAATACATTATTTGAATACTTAAATATGATCGACAATAAACTTACAAAGTTTTGTTTTACAATATCCAAAGAGTACTTCAATTATAAGAATCTTAAAGTTATGTCTTATATTTAATGAAGTAGGCTATGTTAAATTCTACATTTTCTAGCGTGTTAATTTCTTTCACATTGAATCTTTGCTTAGTTAGTTTGCATGTTGCACCAACCCATTTTGGAATTGTTATTTGATTAAACATTCATTATAGAGGTAGTGTTATTTATTCGAGCATTCTTCTCACTAGTCTTATTTTGAGCTATTATTTGGGTTCATGGTCTTTCTTGTGCCATTATTGCTCATCCAATGTACTCTCATAGAATTCAAGGACATCCCCCTCTATTTGAGATTTATGGATGGACCATTAGTCCACCTTATCATGTGATAATCAAACAAACCTCCTCCCCTCATAGTTCCCCTTCAAGATCATTGGACTCAAGTTCCTCATAACCTGGGTCGCCGCCTTCCCCTAACACTACTAGCTTATTAAGGAATCTAGCTTCCAATATGTTTGGTGCTTCCCTTACTCCTTCCCCCTTAAAGGAAATCCATTTGGTGGAAACACTGCTAGAATGTTAGTGGGCACACTTTTTCTACCATGGCTAATATGAGCATCCCATTCATGGCTAGTCTAAACCTCCCTGAATTGGCTAGACTAGCTAATGAGCCCATTCGACATGACTCCACATGGGCTCAAATGCACACCAAGTTTCCTTTGGACATCCCAAATTTTGAAAGTAAAGAAGGTGAGGATCCCCAAAACCATATCATGCCCTTCCATCTATGGTGCTCCTCTAACAACATCGTTGATGATTCCATTTGGTCTCACTTATGCTAGAGGACTCTTATTGGAGTTGTTGCTAAGTGGTATATCGAGCAACCATCTATAATACATCTTAATTTTGTATCATTAGCTTCCACTTTTCTAACCTTCTTCTAGTTACTTGTTCACTACGAGGAGGGTGTAGATATCCTTTTATCATGTTGTTAGACATCATCCATCCATATCATGGATCATATCCATGAGTGGAGAAGCCAAAGGATTCTTTGTAAGATTAAGCTTAATGATCAAATATTCTTAGACCGATTCCTAAAATCTTTACTCACCACCATAGCTAAGGATGTTTCTTCCAAGCGTCCACAAAATGAAGAGGAAGCCATTTTGAAGGCTTAGTAGTATGGCCTTATTTATTCTTAATTAGGTTACTTATAGGCTCGCATCCTTATTGATCACCATAGTGAATCCACATGCCAAGATCAATTTGGGGCATCCCATGTTATAGAATCCATCCCAAACCCATAAAATCAATTACCTCTCACTATGAACAATTAGTCATATGGTATTCCTATGAGTGTTGAACACTCCAACCCAAGAAAACCTTTAGTGTCCTACTATCTTCCAGACCATTTGCACTCATCCTTGCATGCAAGAATCAATGCCTCTTAATTGAATGATCCTCGATCATCCCACATTCATGGCCCCTCGTGTAGTTGTTGCTATGTGTGAAACATTCCTACTGGATATGTAGTTCTCCTACGCATTTTCCCTTTTACCCATTCTGTAACATCCCCAAATTTCACAAAATTTAAAACAAATTCTGAACATTATAAATGTTATTATTTATTATGCGGATGATATATTTAATGACAGTTGTCTTATTAATAGTTGTTCACCCATATTTATAATGACGACACATACTTGTTTATAAATTGTCTTAAATTAATTAAAGTGTTGTAGCGACACAATCGTCCATGTAATTAATATGATAACTTCTCAGGAAGTATTAAACTTCTGTATAAATGCATCTTGTCTTTGTTTGTTCTACATGTAGCGTCGTTTATTTTACAAATTCAAGGATCTTCATTTATTGTTTACATATGTCATAATTCTTTTAATGTGGTTTAACCATCTTTAAAGCATTATGAAAATACTTACAGTTACTGAGGCACCTGCTCTGTTCCACTTTCTTAGGGAACATGACCATAAATATAGGGAAGTTGCCCCCTACAAGAGCTAGAAGTGAATGATGATGCTTCCAAGTGTCAATTTTTCTCTCCACCCCAGTTCATTCCTCCTAGTGGGTTAGAACACTCTTTAATGGTCTTCTTTGGATATTTGTCTCGTCTTTTATTTCTTTAACGGTCTCATTAACTTATAACATAATTTTTTTCTCACAACATAAAATGTTCAGATTTTGGGTATGTGACATACACCCCCTCTTAAGTTCAACATCGTCCTCGATGTTGCTTTATTCATCATCCTCTGAGCCTTCCTGGAACATAATTGGATATGCCACCCACATATTACTCTCCAATTCCCAGGTTGCTTCATCTGGACTAAGGTGCTTCCATTGCACCTTTACTTGTCCAATGGTGTGATTCCGAAGTAAAATTTCCCTCTTGTCGAGGATACAATCCAGTTCCACCAGAAAATATCCTTCGGGTTCTACCTATACATCATTCCAATTTATCACATGAGTAGCATCATGTACGTACTTTTTCAGAATAGAAATATGGAAGACATTATGTACTTTAAGATTTGGTGGCAAAGCCAACTGGTATGTCACTGGTCCAACCCTTGACAGTATTTCAAAGGGTCCACAATACCTTGGTGCTAGTTTAGCACAACTTCCTAACTTTAAGGAGCTATTTTTGGGTTTTACCTTGATGTACACATTCTCACCAACTTCAAACTCTTTCTGAGTTCTTTTGAGATCTGCATTACTTTTCTGTCTATCTTGTGCAATTTTCAGATTGCCTTGTACCCGTTTCATTGTTAGTTCCATCTCTTTTAACAATTCAGGTCCTAACATCAATCTATCAACCGGATTACTCCATGAGATAGGAGTGTTACACTTTCTACCATACATAATTTTAAATGGACTAAGTTTAGCTGAAGCTTGATAATGATTATTATACGTGAATTCAACTAAGTGCAGATAATCCTCCCATTTACTTGGCTGATCTTTAACGAACATTCTTAACATATCTTCAAGAATCTGATTTACTCTTTCTATCTGTCCGTCTGTTTGCGGATGAAAATATGTACTTAAATTTAATGTAGTATCCAAACCTTTAAATAAAGACTTCCAGAAATTTCCCATAAACTTAGAGTCTCTATCAGAAATTATAACTTTAGGAATTCCATACAAACGAAAAAATTGTTTCATAAAAATTTCAGCAATGTTAGCAGCTTTGTAAGTTGTTTTAACATGTATGAAATGGGTTGCTTTATTAATATTATCCACAACTACCATTATAGAATCATTCTGCTTTTGATTTTTAGGTAAACCAGTTATAAAATCAATGCTGATTATTTCCCACTTCCAATCTGGAATTGGCAATGGCTGTAATAAACCAGCTGGGTGTTGATGCTTAGTTTTAACTTGTTGACATTCAAAACACCTAGCTAAATATTCAACCACCTCATTCTTCATATTTGGCCAAAAGTAATCTTTTCTTAACATTGTTATAATTTTTGGTAACCAGGATGTCCTGAATAAGGACTTTTATGTATTTCATTTAAAATCAACAACTTAACTTTAGGTACATTAGGTACATACAGTCTGCTTTTATACAACATTAAACCTTTGTCATTCAGACTATAATCTGTTATTAAATTTTAGACATATTTTCAGCAACTTTTTGTTGTAATTTCTCATAATTTTCATCCAGTTTTATTCCTTCTTCAAGCTGATTTTCTAAATATGTTTTATAAGTGCCGATTGCTGTCATAAAATTTAATTTCGCATTTCGGCTCAAGGCATCAACAACTTTATTTTCTTTACCTTTAATGTGCTGAATCTCGAAATCATATTTGCTAAGGAAAGCTAACCACCTAGCTTGCCTTGCATTTAGATTTGGCTGATCCAACAAATATTTTAGGTCTTTATTATCTATCATTAATGAAAACTTCCTTCCGATTAGATGATGGCGCCACATCTTTCAAGCTTGTATCATAGCAGCCAACTCTAGATCATAGGCAGCATAGTTCTTTTCGTGATTTTTTAGCTTTCTAGACCCATATGTTATTACGTGACCTTCTTGTGTTAAGACTCCGCCAAGGCCATCGTTGCATGCATCAGTGCATACAACAAAGTCTTTGTTTGGATCTGCAATTTTTAGAATAGGTGCAGTAGTTAATAGTTCTTTCAATTTCTTAAACTTTCTTCACACTTTTGATCCCAAACAAATTTCTTTCCCATTTTCTGTAAAGAGGTTATAGCATTTGCAATTCTTGAGAATACTTCTGTAAATTTTCTGTAGTAACTTGTGATTCCCATAAACGATCGTACACCAGTTACATATTTAGGGACATGCCATTCGTCAATTGCTCTTATTTTATCAGGGTCAACTACCATTCCATCCTTGGATATCACATCACCTAAATACTGTATTTTATCTTTGAAAAATTCACACTTGCTGAATTTAGCATATAGTTGATGTTCTCTTAAGACTTGTAAAATTATCTGTAAGTGTTCGTCGTGTTCTTCTTTAGTCTTTGAATAAAGTAAGATGTCATCAATGAATACCACTACAAATTTATCCAAGTAATTATGTAAAATGGTATTCATTAGACACATGAAAACTGTTGTAGCATTGGTTAGCCCAAAATGCATAACCACAAACTCATAGTGCCCATAACGGGTTCTGAAATTAGTTTTAAAGATGTCTTCATCTTTAATTTTGACTTGATGATATCCAGATCTCAAGTCTATTTTCAAAAATATCGTTGCTCCGTGTACTTGATCAAACAGATGATCTATGCGGGGCAAAGGATATATGCTTTTAATCGTCATTTTATTTAACTGACGATAGTCTATGCATAAACACAAAGTACCATCTTTCTTTTTAACGAAGATGACAGGTGCTCCCCAAGGAGACATGCTTGGTCTTATGTAATTTTTATCAATTAATTCTTTTAACTGTGATTTTAATTTGTTAAGCTCTAGGATGTTCATCCAGTAAGGAGCTTTTGAGTTTGGTATCGCACCCGATACTAGCTCAATGGTGAAGTCCAATTCTCTATTCAGAGGTAATCCTGGAATTTATTTCGGGAATACATCTGAAAAGTCTTTTAGAATTGGGATGTATTCAAGTTTTTGCTTATCTTCTTTAGTTGTGCGTTCATCATTAATTACATTCACAGCAAACAACTTACATCCTTTACGAGCAGCCTTTTTAACTTGTAAAGCCAAATCTATCTAACTGAAGTTTTCCTAGGGATTCCCTTTACTATTACTGTTTCACATTTATCATTCAAGCAAGTAAAAGTATTTTCAAAACAATTCAGGACTACCCTATGCTTTTACAGCCATGTCTTAAGGAAAATATTTATTCATACCGGACAACCATGCTTCGGCTTCCTCTCCTTTTTCTGTTTCTCCATTAAAAGTTGGTGGCTTAATCTTCTTAAATTCTCCAAAAATCTCTTCGTATGGTTTGTACTTTCTCCTTTTAGACTGGTAATCACTATCACTACTCTCGCTAGAATACTTATGTTTCTTCCTGCGTGATTTACCATTAATTTCAGAAGAAGAGCTAGTTTCATAATTAGAAAATTTTAGTTTCTTACCCTTATGTTGGTAAGACATGGTTCCAGATTCCGAATTAATTTATGTTCTTTTACCTTTTTCATTATTATGGAATTTATCCAGCAAGATCTGATTCAGATCTTCTTGGGCTTTTAAAATCCACTCATTCTCTTCCTTAACAGTTCTTATCTCAGTTTTTAAATCTCTAACTGTTCTAAGTAATCCAGACGAATTATCATTTAATTCAACATAAATGTTTTCTTCATTAGTATGTTCCTGCTCCTTATTATTTTGTCCATTATGATGGGACTTGTCCTCAGCTGACTCTTCTGGTCCTTCCATACTTGCAAACTAAATATAAAATGTGCTGAAAAGAAACAAATTAAAACAAAAATCAATAATTGTATTTTCTGTTTTCAATTTCAATTGGGCGAGTTGAGCGACTTTCAGGCCTAGTGTTTGAACTTGCGCTTTGATACCACATGTAACATCCCCAAATTTCACAAAATTTAATTTTTTTTTTTCTGAACATTATAAATGCTATTATTTATTATGCGGATGCTATATTTAATGACAGTTGTCTTATTAATAGTTGTTCACCCATATTTATAATGACGACACATACTTGTTTATAAATTATCTTAAATTAATTAAATTGTTGAAGAGACACAACCGTCCATGTAATTAATATGATAACTTCTCAGGAAGTATTCAACTTCTATATAAATGCATCTTGTCTTTGTTTGTTCTACATGTAGCATCGTTTATTTTACAAATTCAAGGATCGTCATTTATTGTTTACATATGTCGTAATTCTCTTAATGTGTTTTAACCATCTTTAAAGCATTATGAAAATACTTACAGTTATGGAAAACATAACGACGTATTAAATACGTCGATGATGATAAGTACAATTATCGTTCCTATTTTATTGTGCTATGACTTGGTGTATTTTTTTGATTATTTTCTTATGTTGGCAAGTGGTTCCTGAAGCAGCCCTGGGATTACTTAGCTTATGAAGCTAACGCACCAGTTGACTTACTTTCTCAGGTTACAGGTTGGTGTCTCCACATGCTTTGGTTATTATCATTATGGCTTTTAATAGCTAACTTATGAATTGTTTAAAAATGTGCACAAGGGACATGTTGAGACCCTAAATCAATTTATGAGTGCTAAGTTTTAACCCCAAGGATCTTTATAAGATATTGGCATTATTATAATTGGCAAATAAATCGATGGTCATGTTATGGGTGCTTATATAAATTTGATACCTAGCTATATGCATGTAAGTGTTTTGTAAATAAACAAGGGTTAAAGTGTTTGAATGCTTATGCATAATGAATTTTCGATGATCCAACTATATGAAAGTGGATACAATTCATATGAATGGAACCTTTAACATGGTGCACGTAAAACTTATAAATTCGAAGATTAAGCGAGAGGGACCCGTAACTATAGGCAGTGGGTAAAGATTTAAGGCTTACTGGTTGACAAACAACACATTGAATGCCATCACGTGAATTTTGTGGGATTTGATGCATAGGGAACCAAGACCTAAAACTTTGCTATGTTTTGCATTATTATCGTTGTTTGTTATGAGCTGCGGAGAGCCGAGCTCTCTCCCTCAGCCGCCATGGCTACCATGGAAAACCTGCACACGTCTGTGTTTAAACCTTGCACCACGGTGATCTCTTGATCAAGGAAGGTTGCTCTCAGCGATACTCTTAAGTTTGGGCTGCGTCGTGAGAGTGCTATGCTCTCTGTCATGGCCTCGGTATCATTTTACAAAGGTAAGAGTGGTTCCAAACTGTAACTTGTTTTTGATCTTTTAATTATATTTTTATCACGAAACAATGTCTAACTATTTCGTTTGCAATGCAAGGGTTTCCAGTTCCTAACTATTCGCAGACTTATTCTCCAGCTTACGGCTTCGGCATTCTAAGTTTAAGGAAAACCCTAATGGTTTTAATTCCATGGTAAGCCCTTGGTTCTTCCTACGATGTCTCCTCTGTCAACAAGCTTTGCACAACACTGCCGGTGTGGATGTTTTTCAGTGTTGTAAGCATTTGGGCACACAAATATGGTTAAGAATTTGTATAGTTTGGAGCTGGGACTCGAACTTTGTTTTTAAATAAAAGCTACTACATTTTTATGTTTTCTCCAGTTACTTCTCTGTCTCTGTTGAGACCGTCTCTATTTGTTTTTATGGATAAATGTATGGTAACATCTGTAGATGGCGATTTTAGTTCTTTTGAAAATATATATAATGTTTGGGCTTAAAGGAAAATATTTATTCATACCAGACAGCCATGCCTTGTATCATTAATAACGTATATGAGGTTGATTGTGAAAACTGTATACAGTTATGCAAACATTATGAATCTATAGAAGAAACAAACTATAAATCTAAATATTCTAAGTACTATTTCAACATTTATTTTGTATTTATGTCTATATCTTATTGTTGAAATAGAAGTTCAATATTCTAATAGGAATTATTCAATCTATCAATAAAAGATCATCCGAATCTATTTTAATTAAAAAAATCTTTCTGAACTAGAGTACGTCTCTACGGAGAGTGGAAAAATACAGAAAGAATTTTATTCAATCAGTTAAATTTACAGAGTTAATCATTCCGCCATTTATATAGAAATGAACTATCGGTTTAGTATTTTAAATACAACAGTTAAATATGGTACAACTTTCAGAAGTAGATTAATAATCTGGAAGTAAATAACTGAAGCAAAGAAGAACCTGATAATTGTAGAGGGGGGAAAACACCCAAAGGAGCCCGTTCCACCCAACGTTTTCCTAAAGACAGCCAGAGTCACTTTCCTTAGGACCCCCGAGCCTATTCACTGAACCACCAGGACGAAGATACTGTGTGGAGTCAAGAGATTTTCCTTCTGCAACGCAGCAGTAATAGTTTTTGTGCTCAGTAGTATATCTTCTGCATTCACCAGTATTGAACTCTGCACTAAGCAGTACTAATTCAGATATGCAGACTTAGTTCTATCCTTCACTTCCTAGCCTTCCCCTCATCGAATCTCTTATGCATTCCCCTTTCTCTATTTTCAGAATTGTCTTAAAGAAAACTTGGTGAGCATCCTGCTCAATTCGATGGGTGTAATAGAGTGCCTAGGTCTTTGGTCAGTTTCATAATTATTGAGCCACCTGCTCTGTTCCACTTTCTTGGGAAACATGACCATAAATATAGGGAAGTTTCCCCCTGCAACAGCTAGAAGTGAATGATGATGCTTCCAAGTGTCAATTTTCTCTCCACCCCAGTTCATTCCTCCTAGTGGGTCAGTGAACACTCTTTAACAGTCTCCTTTGGATATTTGTCTCCTCTTTTATTTATTAATAATAAAAATATTAGAGTATTTAATTACAGTCATCCTTGACCCCATTTGGTCAATAATCATAAAAACTTTACATTAACTTATAACATAATGTTTTTCTCACAACATAAAATGTTCAGATTTCAGGTATGTGACACATTCCTTAGTTTTCTGCTAGGACCTCCAATCCAACCATACCCCTAGCTGCTCCCCTATTACTCATGGGTAAATTTAAGCTATACAGAACATGCACACTCAATTTGCACTCAATAACCAAAATGCACAACCTAACACTAGTAAGAATAAGAACAAGGTGAAGAATAATGGAAACAACCAGAATCGGGAAGGTGGAGCCCAACCCCCTAATATGCTTGGTAATATTGGAGGTAATCCTTACCCCAAAAATTAGAATCCTAATAGAACCACCAAGTAGGGTAAGAACCCCCAGTTAGTGACTAATCACCCATGTTCCTTTTGTATATTTTACATACATTACACTCACCATTGGCAGCATCTTATAGAATATTTCCATCGATGGGATGACGCTAATAAATGTGAAGCAACTAACACTTCTCAAGGTCAAAATGGTGCTCCACCCCCTAATCCTACCACATCGTAATTGATGGTACTACAAAACCCCTTCCCACCTAGAGGGGTCTACATAGCACAACCAACACTTATCCCAATCCACTTCCTATGTCAGGTCACCCCATGGATCCTTCCTTCTAGAACATTTACATGAACGTTGTTGATGTCAACCTACAAACACAATGTAATCAATGTGGCATGCCATCCGAACCAACCAATTCTAAAAAGGACAAGGATTCACCTTTCTAGAAGGACCCTTACACCTACCATGCCATAATTTATACCCTCCCCAAAAGGTCACTAATATATTATTGCATAGCACTACCCATAACCCAAATGCTAGAGTTGATCCTAACTATAGTATTGTGGATGACTTGGCCCAATCTTCTACATCCATTTCTACATTGGAGGTTCTCCGAAATTGTCCAGTATGACAAAAATCTCTCTTGTTTGCATTAGTACTATTGATCCTTCTAATTCTCATATAATGACCATTGATTTAGATCGAGGTAAACCCCACATTCCTTCTTCAGTATCCTTCTAGGTTCTTGTGACCATTAAAAAAGTGATTATTCATAAATTGATTATTAATGAAGGTGCTCCTACTTGTGTCATGATCACCCATGTTAATTAGGAGAAGCTTGGTTCCCTTGAGTTAGCCTTGTTGCTTATGAAATTGTGCATGTGTTATGGTTGATCTTACTAGCCATAAGGTCTTCTCTAGAGCATTCCCGTTTGACTCCCCAATAAGACAGTCTTGATTGATATTGAGGTTGTAGATGATTTTTTATATTACAGTCTCTTCCTTGGTCATAGCTACATGTATGCTGTGAAAGTGGTAACCTTCATAGTGTTTAGGATCATAATGTTCCCTCATGACAAGAAAATCATAATGCTTAATTAACTAGCCTACTTTTATCCCAAGGAGGAAACTCTCCCTGACCAATTCCTACTAGCAATCAAGGGTATTCTTTTTATGCCTTCATTTAATGGCATGGGTCCAATAGTTTTCAAAGCTTCCTCTCTCCTTGGAACCTTTTCAGGACCTCCCCCTCTTACCATATAAGAGTACATATTATAGTTTTGTATCATCACTATTGAGAAATATGTTTCTCAATTGCAGAACCCCCACCACCTTAGTTTTTCACCCTCAACAAGACATACCTGGGTAGGATTACCTATCCATCAAGTATTTTTTTCTCTTCCATCCCCTTGGTATTTTAGGGACCCTTAAAGCGGCCACTCTTAACCTCCTAGGGCTTACCTTAGGTATCCTTGTTTAGTAACTTAACCCACTAAACCCACAACACACCCTCGATGTTATTCTCACATTGGTCCAACCAATTTGTACTTCTAATTCCCCACTATCCATGGTTATGAGGGAGGACACTTCCTTTACTTAGCCTTCTTATAAACATAAGGCCATGGGTTAAACAAAAAATGTAGTAGTTCAAACTACCCTAGACATGATAATGAACTTCCCTTGTACTACACCTCCTAGCGCCTCCATTCCCTATGGCATTTGTGATTTCCTCAATCATGCCACCCACCAGTGTGCAAAATTTCCTATTTTTATAGTCATATCCATGCTCAGGATGTGAATACAGATGAGAATTCCCAATTTGTTCACATTACTCTTCTTGACATTGCTAAGCAATGAAATAAGTCATTGCATACTAACCACCCATCTGCATTGTGTGGCATTTATGATTGCTATTTTCACCATTGCACTAATCTCCAAAAGTTCAGTGCCATCTTTCCTGATCTCAATCGTGGATCCCATGCATAATTGGTCACCATTATTGGAGAGGTATCTCCACCTACCCCATCCCTCATAGGAATGACTTCCATTTATTACATTTATTCATATAGTAAGACATGCTCTTCATCCCCCTTTATGTCTACATCACCCTTGGTTAAGTTGAATACGTTATACCTTTATACTTTTACTTGTCGAAGTGATGATGAAATTATTGAAGCGCTCATGGATCCAGGTTTTCCAGGGAAGGATATGCCTTATTGGCCGCATTTCCTCCCATGGGAGTATCCTTTTGTGGGTGAGTCTTCCAACCATTTTTCTATTGAATCGAAATATTTGTATTCCCCCTATACAGGTTGATTGGTTTAAGAATTTAATCTTGCTCTAGATGCCTTTGAGGAGGGAAACATGGCTGGAATCTCGCCAACGACTCAAATGGATATTTTAGTTAAGTCTGGTGTCATTGAGAATATCTTGTTTGGCATTTCCTACACTTCCAAGGAAGTTGCAGCATATAAATCCCTTTTTTAGGAATTCTATGACGTGTTTTCCTAGTCTCAGATTGAAATTATAGGACTTGAACCTACCATAGTGGAACACCACATTGACACTTGGCCTGATATCGAACATGTGTTGCAAAATTAGAGACCGATTCACACTTCTAAATCTCTTGTTGTTAAGGACAAAATTGATAAAATTCAAAACATAGGCTTCATTTATCCAATTGTGTATACCACATGGGTATCCAACCCGATCCAAATGAACAATAAATAGTGCACCATTTGAGTTTGTATTGATTTCCATGATTTGAACAAAGGTTGTCCTAAGTAAAAATTCCCCACCCCCTTCATCGACTAAATTATCGATGCATTTGATGGGCATGGAGTTCTATCCTTTATGGATGGTTTCTGAGGGTATAATCAAATTCAAATTTGTCCTTGGGACTAGTAAAAAAATTCCATTACCATCCCTTGGGGGATATTTTCCTATCGATTCATGCCATTTGAACTCAAGAACATTGGAGTTGCTTTCCAACATGCCATGTAATAATTCTTCCATGATATGGTCAATATTATCTTATATTTGGATGACATCATGACTCACTCAAAGAAATTCTTGCAACTCTTGGAGCACGGCCTCCACAAAGTGTTTCTTAGGTGTTGCAGGTATAACATTTTCCTGGACCCTCTTAAATACATATTTTTCATTCTTTCTATCCAACTGTTAGGTTTCATCATTTCTCAACTGGATCATCAGTGATCCTTTGAAGGTTCAATCCATTCTTGAACTTCCCCCTCCTAAGACTTTATGCCAATTGCAAATCCTTCAAGGTAAGGTGAAATTATTACGTAACTTAATTCCACATTATGCCATGATTGTTCATAGATTCTTGCATTTTCTTCAATCCAACATCCCTTTCATATTAGATGAGAAAGATCAAGCTTCATTTAACACCCTTAAGTGTTCCCTTGCTCTGACACTTGTTGGAGGAGGCTGGTTGACCTTGTCGACTAGATATTGTATTTGACTAAGAAGTGAGGTTAGTCAACTACCTAGATGGTTCAACAAACCAAGTTAACTGAGGAAGTTATAACTACCTTCTATGCTTGTAATCCTATATAAAGCCATGAATATATGATTTAAACAAGTCTGATAAGTATTATCATATAATAAATACTACTTGTTGTTGGTTCCACTACTACTACTCTCTCTCTCTCTCAGTATGATTTATTGTATATTACCTTGTTGTATAATGTTGTTGGTTATGTGTACTAATACTAACTATTTATTATTTAATGTTGTTGAAACATTGATTCCATTTCCAATAGTACCTAATCCATGATTTGTATAGATCAAGCATGCATGGATGTACATGAGTGAGAAAGAGATTCAAAATTGGTGGCATAGAAATCGATAATTACAATTGCACGGGACATAATACAAGTTTGTACATAAATGCACGAGATATTGTTGCAATCTGTTCCCATGGAGATAAATAATGTTTTGGATAGAATCACACATGAAAAAGATGATTGAGGACAAGGAATTTTTGTCAAAATTAAACAATGGAGGGTGCACAAACTTGTATGAGTGGGTAGAACAAATCACCAATGAATTCTTTCAAGAACAAAAGGTCAAATAATGAACGTCAATAGACAATGTTAAAAGAATCTTCTATAATAATTTGCATGATAATTTCCTTTATATAGTACTACCACAACTACATAAATTTCTTATAGATAAATATTTCAGCCATATTGTAGAAGCATGACCCCCCACTGAATACCACATCATAATCGAGTGGAAGAAAAAACAAGAAGACTGGGAATATTTCTTGAGAAAATGAGAACTATGGACAACATCCTTGACCAAGAGTAAATATGGGATCAACGATGGGGGGGGGAGAATTCCTGTGAGATGCCTCAAAGGATAAAAGCACTAGTCAACTTATAGTAAGGAAAGAAGAGGTCTAGTTAGAGTAACAATTCCTAGAATATGATATTCGACTAAACATGAATACACGCTAAAGAGAAAAGAGAAGAATGGAAGGATATAAACCTTTAGTTGATGTGAAAAATATAGAAAGGACTAAAAGGTAGAAAAATGTATTAGAAATTTGAGAATCTAAAAATACACACCAACTTAATGAAAATAAAAATATATAGAACATCGAGTACCAACCCTACTTGAGTCATATTTCAAATATTGACCTGGTATGGAAGAGGATGTAACGACGATGGTTCCATAAGCTTATACCCTAGAGGAGCGTCGGTTGATGATGAGGTAGCACTATTTGAGTCGAGAGATGGCCAAATAGATGTAGAATTGGAAGTAATCACAATGGTTACAATTCTAGAAGAAGACTTTCAAATTGTTGGGATGGCCTCAGAGCCCTATAGATTTTAGAATACAAAATGAAAGTTTATGATTTTTCACTTGCAAATTATCCCAGAGCAAGTAGCCTCATATTCAATGAAAACATAAGGTATTAGTTACAAATGGAGCAAGGCATCCATTAAATAAGAAACAAAGAAAATGTCACAATTCATGGGAGCACTCGGTTTATGAATTACACAGAAAACTAAAACATAAGAAAAAATGAAATTAAATAACCATTTTTTGTATTTTTTCAAGACTCATGATTTGGAGCATCTGACAACTCAAAATATCAAAGTAATAAAATTGATTCATGGTGAATCAATGAGATAGTATAAAAAAATATTCAAGTATTTTATGATTCAAATCTCATCTACAATCGATGTTATAGTCCTGGTACAATGGTTTGTGGATGGACTACTACAAAGAATTAGGGTACCTATAAGAATGCATGAAATCAAAACATATGAAGAAGCCCTTAAGAAGGATATATCAACATATTGAGTTTGATGATGATGGAGACACCATAATTATTGATAGAAGGCTAGAAGAAATATTAGAACCAATGCAAAGGTCCATCTGAAATATTTTTTTGAAAATATTTTATTTATGGTGCACTTTAAGTCAAAATTATGGGCATACTAAAGATCAATGAAAATAAAAAAGAACTAATCGAAAGGCACCAACATGTTTGGGCCATACATATAGAATGCTTCTATGAAATTTATGAAAGTGTGTCAAATCACACCACACAAGTTTGTCCACACAATATTAAAAATGCCAAACCTAAATGGCGTGCCATTTGTGAGGAGGCCTCACACCAAAATTCAAAATTCCAACTAAATCATAAAAACAAATCGAATTACCAAATAGTATATGACACATAGTCGATTGATCAAAACCAAAGAATTAATGGATATTGAGGCATCCAAAGAGGAGGATATCGTGGTCATGGTCAATATGGAGGAAGAGATGGTTGCCAAGGTTTTTGAGGAATATTTTATTATAAATATTGGTTTGCATGTCTAAAAGTGGATCACGTAAGCGCAGACTATCCTATGAAAGATAGAATAGACCTAAAGTTATGCACTAAATGTGGAGTGGGAGACCATTATTGGAAGACTGCCCCATCATGCTTGAGAAAATCATGAACAAAAAGAATACAATTTTTTTATGAAGAATTCCCAAGAAGAAGGCCCTAAATTCCAAAAATATTCATGTTGTCACTAGATATAGAGTTGCAAAAGATGAATATAGAAACCTCCAAAATGCCACCCTTGCACAACTTGTTAAAATGATAAAATAGCAATACCCCGATCCAAGAAAAGAAACACAAATATTTAAAGAAGTATGAGGCCTTTTCTGAAGAACTTTCTAAATGAGAAGTTCTATAAAAAATTAAGAAAGAGATCAATTGACTAGATAAGACTATTGCACTAGATGAATTATTTGATCTCTAAAGTGAAGAAGAATATGTTTCTCAGCTTCTGGAAATTATGGAGATATTAAAAAATTACAAATAGGGAAGTTAAGAGTTTAAAAATCCGTGTCACATGAACTGTGAAGAAAAATACATTGATGACTATGATCCATAAGTCGAATTGGAAATACATGGTTACCTTATCCCATAAGTCATAGTCAATTTTGGCTACCATGTAAATATCCTAAAATGGGAAGGCATAACCTGGTTACATCGAGAATTGTTTTTAAACTAGAAAACCAAAGGTTTGTAGAACCAATTGGGATATTGAGGAATGTTGAAACAAGCATTATGGGAATATCTAAAGAAGTCAAATTTGAAGTGATTGACTTGGTTGAAGGAACAATGGAATATCATGGTTTAGTTGGTCAACGTCAAGGAAGAACAATGAAATCCACTATTTCCTTGGAAAAAGATAGAATAAAGCTAAAAGGAGATGTTAGGAGATTAATTATCCCTCTAGATCCAAATGAAGTCAATCCATAGTTGGAGCCATGATATGAGGATGGTGATGTTAGGAATCTACATCAAGAAATACAAGGAAACATGATCACATTAAACCCAACAATCAAGGGGAATTGCATTTGGGAACACCTCTATCAACGAGGAAAAATTTAGACACATAATTGTATGACTGGAATATTGAAAATTATAAATCAAGTGAAAGGGATTTCTAGATGATATAAGTTATATCTAAATATGGTCTAAAGACACGCCTTTCCATATAGTTGGTATCAGATATTGAAAAGAAAAAAGTTTGACAGTACCATAATTTGATGCCCATGGACCTAGGGTCAACTACATTGCCGCTATTAAGATTCAAACCATAATTTGATGCCCATGGACATAGGTTCAACTGCATTGCCTATATTAAGATTCAAATAAACATATCTCATGCTTCCCCTCTTGACAAAGTATAATAATACACTGGAGACCAAGGTCATCTACAAACCACTAACCAAATTTTTATAGGTTAGGGTACTCATTGGTGGGGAGTGCATGCGCCATTGCAAAAACATTGACAGTGCCAACTATCTATTTTATAGGAATGTTTGTAGGGAAAAACTTATCAGAATTGACTCAAATTGACAAGTATATATCTTGATATGATCCAAGGAAGCACATTTAATAATGTGAATGAGCATGGTGGCGAATAAGTTAGAAATAATTTGACCACAACTATTCCCAAATGCTTTGGATGACTTACCGAACAAATGTTACAAGAGTGTGGAAACACGAGGAGATATATGGAACTGGGAAAATATTAAAGGGAATTTTGTCAAATACTTCTCATTTGAACCATCAGACACATAAATAAAGGAGGTCATGCAAGAAAATCATCAAGTTGTTGAAAAAGCAATAGATGAAAAGATAAAGAAAAAGGGTAAGGTGAAAATTGACATGGGGTCAAATTTGGCTTCCAATAAAATAACATGGCAAGACAATTTGAAAGAACATGAATTGATATGGAAAATTAAAGTTTTAATGGTAAGAGTTTTAGATGGAGGATAAACCATCCAAAATTTGTAAAGGAGGTTAAGTCTATACATAAATTCAAATTGGAATAGAAAGAAAAAAAATGACTTCCCCCATAATATAATCAAGTGAGGGAAGGTGAGAGGATTCTAGATGAATCAAAAACTTGTTGTGGATGGATGTAGAAATTAAAATCAAGGAGGTGAACATTTTGAATGATGATCAACAAAACATGGAAATAATAGGATGCTATTGGTCAGAGAAGAAAACAACAAAAATTATTGATTTGTTAAAGGAATATCAAGATGTATTCACAAGATATTATAAATACTTAAAATGTTTAGTCGAGGAAATGCGGAAAATGGAGATCAAATTGATTATGAATGAAAAAACAATAAAGAAGCGGCCTTACAAAATATCCCACAAGTACAAATAAATAGTGCAAAAGGAAATTTAGAACATGTTAGTAGTAGGCATATTTTACCCAATCGACATAGCAAAATGGGCTTTGCACAATACCCATGTTACTACATAATTTGCAAGATAATTTCCTTTGCATAATACATGTACTACTACATAAGTTGTTATAGATAAATATTTCATAAATATCATAGAATCATGACCCCCATTAAACACCCTCATCACAATCGATTGGAAGAAAAAACAAGATGATTGGGATTATTTCTTGAGAAAATGATAACTATGGCCACCATCATTGATCAAGATTAAACCTGAGGTCGGTGATGGAGGGAAGAATTCCTAGGAGATGCCTTGAAGGATAAAATCACTAGTTGACTTATAGTAAGGAAAGAAGAGGTAGGGTTGAAGTAGCGATGCCCAGAAGAGGATAGTTGATTTAATGTGAATATAATATTGATGAAGATACAAAGAAAATAACAGAGAGAATAATGGAAGGATATAAACCTTTAATCGACTTGCAAAATCTAGAAAGGGATAAAAGATAGAAAAATATATTAGAACTTTGAGAATATATCGATACATGTCGAATTAAATCACAAGAAAACAATATAGATTGTCGGGTCGATAGTATACCAATACTACATGAATCATATTTTAAAGATCAACCTAGTATGGAAGAGGAGGTACTATGGTTCCAGAATATTATGTATGAGAAGAGTGTTAGGACAATGGTGAGATAGCCCTATCTAAGTTGAGAGATGATCAACTAGATGTGTAAATGTATGTAGTCATGATGGTTCCTATTATGTAAAAATGATTTCAAATTGTTAAGATAGGACTTGTAGACTTAGAGATTTTATAAAACATCAATATCATCATCAATGTCATTGTCATCAACATTGTCAATATCATCATCGTCAATAATATCATCTTCAATATCATCATCGAGAACCTTTCCACCTGCATCTAGCTCAAATTCTTCAACTTCTTCATATGACACATCTATCTCGTGCTCCTCTACATCATCTTGTTATTCAATATCATCTTCTTATGGTACATTATATTTTACAGGACTTCCTCTTGGATCATATCTAACAATATATGATAAACTTGCTTTACTTGAATCCTCTAAATAAAATACCTATTCACATTGGCTTGGAAGAACATAAGTTTCTATACCTAGATCAAATGCCCTTTTATTGAACATGGTAAATCCATTGGCATGCTCATTAATGGTCCTTTCAACTGGATCATGTTCACTCATCCATATCCAATATCGTTTGACCTCAAACAGAACTAAATTGAAGGATTTAAAGTCACACTCAAGTATATCATCCAAATACCCATAGTGTCTATTTTTAGATACTTTTGGATTCTTGTCACTTCTAGAGGAAACATTAGTGACCTAAAAAACTGCAGTTACCACACAATATGCGTGACGCTTAAAAATGTATTTTCAATTAGTAAACATATTTAGACTTGGTAAATATTTAAACAAACACACCACTTACATTAGTAAAGTGGAAAATAACTGAAAAATGTGTGTCAATATGCCTCCATGTTAATCTCTTAAACCATATGCTAAATCAATTTCCCTCTGAATAAGATTGGTATCTTGATCACGATGATATCCTTTAATCAATTTATCCACCCCTTCCCCTGATAACGTAACATCACATTGTATACATCATGTTATCCATACCTTCATCGAATTAAAATGGTTTGCAACCTATAAATGTAGTGCATCCCACTCTTGACAAACTCCATGAAAAAGAACAATTAATCAATAATTAGGTACCATGGTAAAAGATTAATAATTGATGGAAGAATAAAAATTAAATAAGTACAATATAGAAAAAAATGAATAGTCAAAAGTATTATAGATCTCTACCATCTAATTACCTTTCACTTTCCTCATTCTACCTTTCTCGACCAAGACCTCCCCTTCAAATTTGTTGATGGAGTTGACATCCCAAATGTGAGGCATATTCATATTTGTTACTAATTTAGGAAGATAATTACTGATATACACCAAGGATTGATATACCATATATCCCTCCACCATAGAACCCTCAGGACATGCTCTTTGTCTAACAAACACCTTCAATGGTTTAAGTGTCTCTCCGCCATCCACATTGACCTTGTGTGTACAGGTCCACACATTTCAGTCTCTTCAACTTGGTGTATGAGGTAGTGTTATTGTGCATTGAAATTACAAATCAAACATCATGTTAACTTCTAAAAATCAAACATCTTATTTCTCAGGGAATATAAATTACAATGGGTTGTTATGGTTTGTTTTCTTTAGAAGTAATATTAAATATATAATAGCTTTTGTCAATAGGGAATTCAAAACTTGGCCTTATATACCATTAAACCGAATGTTCAAGTTTTTATAATGTTTAATATTACACCTTGAGGAATGTTTAACAATGCTAAATTATAACGTCACACCTTTCAATTTATATATGGTCCATACCCATTCCTAAAATCAAATCTTAAAAAATATAGTTGTTTAAATTCTATATAATCATTAAATTGAATTGAGTAGACATGTTTATGCATATTTCCTAGACAACAATTTGTGTCCCCAAAGAATACAAGGTCTAAGGGTTAGGTACCCACTGTGTGTATTTAAAAGGAGACAAAGAAATATTAAAAAAATATAACCTTCAAAGTAAAAAATAAGAGCTATGTAGATCAGCAATTGGATGTGAAAAAAATGGATAGAAAAAAAAAAAAATTCATGCATAGAACAATGACTCAAAAATATTTTACAAACATTGCACCTACAATAAAAATTGTCGAAATATCTCTCAAGCATAAATATGTATATAGTACATCCCCATTGTCGAAGTTTTAAAAAATGTGGACCATGTCAAAGTTGACCAAGGCAGAAAACAATGACGATTAAACCATATCAAATGGGTACTTTTTTTTTCAGAGAGAAAAAAATGTAACTTGATATTATAAGTAATATAAGACAAAGTTACATCTGAAAGTCATAATCACCAAGTATTTCAAAATATTTCAAGTATACGTCTGAAGACAGTCGATACTTCTTTAATCTAGATCTAAGAAAAAATAAAAAAACAGTAAGACTTATAGTCCATAATTATGATGACAGGCATTCATAAAAGACGTTTGACTCATATACATATGACCAAATGCTCTCAGTTCCCCTTCAGAAAGAAAGAATGTTTCCTTGATCAACTAAGACATTGTCCAAGTACTCATTGAAATGAAGGAAACTGTCCATCGAACCAATTTCCAACTTTGAAAGGTGATTTGCCTCCTCATTAGCTTCACAATTATATGCTTACAACATATCGATTCGAAAGAAATGGGTATCTTATCAAATGGGTGCTTAAATATATGCTGCATTTGAGTCATTTGATATCAAATGGGAACCTTATCAATAGGGTATTTTTTAAGGATTTTAATATTATACTCAAGTATAGTATCGTAGGCGATTATTTTGGATTGAAAAAAACATGTCTATAGACAGATAGGCGAATATTGAATATGAAAGATGCAATTTACTACTGAAATGTGTAAATTTTGGCGAATATTACGACAAAAAACCATATTTGATGTAAATATAGGCGATATTAGAGACTAAAAATGACCACATAACGAATTTATTTTTTGAAACAAATAGCCAATTGGCGAAATTTCGCCCCTAAAAGTTACTCTGCTTATCAAACGAATAGGATTGTCAAAACTCAAGTAGGATCAATGAATGAAGAATTTGTGTTGAAATTACGACAATCGTTGGGGAGACCAGGAAAAAAATTATCAAAATTTTAATAATTATTTAGTATTGTTCGACGGTATGATCGATTGTATGTGTACCTTCGTAATATGTCATAAAAAAATGACTCCATATGTATTAGTAACATGAATAAAATTGTGCAACGCGCGATTTAGAACTTGTTACATAGTACATGCATTAAGAATATGGAGACATTATTTAGTTGGAAGGCAATTTGAACTAAAGATAGAACATCTTGGAATTCAACTTATATTTTCAAAATGTACACTAACTACTAAACAAAGAATTTGGTCAGAGTTATTGAGTGAGCATGATTTTGATATTATGATATATTAAAGGAACCGTGAATAAAGTGGTAGGCCAGCATGATTATGATATTATCATATATTAAAGGAACCGTGAATAAAGTGGTAGATTCCTTAAGTCATAGACCACATATTTTTTCAATTTTCCATTAAAGACAATATTTTAAAAAATATTAAAATTTAAAATCAATAAGAAATGCTACATGGAATTTAAGTTGGAAATAGGAAACAAAGTAACAAAAATTTCAAAGTTTGATGGATAGATGTTTGATGATTATGGCTTACAAGATTTCAGGGGATAATCTATGTGCTTGCAAATGATGAAAATCATCATTTAGTTTTAAGGAAAGCTCATATGGAAATTTATATGGCTCATTTGGTAGTAAAGAATTTGTATCAAGACTTTAGACTATTATATTTATATATATATATATATATATATATATTTTTGGAATAGGATGAAGAAATATGTAGTTGATTTTGTACCAGGATGGATTAACTATCCGTTGGTAAAAACATAACATAAGAATATAATGGGATTGTTGTAGCCATTCCTAAATCTATGTGAGAGATAATATCGATATATTTTATAGTAGGATTACACATAACATCATGAAGGCATGATTACACCTTAGGAGATATAGATACAATGAAAATATGGGATCATTTTATTCTAGTAAAAAATACATACTTAGCACATAAAATAACAAGAGTATTTATAAGTGAAATTGTAAGATTGCATGGTATCCAAAAAAAAAAAATAATTGACAAGGGATCTGTGTTTATGGGAAGATTCTAGGCAAGCTTTCAATAAGCTCTTAAAACTCAAATCAATCTTAGTACAATATATCATCCCAAGGAAAATGGATTGAATGAGAGAGTTAACCAAGTTTTAGAATATATGTTTTGTATGTATGTGATGGATCAACAAAATCAATGCAAGGAAGAGTATTACCATTAGTAGAGTTTGCATCCAATAACAATTATCAAATTTCAAATAAGGTGGCACTTTTTGAGTTCTTGTATTATAGACCCTATAGAATGTCTCTTAGTTGGGATAGACTAGAGGATAGAGTCATAATTGTATCCAGATGATTCAAGAAATGGAAGAACAAATGAAGATTATTCAGAGAAGATTAAAAGAAGCACAAGATAGACAAAAAAGTTATACATATGCACACAAAACTGTTAGATGCTATAAGGTGGGAGATAAAGTAATTTTGTGAGTTAGACCAAAAAAGAGATACATTAAATTTGGCAAGAGGGCCTATTTTATCACCACCATATGTAGGACCATTTAAAGTTATTGAAATAAAAGGTCCAGTTTCTTATCATCTTGCACTACCATCATCTTTATATCAATGTATGACTTTTTTTCATATGTAAGTTTTACGTCATTATATTTGAAATCCTTCGTATGTTATGGTTTTAAGTAATTTGTAGATGTCATATGAGCGACCCTTAATAGTTGAACCAATATTCATATTGGATCAGAAAACTCAATAGGTTTGAAATTGTTTGTTCAACCAAGTATAGTTCTAGTGGGATAGTTATAGTCCCTGTTTAGCTATTTGGGAGGAAAAAATTGAGATGTATCAAAATTTTTCATATTTGTTTTAGAATTTTGTGATGAATTTTTCTGTATGGTGGGGAGTGTATATAGTTTCCTCTTTTGATAGATATGATTAGACTCAATACTTATTATTTGAGCACATACTAGTTTTTAGGGTGGCCCGATTGACTAACAAATACATTTTTAGTTGATAAATTTAAAAATGTTTTGACTATATATTTCTATCATAATTATGTACTTTGTATGGATTATATTCGATGTAATGTGGTGATGTGGATAAAATTTATTATGATATATATGTATATTATAATAATGTGCTAGTTATATCTTGATATGGGTTTACAATGTTATTGATGGTTTATTAAGTGCGACAAGAAAAGTCACAAGTGAAAATGGATGTTGGATCACGTTAGATGGAATAGAATTTGGATGCTGTAATAGGTAATTAAACAAAACAAATGGAAAATTTAGGTTACAATATTAGTGGTGGTGTCAAGAGATACCGTAAGAACCTAAGCACATTGAGAAATATTCCATGATAGTACATATAATAGATTGATTAAAGATCATCTATATATAGGCTTAGGTCCATAACTAAAACCCCTAATGTATGGATTTGCATCCCATACTTACTCCACAAAATGGGCATTTGGTAACTCCATATGCCAGTTGGGTCCACTCTTAGCGATCATCTCCCTCAAAGGTTAGATCCCTTAATGTGGTTGACTACATATGATAAAGAGGTGATTTTACATAAATAACCAATAGTTCCAACACCCCCTCTTCAACTCAAATCAGAGGAAATATCAAATTACATAACATCCCCCCTGAATTTGATATAAAATTCAAATGTTAATCATGAAAGAACAAATACAATTGGGTTTAGTAAATTATTGTCACCACCAATATGCTAATAGATAACGTAGAATAAATAGAACTACCACCATTAAATTCATCAATTAGGTATAGTAACACTTCCAAGAATAAGTTTGATCAAGTGTCACAAAGAAGTTACTGCTCCCAATATACTAGGAGATTAGTGAAATAACCTATGCATAATCAAAGATCATATGAAAAAACAAAATAAATGTTTACCAAAAAAATTGTTGTCCAAATAGTCCTAGTTGATTAGTCGACTAGACAAACAAGACACATAGTTTTGGTTGAGGATTCAACTAGCCCAATCTATTTTTCAAACAATATTAGTTAATGCATCAACTAGAAAAACAAGACACATAGATTTAATCAAGGATTCAACTAACCAATCTATTGTCCAAATAGTCTCAATCAATGAGTCAACTACAAAAAGTGACAAACATAGTTCTAGTTGAGGAGTCGACTAGCCCAATATTTTGTCCAAATATTCTATGTTAGGGTAATCATCAAATGGGTACCCATTGCAACACACAATAGTACTCAATCTACATATCCAACAATCCGTGAATAACCTAGTTGGCATTTGAATACTAGTTTCAACACTAGCTTTTAATCATTGATATGTAACAATAAGTCAAATTAGTCGTTAGAGTAGTCAATAACAACCCAAATGAACTTAAGTTAATGAGATAACTCAAGTTTTTACATTCATCAATAAACATCAAAGCAAAAAATGACCCCCTTAAACACAACTACAATATCAATACAATAGTTAAATAGTACTATAATTGTCAACAAATATCAAATGCCTAACAAATCTAGAAGCAAAACATCATATACAATCCAAATTCATGTACAGTTGATGATACACATCTATCTGTAAGAAGTCCTCAAACACCTATTCTAATGCTACCACAAATATTAATTAGTCCAACCATAGTCAATCTTGGTAGTCAACGTTGGTCCAAAGTTTAGTCTTTCACATATTTTTTGCAGAGAGTGATAAAAAAAATTGTCACCTGCCTAAGAATATTGATTCCTAGGAAACATTCTTCTTATCATTATCATGAGGATGTCGATATGGAAAAGATTGAATTTTTCTGGATGAATAATAGGTGCAAGCTTAGGTTATAGTTCAATCAATAGTTCAAAACGCCCTTGCACATCAACTTTTTTATATTTTGGCATAGTATTTTCAACCAAAGTTTTAGTCAAATCATCAAATTCATTAGTATTTAGTTGTTCTTCTAACAATTTAGTCAGATGATACTCATCTACAACAAATAAAACTACATTCAATGTAGAGTCACTCTTGTTAAGCAATGAAAAACTATTACCTCCAAGATATTCTCCAGTCTATCTCTACTCATGAATAATTAGAATAACAATTGACTACCCATTCTTCTCAAGAACACCTTAGGTGTATCCCATCTTTCTTAATAGGAAATATCCAATACTAGTAGTTTTCTTCTGAAATTTAGGACAAATATCAATAGTAGTAACCATGAAGGAATGGGGAGGGATCATGCCATCAATAACATCCTTCTTACAATAGAGGCTCCTCAGAATATGATCTAATGTAGCATTAGAAGCATCAACGAGGGAAGACTTATTCTAAGAGACAATATCAACCTTTTCAACATCAAAATTATTCAAAACAAATTTCAGTTAACTAATTTCATTCTCAATACCCTATTTGCAATCCTAAATAGTCGCATCCGTTTTAGTCACTTGTAAAAATAAAGAATAATAATATTGTTGATTGAAACTCATCAACACAGGCTTGCAAGTGGGAACCTTCATTCTCTAGCTAGATATTGGCTACCTACAACCTACAAATATTCTCCTTCAAACCATTAATTTCTGTATGATTGAGATTTTTGAATTCCTCCTCCAATTCATTATGTGAATCTACCTTATCTCCAAATTCATATATAATATTATGAAAGACACTTTACATCATTCTTTCTAAGACATTAATATTCCTAGATTCATAATCATACCTATGCAAAATAGCAGTTTGGAAGAGGGTAACCTCATCCTATATCTATGGATGGGTTGTCTCCAGTTGATCCTACAATATTCCATTCTTTGTTTATAGTATTGAAACAATAGTCCACATGTAAAATATTTTTGAAGTCAATCATGAGATTCCTACAAGGTAGGAGTTTTCTTCTCTTGAATTTCCTATAATTTCTACAAAATCAAGGTTTCATATTTTTCAAAGGAACCCATATTTATGTAGTCTTTAGAATAGGTCAATTTACTTTTGATGGTTGATTCTTAATTCAATCGACTATCTCAAGTTGAGCCAAGAAACATTTCTCCAATATACTCTTAATGCATAAGGAAATAGTAAGTAAACTATGCTATGAACAAAAGTATGAAGGAAATACCAAGTCAAACATTGTAAGATCAATCATGGCATATATGTCAACCCCGAGATAAATAGTATACCCTTCTAGTTAATTATCCCTAGTCGATAGTGAATGTGATAATCACCTTTCAATATATCAATGGAAACGTGGGTGACTTCTCTAGTCGATACTCAACATTGATGTTAGGAATAATTGATTCAATCGATATCCTTTTATCAACCATGTCTATGAGTTGTCTTAGGAAACTATAAGGATTTACACATGCATAGGATATACTTCACTACTATAGCCTTCAATGTCTAGCACCTACTAACCAATACAAAACTATAGTTTATTCTTTAGTCAATTTGTTTCATACGTTGACACATTCTACGATAGCTGATACAAGTTGGGTATGGGAATATAAGTTAAATACTCAATAAAATTCTAAAAATGTAGAGAGCTAGATAATTCCATTTCAGGGATTCAGTTGGAATTTAACACCCATTTGTTAATATTCAATTAAGCAAGTCAATCTCATCAAGCTCAAGCATAGATCACTCCTTCAAATGATTTCCAACTAATGGGTAGTCAATGAATACCCTACATCAACCAATCCAAAAGTCCCATGTTAATTTCCATTAAACCAAAAATGTCGACATGTTAATTTGTCGTTAAACCAAAAAGTCAATCTGTCAGTTTCAGATACAACCACCGGAATTAATGGTGTTGGTTGTGGAGTCTGATCTTCCTGATTTAGAGGTTGTGTCTCAGCCCTGTATGGATCCCATCCCATGAAGGGGGGTGTGGGGGGGCTTTCCACCCCACTATAGTCGCCATGGGGGGGCATCGCCCCCGTAGCGAAAATTTTAGAAAAAATGCCTAGTAAAATGTTGTAATTTCATAGTCATGACTTGGTCAATAATAGGTGATTTACGTGCCCATGGTATTGGGTATCTCGTGGTATTTTCCCATGGTAATCGCTCTTTAAAATAAAGTCATTGTAATACGATTGTGTATTGTAGCATTGTAAAGATCTTTGTGATTGTGTAAGAGAGACTGTGAGAGAGTGAAGAGGAAGTTGTAGCAGATGTGTTGTAGTTTGTATCCCATAATTTGTTCGATGATATAATAATAAAAGGACTGATAATTTATGTGTGGACGTAGCCCAGACTGGGTGAACCACACATATTGGTGTCTCTCTTGTATTGTGCTTATGTGATTTATATTTGCATCTTTTTTATTGTTATTGCTTTGCGATCATGTTTTTCTAACAAATGGATCCATAGGAGGCTATTAAACCATGCCATAAGTCCTGCAGGAGGTGTTGACCATCAAGTCAACCATCTCCCCCTTAGCACCCAATGAGGTACTCAACGCCAACTAAGTGGACTCGAACACGTGACTTTTTGGATATGGTAGCAATTATTAGCCCACTTTTGTTGTTAAACCAAACCGCCGACCTACTAGTTTCTGATACAACTGCCAGAGTTAATGGATCCACGAGAGGATTATAAAACATGTCATGAGTCCTGAAGGAGGTGCTGACCACCAATTCAACAATGTAGTCAATGAATACCCTTAGTCAACCAAATTAATATGCATTTGAACCTTTATTCAAGAAACCGCTACATATTTTGGGGTTCAATATATAACCAATCTTCATCCCTAGCAAAGCTTCACGAGTATGGTAGAATAACACCCAATAAATTTCCATATCTCATCAATTAGGGAACAAAATGGTTTAATCCAACTTCACACCCACACAAGTGGACTCACCCAGAGAAGTGATTAAGTCATATCGCACCAAGATTAGGGTATTATGGACAAATTCAATGATTCACTATACTTCCAAGTCCTCTAAACAAATTCTTAGTAGTCCATCAAATATGAGTTGTATTGGAACTCTCCACATTTTGCATAACCCAAATCAAGAACCCAACATCTCCAATGTCATGTTGGAATAGGAAATTGAATATCAAAAGTGGAATATAAATATTCCAAGATCAATGGTGGTGTCAAGAGACACCATAATAACTTGAGCACACTGAACAAATCTCCATGATAGTATATCTAATAGATTGATCAAATGTCATCTACATACAGGTTTAGGTTAATAATTGAAACCCCCAATGTATGGGCCTAGACCCCATACTTACTCCATAAATTGTGGATCTAGTAGCTCCATTTTCTAGTTCAATCTACTCTCAACGATCGACTCCCTCAATGGTCAACTACATATAATGAAGAGGTGAGACAAACAACCAAAGGTTCGAACATTGGATTGAGTCTAGACATCACAATTATTACATATATGTATTAATTATATTGATTGTTTTATTAGACTATTTAATGTGTTGGTCTCAGTGTGTGCATATGCTATGGTATTTTTTAAGAGTAGATTTTTTCCAATTCGTTATTTTTTGCCCATTTTTAAAAATATTTTCCTATTGGCTTAGAAATTTTCCTACTTTTTACATAAAATATGTTTAAATTAATAAAATTTGGGAAGTTTTAACAACATATTATATTTTTTTGATTGACTATTCACTTACATATATGTATGTATGATTATTTTAATCTAAATAGTCACATAGAACACTATACCATGTATTTTTTAAGGATGAAATTTCGTCAATTGACTATTTTTTTGGCCATTTTATGAAAAAAAAATCACCAATTAGCTTAAAAATTCACATATTTTTAAAAATTCGCCAAAAAATAAAAAAATTAATAGTATATTATATGTTTTTTTTAAAATATTCTCCTACATATCTATATGTATAGTTTTTCAATCCAAATAGTCACTTAGAATACTATACATATGTATAATATTTGAATCCTTATGTAACATCCTCTTTTACGCGAACTTTTTTGTAATTGAAATACAAATGTAAAATGTACTATGTAATGGTTCTTGGCGAGGAGCTCAAGGCCAAGTCCCCGCCAACAAAGCACTGTAAGTATTGTTTTGTATTTCCTAAGTTGTAAATTGAATTTGTAGACTTAGGAGACTGAAGGGCTTGATGCAACTAAACGATGGGGGAAAATGAATCCACTAAGGGAAGATGTTGGATGGCTAGGAAGCCATGGAGATTAATTTGATGATGACAGGTGTCATCCTGGTTCCAAAGGCACTTGAAGAAAAGTAATTGTTTACTTGATTAGCCAAAAGTTATAGGTGTCATTTTAAACTATCTATTAGCAAATAGAAAAGTGTCTATTACCTAGCCTAAAAAGGAAGCTAAGTCCTACTACTAACTCATTATTAATGAAGTATTATTAGTATTATCTTATTATTATGGCGCGATAGGCCATTGATAATTACATGAGATTATTATGAATATTTATGTGTAGGAAGAGAGCACACAAGTCTTAGTGGAAAATTATTTTAATATATATATATATATATATATGAAATATGCATATACATGTATTGCAATTTATAGATACAAATGAATAAATGATTATTATTGTATTTACTGATGTTATAAAGTGAGAGGAAATATATACTTAAATAATTAAAAAGAATTCTCTCATCCTTGCAGCATGAGTAAAATTGCAATTTGAAATTACAAGTGCTAACCGAAGAACCGTTAGGATTTGGGGAGTTGGTCCCACTACCTCGGGAGAAGCAACCCTTTCTTTCTTATTGGACACCTTGTTCTTTTCTATAACAACTATGTTAAGAACTGGAGGTTAAGTGGAACGAATGAATCTTATTGGACATCGTGTTCTTTGCCATGTCCGCAGCTACATCTCGGCATATTTAATGTTCACTCCTACAATGCCCACTCTGGTAGGATCTACTTGCACACATTAATGCATCTTGGATGGTATTCACGTAGATGTGCGTGAAGGGAAACCGCTAAGCCCAAATTTGTAAGGCCTTTATTTAGAGGCAGTTGACGATGGCCATCGTCAGTTAAGCATTGAGCTACAGAGCATTTAATGTGGTAGCTTAGTGCTTAGGGTTCATTGGATCTAGAGACTCTCCAGATCTAATGGACCCTAAGCACTGAGCTGCCACATTTAATGCTATGCAGCTCAATGCTTAGCTTTCTCCACTAACGATAACTGAAAATGTTGTATCATGTAGTATCATGTTCCCCATAAAAAAATAGCTTGGCACTGACAATGTTGGCAAAGTATTATCATGCTTGAAACAATTACAATGTCGGTTTCTCTAGGTGTATCTTTGGATGCAACAATAAGCTCCATCCATGAAGGAGAAGATCATTTTTGTGAACTTGGTACTTTTATGAATCAATGGGATTTAGATTAGAGAAAACAATGCAAAAATATTTTTATAGCATTTGCATTCTAAGAAATTTTTTCCTTATATACATATGAATTTCTCTTATATTTACCACATTGACTCTTGTTGGTTCTTCTATGGAGAGTTTAGTAATCATGTCATCATTCCTTGTGATTCCACTACCAACACTGTAATATCCTTCCGTCAATGGTCTCCAAGAGTGCCAATGGTCTCCACAAGTGCCACAAATTCCTTCACCAAACAGGTTCTTACATGCAACAGTCAACTCTAATTACAGACGACGACTCCTCTAATATTCTATTGTGTAGCGATCTCAAAGCTCCTTCCTTTCATGTATATTGCAGACTTGTAGATCTCATTCATGGCCACCTCAGATATTAACTGGTGGCAATGTTATTCCTTTATCTGCAAGAGACATTAGCTCATAGTTCACGCTTGGCACCAACAACCAACAAGCAAAGCTATAATCGCCAAACATTTCAATCAAGTTTTGTTGCTTCTGATGCTCTTCGTTCGTCTGTGGATTTCACTTTTTCTTTCTCGGTTTACCAACTATTCACAAATCCTCAAAATCGATGACTTTCACATCTATCGAATTTTCCACAAAATCTATGAACATCCATATTCTCCATGTTTTTGAATGTTGTATTATTGCTCATATTTTTTGGGTGCTCGGAATTATGCATGATGACAAATTAAAGAGTTGTGAGTTGAATAAAGAATGACAGAAGAGCTTGAAGGTAGAAATTATCAGGATTTGGAAGGAGGTAGGTTAAGACCCAAAAATATTCAATAAACATTACCTAAAATGCAAAAATCCCTCTTGACATCATTTGGACGAGACTTAGTTGCATGCAACTTTCACCCTTGTTCACGAAAATGTTTCATTCAAAAGTTACATATACAAGACATAGCCACAAAATTTGGTAGTATTTCAATTTTGAAACACTTAATTTTTGGAATGTTGGCAATATCTTCAAGAAGTCTCCTCATTGATGGAGTTTTTCTGCACAACAAAAGGCCTTAAATATACAACAAGATGATAGCTCCTTTAATAGACCTATGGATTTGATTCCCTCTCTGATGTATGTGATGTGTGGATTCTGACCACGACCATTTTCCTCATTCAACCTCAGATTCACTCGCAAATCGTGAAAGCATCCTTCATCCTCAGGAAACACAACCCTCTTCCTCATGTAACACTTCAATAGATCTAATATATATATACTTCAACATGCAAACCCAGGCATCTTTACCACCAAAGATTTAGTCCAGTCGCAGATCCATGTTCCATGCCTCCACCAAAGCCAAACTTGTCCTCGGTTGCCTCCAACCTCAACTAGCACAACCATAGTTCTGATTTGACATATGTGTGAGATTGAAATTTGTAATGAGTAGATCTACACTTTAACCAGTTGATCTGCATTTTCTCCTTGTAGATCCAAGTGCCCAAGCAGTAGATCTTCCATCTCCTATCATGCACCTACAAGCAATCTCATCTACACAAACCAGGCTCTGATACCACTATTAGGAATATAAACATGCGAGAGAGAATAAAACAAAAATAACAACAAAGACAATAGCAACACCATATTTATTCTAGAAAACCTCGTAGGGAAAAACCAACCATTAATAATAGATCTATTAAATTGGTCCTTGGTGAAACTAGGCCAAGGCCGCCAAGAGCATCTCTCTTGCTCACTTTTGGCACAGTACAATGGAGGAATCCAACCCTATAAATAGGGTTCTTTACATGCAAATACAACTAGCAAGAAACCACGGGCTACTAAAACCATGTGCTCAAAACGACTTTCTACCTTCCTCATTCTAGAGTCAAGGTTAACCCTAACATAGTGGTCAACAAATCATTTTTCCCTCCATTTGAATGTTATCTTTATGAACAATTAAATGCGTAGCCTGTTGTTTTATTTCCTTCCTAAATTATAGTCTTGTACTGAAGTAGAGTTTTACTTGAATTTAGATGAATGAAACTATCAAATGGCGAATTGTTGATTCGAATCCCAGTAGGATTGTACCAAATTGAATTGTCTGTGTAAGAGACAATGACAAGGACTTCACTGTAATCTAAATGATACATTTAAATTAGTATCTCTCTCTTGACCTCTTTAGGAAAGCAACACTCTCCTTTAATTCTCCAAAATCATAGCATCACTTACCTATGTGGTCTCATTAGGGTTTACTTTATCATGATTCCAACTTTCCCTCTACTTTGCGGGTGTCATTTTACTTTGGTAAAATCTTCATTCCACTTATTCCATTGCCATTTATAGAACTTAGGAAGACATCATTTAGCTAAGTTCTGATAGATATGGTAACTTATAATGCATTTAGAAAGTATTCCAACATAATCCAAGGTACACTTATTCCATTGTTTTTCCTCTTCCATTGCCATTTATAGAACTTAGGAAGACATCATTTAGCTAAGTTCCAATAGATATGGTAACTTATAATGCATTTAGAAAGTATTCCAACATAATCCAAGGTCCACTTATTCCATTGCTTTTCCTTTTCCATTTCCATTTATAGAACTTAGGAGGACATCATTTAGCTAAGTTCCAATAGATATGGTAACTTATAATGCATTTAGAAAGTATTCCAACATAATCCAAGGTCTAAACATAGTAGCGATCTCAAATATAACTGTCCAATGCCAACCCATCCTTATGATCCAACTTGACCAATATCCTTGCCATTTAATGTGAGATTTCTAATTTGAACCCACCATCCATCTCTAGTTAAATCCCAATGTCATTCCTAATAGTCCTAAAAATATCCAACATCCAAAGGTGTAAATTAAGAAGTTTTACCCACACAACTTGTATGTGGTTAGCTTCTATGACCTAGGATCAAAGCAGGAGACTATGTTTTTATGAGTTAATATTGCAATGCCATAAAACCAACAAATTCTCGATATTTCTACTTTCACTAGATTTGAAATGGAAGGACACCCGACCTCTTATACCCTAAATGGATGCGTAATATAAGACTTCAAACACAAGATATGGTATCTCAACATACACCCTAAAAACTCCATGAAACATTATTCAATCCATATAGATGATGACTTCATAAATATAAATTGACCAAAAACCTTCCCTATCATCGTTATACAAGACATTTCTATAACCTAGCTTATTGTTTTTTTCAGCAAAAAAAAGTATACTATTTTTATTCATGTAGAATCAAATAGTACATAGATATTCGAGTCTATAAAAGACTGATCAATAAAAAACCCTTTCAGAGTTCATCCTTCCCAAAAATAGATTCACAAACTGATATATCAAACTTTCAACAACATATAACCAAAAAGTAAAGGCGTCTAAAAAGGATGTCCCCTCAACTATCATCATTAAAAAAACCTCATAGTTCCCATATCAAGTTAAGTGAGGTCCCTGGAATTCTTCCCACACAATGACACCTTCCTCGCCATCCATAGCTTGTTTTGATAGTTTATCCGCTAGAGAATTGTGCTGTCTATAGATGTGTTCAAAAGAAATATTCTTGCAAAGTTGAATTTCTGTTATGATCCTATTACCCAATGAAGAAGTGATGTAACTTTAAGAATGTATTCTCCACATTCCCATTTAATGGTGACCCTCGAATCTCCAAATCCTTTGAGCTCTCCAAGACCAAAGTTATTTGCCACTTTTAATACACACCAGAGTGCAAGCATCTCAGCTTTCATGTTAGAATCAATTCCACAATTAAGTCTCAAAGGGAAATAGTGTTTCTGATTTAAAAAGATGGCACCTCCTACTGCACATAAACCATACATCTTCACTTAACACTAGATTCGATTTCAACTTCACCAATTTTATTATTCTTCTGGTCTCCTTCCTCTCTTAATCCTTTCTTTATATTTTTTATGGTTGATTGATTCAATCATTATATAACTTTCAATCTCATATATATTAAAATGTAATAAAAAAACAAGTCTCACAACACTAATAATACAATTTAAAAATAATTTTAATAATTTTAAAAGCAAAAACCTATAACAAAAATAATGGATATATATCCATTCATCCTAAATTCCAATCCATTTCTTAAAAAATAAAATATTTCTAATTCTTTAAATTATTTTTTTATGAAAATGATGGTTAACATTCACTGAAACTAACAATGGTTTATTAAAATTTAAGAGAAAATAAATGAATTATTTAGTTTTTTGTAAAATTTTCTTTCAATACTCAAAAACCTTAGAAAGAAGTGTTTCTTGGTTACCATAATTTTGACATGTTAGAAGATTAGGTAGATATGTATTGGAGCAAATATTATGGAATTGCAATCCAATGTGGGTGTATGTAGGGAATTCTAAGAGATAGTGAATTGCATCACCACTGCTCGTGGTCTCACAGAGGTAACAAATCTTTTCTGCCCATGGTGTTTTAGGAATTTCCCAAAGCCCTATTTCACTATGAAGCTCATGAGAGTTTGTTCTTATCTTGGCTAGATATTAATTTTCTTCTTCAAACTAGTTAAAACATAGAGATACTCTTGATCTTCCATATTAGGGTTAATGACCTCCTTAGATTATCTTAGCTTTCTTTTACCCTCTAACTCTTTCTCATCCCACATTTTCTCTTTAAACATAGTAATAATAATATTTTTAATGTTATCTATATTTTGTAAAGTGGCATTTTTGTCAATCCCCTAGAGGTGCAACCGAGCTCTGGCACCTTTATACCAACCACCTCTCTTCAGTTGTAAGTGGCATTGACTTGATTTTAAAGCAATTTTAGGTAGTCTTTCGTTTCCCATGTTGTTTATCATGTGCGTGTACATTAGGTACCTAGTCATAGTGATGCTCTCAATGGGGGGAAGACCCAATTCTAAAAGGAGGATAGGATAAGGCATATTGATTTTTATTTTTATTTTGAGGTTATAGGTTATAAAACATTTGTGTATTTGTTCTATCTTTCTCCAAGATTCTCTAGAGATGCTACAACCCCAAACCTATACAAGATAATGAGATGGATGAAAGTTTTCAAAAGGAACTTTTTTTTATCCCACATTTTTATTTACAATTGTTTTCATGGCCAAAATAAGATTTTCACCAACCATTAATCATTTTCTCAATGCTAGTTGAGCTTGTGATGGATATCAATATTGAGATATTTGTACAAAGACACTTCCTCCAAGTTATTATTATCATATACAATTTTGATTAACTTCAATATTACAATTATAAATTGATTGCTAAAACAATATTTATTAATTATTATAATTAATTTTTAATCATTTATATGAATTTCATAATTTTTCTCATTTATTTAATTAAATTATTTACGCAAGTCATTTACTAAACTCTAAACAGATCCCACTACTTATAATGTAATATTTTTTAAACTATGATTTTACGTTGTTTTAATTTTTAATATTGACGACCATCTTAAAACTTTTTGAGACTTTTTCCCTTTAATTAACACATCTTCATCGTCGAGTAAGTTCCATTAAGTCACCAGTTTACTCAATATAACGATTAAGATAAAATGTCTAGCATTAATTAGAGTTCATGGTTATCTTAAGGCCATCCAAATTCCATGTTTTGACTTTTTTAAATTACTAAAAGTGTTGCCTTTTATGATTAATCATTAAAAGAAAATGATTTAACATTAAGAAATTATTTAACTTATAATTGAAGTCTTCCCTACCATGTTTGGAACTTTTAAATAAAAAATTATCTTTTAAAGAAAGTCTGATGTGTAGAACTTCATATTCCTCCCTTGATCTTCGAAGCACTGATTTTGGATTTAACTTGGAAATCGTTTATATCTCGCATTATGGTAGGAAACATGAGACGTATGCTAACTACAGAAAACAGAAACCCAAAAAGATTTCAAAAAGGATCTAGACAGTTTATCATGAAAAATACAGTGCTTATATATTGAACGATCTAAACATTTTATAAAAGCTTTTAAAAAGCACAGTATATGGTCTTCCACCGTTCTTTAGATATTTTAAACACTAATATGCAGTGAACATAGCAAGTTTCTTCTTGAATGTCCCCTCAGTAAAGTAACTTACACTGGAGTAAACATAAAGATAAATAGAAGATTGTAATATGCAACCATCTAATTACCTATCATAAATAGCATACATTCATTCTCCCTAGAATATTACAGCACATTTTCTCTCATAATTCAATATAACCAAACTGTCTGATTAAACTGTAATGCAAACATCATAAATTAGAATTTAACGTAGGTTCCTGCTTCTCTCAAGATAAGACTGAAGTGAAAACATCATATATTAACATTTTGTGTAGGCTCCAGTTCCACTTCAGAGCCTTCAAGGACCTGTTTGAGCGCCTGCAGAAGCAAGCCCTGTGCAGTGAGCTGGGGTAAATGGCCCTCCGCATCAAGTATGCTAACTGAATTCATCTTCCCTCCAAGTCTTTCTTGCATGTAGTATGGGACAGCCATGGGAACCACTATGTCCTTACTAGTCTGGATAATGCTACACGAGGTCTTCACATCACATAATATGCTTCTCATATCACTCTCAAAGATGGTCCTGGCAACTGCAAAAGCAATTTCAGGTCGCATATTCATCATTGTTCTACTGAATTCTTTCACTGCAGAGGGCTCATCGACACCAACCGCCAGAGGAGCAAAACCCAAAACCCATGCTGCGTAGTCAGATTTCATGGCAAAATACAGTCTATCAACTTCCCCACGTTCGAAGCCTCCATGGTACGATTCATCATTCAGATACCTGCAGAAATAAGAGACAACATATCAAACGAATAATTCATTAGGTAAACCGTGCATATTCAGGACAGTACAGAGGAATCTCATACCTTGGTGAAGCGCAGAGCAAGATTAATCTTTCAAACAATTCTGGTCTTTCGATGGAGGCAAGACAGCCCACCATTCCAGAGACGGAATGACCAACATAGAAGCACTTGTCAACTTGAAGCTCATCCAAAATGGCGAGAAGATCGGCCGCATAAGCTGAGAGCGAAGTATATCGATCGAAATCGAAATTCTTGGGATCCACTTTGCCAGAGAATACCATATCAAATATTATGACCTTATAATGAGACACCAAGTATGGCAGAATATATTGCCATACAGATTGGTCTCCTCCAAATCCATGTGCAAGCACTAAAATACGCTTGCCAGATCCTATTACTTTGACATTCAAGACCCCCAGCAGCTCAGATTCCACGCCCATCTTATGTTTCTGAGTACTGTAACTTCTATAAATACACTGAGGCAACCAAAATAAAAAGCAAAGTCCTAAATATTTGTAAAAGCAGCAACAACCTAACAGTGCAGCTTACAAGTATTAACAGCTTACAAGGATTAATTTACAGTAGTATCTTCCTAAGTCTCGTAGCCAGAGATGAGCACCTAATTAGAATGAATCACAGGCAGAGATGAGAACCTAATTAGAATGAATCATAGCATAGCTTGATGTGTCTCTAAGGAGAAGGGTACCTGGTCTTATATTTGCACTAACTAGACATTTCTTCATATACAAAGAAGTCCTTTTTAACCACCAACTAGAATTGAAATGGGTGGTTGTGATTTAGTTAGACTGTATCCAGACTGGCCTCATTCAACGTTACATACAGTACATGCTATTGAATAACTATTCAATTCGAGATAAGTGTGAGATTGTCACTTGGGTTAGAGGCCATAAAATTTCTAGCGAAGATAAAATCTCCTGCCCTTGAGATTATGCAGCGTTTCTGTAGTTGACGTTGATGCTTTTTATATTCTAAGTGTATTGCCTTGAGTGATTACTAATTTGTGTTTAAGATTTAAGATTTCCAATTCTTTACAATAATGTCTAGTTCTTTCGATAAAGTTAAAGTTTACAGTAAAAGAGAGTTGTCTATAGAAATAAGATATAAGATGAAAAAATGTTAAGTTCATATAAATTTGGATCAAATTATAAACTCTCACAGCCATTTAATTTGTGATTTTGATAGGTCATAAATTAAATGCCACAAATAAGTTATCTCTTATTCAATTACATGTTATCGTTTGTTTTTTTAGTTAAATGGATTGACATTTTTTTTCCTTTTATAATGTTTATTTTGAATATAGAACTACTGTCATATAATCCATCTATAAAGTAGTTGTTTCAATCTTGTGCAATCTAGGAAAAATATAAGTCCAAGTTCACCCAATTCTAAAATATAAACATCTATCCATATAAATATTAATATAATATCTTTTTATTATTTTAAGAAAAAAATAATAATCATATTCCCGACTAAGATTGTTTGTTTGCAAATGATGCGAGACTTGTTGTATAAGGGAGATGTATAAACACTAACTACAACGCTTCATTTGGGTAGTTTTAAAATTGGGTAATTAATCTAAAGCAAGCAATCTCAATAGCTGAAATTACCAAAATTGGAAAATAACAATTTCCAGCAAAAATTTTAACCAAGAATTTGAACTATTTTTCCTTTTGGGAAAAACAGGGGTTTTGGTTGTCTTTTATCCTATGCGGTCGTATACGCGGTCGTATAAGCTGCCAAGTCGCAGCTGTTTGGGATAAAAAGCAGAAAGAAAATCGTGATGGGTGCTCTTTCTGCCCATATATTGAGATATTTCAGCTAATGTGTGCATTATTGACTCAGTAGATACTTGAAAAACGACGCGACTTCACAGTTCGAATATCGAAAGCTCAAGTCCTGGTCTTATCTGCTGTTTTGTCATTTTACTTTGCGCCGATAATTGACAGAGAACCAGATAATACCGTTCTTAGTTGAATTCCGAAAAAGTTTATAAACCCTAATCAGAGACCCAGTTATTGCCATTCTTAGAATGTTTATAAACCTAGTTATTACCATTCTTAGCATGTTTATAAACCCTAATCAGAGTCCCAGTTATTCCCATTCTAAGTATATTTATAAACCCTAATCAGAGACCCGGTTAATACCATTGTGGGTTGAATTTCGAGAAAGTTTTATAGTTTCCTTTGGATTCAAACAAAGTTAGGCATCTTGTTGTTGTCGTCGTCGAAATGACAAGAAGAAGAGACTGCCGAGTCCAGACGCAAATAATGAGTGTTGTTTGTTTGCAAAGGACGAAAGACCCGTAACAACAGTGTTTTGCCACTTTTGGATTAAAATAGAAAGTTGCTCTTTTGTCCACATAGTCAGATGTATTAGTTGATACGTCCTCTCAAGCCACACTCGGATGGCAGGTACTCTCTAGCAGCTGGACCACTGGTCTCTGAAAAGCCAAGTCCTGTGTCATTTGCGGTTCTCTAAACTTTCATTGCACGGCATCGTGCATTTGCTTCCATAAGCTTGACAAGGGGCAGTGGGGCACTTCGCACTCGCATGGGACATTTGGAACAGGGGATTCACATGGAACTTGTACACATAACTCTGATCTCAATGTCTTCTAGTGTGCGTCAATGTGTGCAATAGGGGCGTTGTTATGCGTACTGTGGGATGTATCTTATCTCAAGGTCTTCATTTTAGTAATAGTAACTGCGTCTCTTAGACTAAACGTACTATTTTAAAACTACTCAAATCACTGAAATTGAGATTTTAACACTCTAAATTGCTATTTCAACTATTCTTGCTTTGTTAGATTTCAGCAAGTCAAAAATATTTTAATTAGCCCTTGTCCCACGATTACATCTCAATTACTCACATCACCACTTTTCTGATGACCTTTTCAATGCTTTGCACTAGAAATCAAAGAATAATGGAGAGGATACTTCACATCATTGTTTTTTTTGAAGGGACATGGATTTTATCATGTCTTACACTATAATCTATTTTAACTTCTAATTTATTAATTTATCATGATATGAGAGGTTGAGGTGTAGATCATATTTAGAATACTAAAACTTCATAGGAAAGGTTTTCACCTCAATCCCTTGGGCATTATAGATCTAATATGGATCTATTCATGTTTAATTTATTATGTCTCAGAGACAAGGTAGCATTTTTTTTTTTCCGGCGAAAAAAATATTATTGTTATTCAATGTATGGTTTTTCAGTTACCCCCAAGTACAGTATGGACTTATAACATTTTCCATGTAACCAAAAATGTTCCAAGATGCACTAATTCAGAAAATATAAAGAACCAGAGTCTAATTCTTCATTTTCACAGACTTCCTTCCACAACAAAATACCCTCGTAGCCCTCCAAAGCCTACTTTGACAACAGGTCAGCCTTCTTTCAATTCCTATTCACTAGCTCATATTTAGAGACAAGGTGGTATTATTATCACAATAATAATGGTATTATTAGCTAGGTAATAATTTATTTTTATGTATTTTTTTCAGTTTTAATTTTTACATTAAAAAAGATATTGGTAAAGGTAGGTTAAACAAAGTGTATTTCCCTCCTAGAGTTCATTTTCTTTGATAGAAGCAAACTAAAGCTTAGATAAGGGGAAAAAAAGGTTAAGACTATCCCCAATGTAAAGATAGGTTAAACAAGGTGTATTTCCCTCCTAGAGTTCATTTTCTTTGATAGAAGCAAACCAAAGCTTAGATAAGGGGAAAAAGGGTTAAGACTATCCCCATTTCTTGTTAGATCGATTCCCTCCCGCCTAACATTAACGATGGCATCAAGGTTGCAATGTATGTATACCATGTTGCCATGATTACATGAATCTTTACTCTAGCCAGCCCATGAATTCAATACTCTATATAATTATTTCTCCTCGACCTTTGTGACGACATGGTTGTAATCTCCTCTATTCATTATGTTCATCAGTTTGGCTTCTTTGTGTCAAGAGCTTTAGCTATGCGAGGGTTTAGGTATGGAGTGTGATGTAAATTTTACAAGAGTTTTTAGACAAATTATTAAATAAAATTTATATTATCAGTATAGATCCATCTTAAAAGGGGATCTATCAAGTATTAAGAGGGATCAAATTTCTCAAGGTGTAAACTCTTTTTTAGAGTGTAAATGTAGAGGAAGCATTTTAATTTATCTAATTTGTTTAGTTTTATATATATTATTTTAAATGTTTTAAATCTAATTTGAGTTGATATGTTATTTTTTTATAATATTTTTTTTTTTTGAAAACTATTTTTATTTTTATTTTTAAAAAGAACACGTGTGAGCTCCTTAATTAACAGAGTAACACATCCCCTATTGAATTGTAAAATATGCCTCTTCCCCACAACAACTCTCACTACTCTCACTTTTGCTGAAAAAGATTACCTTACGATTCATATGTTACCTGATAAGCATTTTTTTTTTATGTCAACTTTTTAATTTTTTTAACATCAACTAATATTCCTATTTTCTATTTACAGGCACAGTTGTCGATTTGTGACTTGAGTTTGGGTTGAATTAAGTTTCCCGAGTGAATTCTTAGGTGAGTTTTACCCTCTTACAGGTGTTATTCATTAAACAAAAGAAATCTAGAGCTTTTACACAACGATTTCAGTAATTCTCTCTTCTCGTTACTTGGCATGTACACTGATGTTTATATTCCTGGTCATCTTCAGCATTTTGTGGGTTTCACATCTTACCAGGTATGAGTAATTTTAATATGGGTTATTGCTAGTTGCTCTGTTCAACGCCTATAGGAACCAGATAGCCTGGTGTAACTGAAACCTTTCTTGGTCCTTCAGCCGAGGAGCCATATATTCGACAGGGTTTTCGACTTTTTTACCATTGTATAATGAATATTTGAACAAGGGAAAAAACCTAGGGATTTTGCCCAAATTTCCTTGAATGAATTACTGTGTAAATTCTAAGGATTTATATGTTTGTTCTAAAAGATGTTAGACACCATAAAATTGTTTGTGATAACCATCCCATGGTTTCCTTAGCTTAAATACGCCATTGCATTATGAATTTCAATGTCCTCTTGGCATAGTATATTTACTTTGACATTATCTATATTATCAATGTGTTTGGATTTTATGTTATCTATACCTACAATGTATATTATTCACCTGGAAATGTTTACAGAATTAGGGTAATCGGGTCTACTAAGGTTATTGGGCCTCCATTCAACTTATTTTGATATTGTTTCTTTAGTTTTGTCAGAATAATATAATGAAGGTTGTTTATTTAACTAGCTTACTCGTTCTTCAACTCACATAGAGATCTTGTAACTATAAATCAATCTATTGTTTAACTTATTTTGTAAATGTGATCCAAATAAATAATGTTCAATACCCTTAGAGGCTTTGTGTATACTCCTACATTATTTTCTTAAATGGTTCGGCAACTGATTTCCAATACCCTTGCATTAATATAGTGTGACGAACCCTTCACTACACTTGTATAAATTTTGCAGTTTGATTTTTGTATAAATATTTTTGTTTTAGTGTTTTTTTCTGTTTAAATATCATTGAAACAAAACAATAAAAAGTTTTCCTGGTGTAAGTTTTGTTTTCAATCGTTAAGTTGCAATTTGAAAAAAGAGGTTCTTTATAGCTATTTGTTTATTTTCTTGCATTTTCTGTTGCAATTTGAAAAAAGAGGTTCTTTATAGCTATTTGTTTATTTTCTTGCATTTTCTGCTTTAAAATGAAACTGTTAATGTGCATCTCTTACATAAAGTAATTAAAACACAAAAGATTCTTTATTTTTCTTTTTTTTCAAAAGTTTGCTTTCTTTTGAAAATTTGAATTCATTTTTCAGTTCTTAAAAGAAAAAGAAAATAGAAAAGTTTCCTTTGTTGATTTGGAGTGTCTTTTTAAGTTACTAAAAATGGAAAAAGATTGCATTTTTATTTTTTTACGCAGTTTCTTGTTAAAAGAAAAAAAGGTAAAAAAAGAGGAATTTTGGAATTTTTTTTGTATTTTGAACCTTGAGTAATAACAACCACTAAAACTAATGTTTAATCTAAAATCATTTAGAACTTTATTCTTTATAAGGTGAACATTAATTTAGCTCAAGCTTAGGATCTAGAACTAGGTTGGAAGTTAACAATCCAAGATCATTTTAAGCTGTTAAACATAGTGATCTTTTCAGAAGGATAGGAAGAAATTCAATGCCATAAGCTTGTGGCCAGGAAGTGTCACTAATATCGGAGTTAAGCATGAGGTCGTGTGAGGTTGGGTTTAACATATTACCCCTCTGAGACTTAGACTGCGCATTTCTGGTATTTTGTGTGTACGAGGATTTCACAAGTACCAAAATTTGGGCCCCTTGAGGTGCTAGTACTATTGATATTTTGGGCTTAGCTACCCTACCCATATGTATGATCTCAATCATCGATTTTTCCGCCAGACACTAACTGCGGATTGGTGACCAGAATATCTTGTCTTAGAGCTTCCTGCCAACTTTGAACAGACGTTGATCCAAACTAATAATACTCTTGGAGGGTGTCCCTTGCCTTGTGGGGAGACATGGACCAATAAGGACTATCAATGAAGGCCTTCATAACTGTTCTCGAACCTTTGTTGTTTGGATGTGGGACTTAATAAACCCACATTGAACTTCGAAAGGCCCTTTGTTTTCCTGGTTGATTTCCTAAGACTATTTTTAGTGGTGTGCTCTTTGTACTATGTGCGATTTAGTTGGCCTCAGGATTTAATTATATTAAAAAAAATTTAAGGGTGGAGCCTCCACTACGTCCACAAATGAATTGAACAAACACATACGACTCTTTTAAGCCAATAGGTTCCATCGATATCATCGGCGAACCACAACTTATAAGAAACAACACTTCTGCACCTCACATCACCAGAGTTGAAGATATTTCAGCTGAAGGATTTGTAAGACCCTGTAATTCTCCTTTAACTAGACCTGACAATCCAGTCTTTGTAAATATTTTTAGACCTTTTAGACAAAGAACAAGTGCTTATCATATAGGAATAGGTTTGATCATGGATGTTCTAGGGCAAATTTCAAGAGATTTGCATACTCCCACTTCAGCCATAGTGATAGAAGGATTTTGTCCTCCTCGTATAATCACTCACATGTTAAATGCAACGATATCTAGTTCAACTCATGTTGTTACGTTTGGAACCAGCACCCTACCATTAGGTTCTATAGTTACTCAACCTATGAGTGCTGCTTTATCGTCACCTTTTGGTTCTAGTGCCTTCACATATGGGATGCATGTTTTGGGTATTCTAACCCCTTATTTCAGAATCCTACCACTAGGTTTAGTGGTTCCTCTATACCTTTACAAGTTTTTCCTTAGAATGAAGGACATATCCCCCCATCATTTCCCTCTTTTGGGAGTGGACCCGTCCAATATGTTGGACCTATTTCAAGCGTAAACCAATTCACAGGTTTCAATACTCAATTGGGTGGTTTTCAATCATCCTCTATGTCTGCTAGATCTACACCCTTTTCATTTTTTAGTGGAGGAGGTAGTAACTTTGTACCTTCAACTAGGACTCCTGCTGGGGAAAACATGTCTCAAGCTTGGTCAAATTGGATGTAGAGAAATCCTATTGGGGGTAATCCTATGCATAACCATTGGAACCTGTTTACAGAAAAAGTGTTGCACAAGCAATGATAGGGGGAATCCCCTATCAATCTGTTTGGAATCTTGGTAGTGGGAATTTCCCACCACAAGGTTCATATCCTAATACTTTTTCCACGCAATATCGAAGACTCTTTTTTCTAGAAACTTTAAAATTTACAGATTTATCGAAACTGATGAATGACTCAGTGTCACATTCGTAATTGGCCTCCAATTCCAACCAAGTTTCCTTCATATATTCCAAAATTTAAAGGAAAAACTAGCGATGATCTTGAAGATCATGTTACGACCTTTCACTTATGGTGTTCTTCGAACTCACTTAATGATGATTCTATTCATTTAATACTGTTTCAATGCACACTCATTGGAATGTCTATGAAATGGTACATCAAGTTTCCTGGTTCATCATTCCATTGATTTCACGATTTAGCAACTGTATTCCTGAACCACTTTCAGCTTCCCATCTGGTATGATGCCAGAACTGATCTATTATCTCGGTTTAGGAAAACAAAGCTACCCATATCTTGTATTACATCGAAGAGCAGCGTAGGAGGAAGAGGCTAATCAAATCCAATATTCCCCTTGAGTTTCTATTAGAATGATTTCTCAAATCCTTGTTTCCTTATATATCCAATGATGTTTCTACCTCAGGGGTCACCACTGAAGAAGAATCCATTTTTAAGGCCCAACAATTAGATATGATCGATTCTCAATATAAAATCCTTTATCAAATAATCTTCGACACACCGAGGTCTAATACACACCCTTTGAAACTCAAATCTAGACCACAAGCTCATAGTATTGTTGGTTTAGTTCATCATAATTCCGTTGAAGCTATCAACAATCAAATGAAAAATTTGTTTATCGAATCTTTAGTACCTGCCACAGCTTCTATTGCTACCTTTCATCCTTCCGAAACAACTTATGTACATACTATCACTAGTACAAAATGAGAGATAAGTGACTAGGTGACTAAAAAATTTAGTCACCATTGTTTTTTCAAGGGATAAATGACTAAAATTGGGCAATTTTAAGTAAGCCAACTAAAAATGACTAAGATAAATGACTAATTTAGTCACAGGATAAAATATATAACTGGATAACAAGTGACTAAAGTAAAAATGACTAATTTAGTCACGAGAATATAAATATGACTAGCTAACAATGATTAATGTGAATTAGTCATTTATGTTAGTCATTTTTAGTTGTGTCACACTAACAATGGAAAACTGCACAATTTTGATAATGAATTTGTACAATATTTTACTAAATTTTAGTAATGCATATGGATTTAGAGATCTTACTATGGGGGTCATGGTCCATGTGTGTGGTCCCAAACCACCATATTAGCCCTCCACAGGGGATATTTGGCCTGGAAGTGGGATGTGGTGCTCATTTTGAAGTTTAAAACAATACTAGATATGGTTTCTAACACCACATAAACCTATGGCCCTATAAGAATCTTCTAGCCATCCAAGGCTAAGAAGATCACCTCAATCAACCATACATGGCATCTTGAGGGTATCATTGGCCAATGATTGAGGATATTCATTCTATTATGTAGTTTTGAGAAGTATGTAGGTGTCTTAGGACCTTAGGAATGATGCTCTAGAGAGTAAGACCATGCCTTTGGCTCTAAAAAACCCATTGAGCCATATAGAACCATGAACAATGCCTCAAAGAACCACACATGAGTTTTCAAAGGTATCCATGGAGCTTTGTATCTAGGTATCGCAGCCTTGAGGATTTGGACATGAAAATAGAAGATACATGAACCTTGGGCCCTGAAATATTTTATCCATCCAAGGATAAGAGGGTTTCCTTCACCAACCACACATGGACTCCCGAGGGTATCATCATCCTATAATTAAATATGGTGATTCCATTAGGCAGGTTTGAGAAATATGTATGTGTATCAATGCCTTGTGAATGACATTCTAAGGGAAATACCATGCCATTGGCCCTAAAGAAACCACCGAGGCATCCAAAACCATGAACAATTCCTAATTAAGATACCACATGTGACTATGCAAGGGTATCCATGGCACTATATATCTAAGTCTTGGGGACTTTGGGGCTTCAACATGGTCATGGGAGGAGGATCATGACGAAGATATTGATGATTATGAAGATGATGAAGATGATGATGATGAGGATTTGGATGAGGATGAGGATGATAATGAATATGATGATGATGATGATGATGATGATCTTGACGAGGAAGAGGGTGACGACACTGATGATGAGGATCATGATGAAGATGTTGATGATTATGAGGCATTGATTAGTTTGCGAGCTTCATTAATGCCAAAAGTAGTGCTAAATGTTAGATGGTTGGGTCCTTTTACCTCATCATCACACATGCTTGGTATTTTCTAGTAGTTAGTGCTTTTTCTTTCATAGTTAGTAGAATGCATCTCAATACCATATTTTTTCCATGAAAAAATTCCTTAGGGAAACTCTTCAGGCACTCTCTCACATTTCATGAATGGTGCCCAGAGTGAATGTTGTTGATATACAACATGTATGCCTAACCTCGAGGGACTGAGGTGGATTTGACATTGTGACCTCTTTGGCTAATATGACTTCAGCATGCCAAGTCAAACCACTTGAGCCAACCCTAGGGGATTTTTGCATTCCACTAACAAATGTATGGACAAGTGAAAATAAATCAACACACATTTAGTGGATCTATGTTGATCTCTACTGTAATCGACTAATATGAAAAAATCGCTATTTTGTTTTCTTAGACACACATATTTGTTCTTATCGAGCCAACCGATGAGTAGGGATCATGACATACACCCAAAAATAGATTGTTTATTCACTATCTTGTTCAAATTAAATATTAGTGAACCCACACAAAAAATAATATATTCATTCACACAAACATTAGCATGTCTATATTAGCCATGAATCAACTACAAATTCCCATTAAGCTTATAAAAATGTATGGCAATGTATGGACAACTTGAAGTTGACAAAATATTCAAGCAACCGACTATTCAAGTATTAACAATCTCATGATATGGCATTTATCATCTAGTTAAGGGATACAAATGTTTTGTCTTCTAGTCTATTCACATTGTCTATATTGAACAAAGTACACAAATTCCCAAAGTGGAAGAGACAAACAAGGAAGATGATAATTCGTCTTGAATATTGGCCTTGCATGCACAAAATATTGAGCTCCTCAACTACATCAATATGTCATGTCTACAACAAGAATCATTGCACTATGTTATGAAATGCATATCACATTATTGAAATTTATGCCTATGCGACTAGGTCACAACACCACAAGTGTGTGACAAAGAATATCAGTGTTTTTATAACACACCGTTAATTGCCAAGTTTAATTTGTGTATAATATTCACCATTGCAATGTGCATTGAGCACCAATACCTTTATACTAACACGCATATCAAAGACAACAACCAAATCCACAAGTATGTGCTTAAACAAATTCTTAATGAACCTCTCTCATCAATTAAGGTTGTTGGTACTTTAATTAATTAAGTTGTGATACACTTTTCTACACAATTAAGGTTGTTGGGACTTTAATTAATTGAGATACACTTTTCTAGATACACTTTTCTACATAATTAAGGTTGCTGAGACTTTATGATCTCGGTGTGCCTATTTAGTCAAATTCAACCATGACTTGCACTTGGGCTTGTCCTATGAGTTGCTTCATCAATGAGGGGAACCATTGATTAGGGCTACATTTATCCTCTTTGGGATTATTTGGCATTGTATCTCCTCCTTAATGTGAGAGGTTTATCCCCCTTTGGGCTTATTTGGCATTGTATCAACATCCTTATTTCATGGGATATCACTCTTGATAGAGCGCACATTAAAAAACCAAAACATGCCTTTAATATGTTTAAATCAAAACAACTACAATCTAGACTTTTCTTATTATTTGTATGCACGCATTGCTATCATTGCATTTGAACCTTGGATCTGATTTTTGTCATATGTGTGACGTTGGGCTTCATATTATATGAAAAGGGTTTTAGTGTGTATTTTTTGGGGGGAGAAGAAGAGTCTCTAGGACTTTAAGATTTTGGACTGTACTTGTTGGATTCAAACCATGTACCTAATTTCTATCGTCTGCGCAGCGTTAGGGCTTCATATTACAAGAAAAGGGTTTTAGCACGTATTTTTTTGGGGAAGAAAAAGAGTCTCCAGGGATTCGATATGTTAGACTGCATTCACGGTCTATATAGATCTCATGTGTGCACACCACAATAGCAGTGGCTGAGGAGATAGAAGTGGTTGCCCCTCTAGTTTCTCAACCCATCATGCCCAAGGAATAACTCACCCAACATGATGATGTTGTATATATACATTTTCTATAGAAATAACTATGCAAATATACATTTATACAATTTTTTAGGATGTTTTTTATTATTTATATATAATATTAATTGTTAGGTATTTTGGGATATATATATAGTTTTGAAATTTATTATAATATGTAAAATTAAAAAAAAGGTTAAAAAACAAAACAAATTAAAAAAAAAAAATCTTCATTCTACCACACCACACCATAGTGTGAACTGCAATTAGACAATTTGGGTTTTGGCGCCAAAGTGAAGCAAAGGGGATTTGGGTGCCAATGTTGAACTAGTTCCAAAATCCTCCATCTTCGAGGGTTCAAACAATTCTCCATCTACCTTTTTACTTGTCTTTTGCATTTACATTTTCTTGTCATTCAATATTTTGTTCTTTGCAGGTTGAGAAATTCTTACCATCTTTAAGGGTTCCAAAAATCCACCATATGCAGGTGATCACTATCAAAGAAATGGGGCTCACATTTATTCTCAACAATAGTGGCACTTCCCTATGCCTGGCTTCTTTCATCGAGTCGTAGGTTTATTTCCAAATGTGGCATTTTGAAGGATACATGACAACTGTTTGATGAAATTCCTGAATGAGATATGATCTCATGGAATGCTCTAATCTCATGTTAGGAACCCATGTCTTTACTTTGTTAGTATATTGTTGTTGGACGCATATGCTTTGTAAGTCATCCCATAGTATTTGTTGATCCATAGTTTATATTAGCCCATAGTATTGACCCATAGTATTGGACGCATATGCTTTGTAAGTTGTCCCATAGTATTATATGTCCCATGGTCTTGACTCATAGCATTGGCGTCTAGACTTAGCCCATGGTTTGTATTGACACATAGTATTGACCCATGGTATTGGTGCCTAGACTTAGTATATAAGTGTGTGTTGAGGCCTATGAAGGCATTGTGAAGTTAATTGTATTGAGCTTGCTCAAAGGAGGTTCCCCCTCGAAGTGACCCGTGATCAATATAAAAGTGATTATGAGTTCTGTTATTTCTGATATCTCGTGTATTTGCATTAATTAATTATCGCAGGTTCTTCACATCTGGTATCAGAGCATTTTCATGGGCTCGTTGGGTGGAATTTCTGCCAATTTTCTTTTTCGCATCTGTTGCAGCTTCGGATTTGGGAATAATCCCTATCCGCTTAACTGTGGGAAGTACTTGGGAATAAGCCCTAAAACTCATTGTGAGGAGTACCACAGGAACCCCAAAGTAGCTGGCCCATTGAGAGGACCTGCCAGCGAAAAGGGAAACGACCCCTACCTGATTGACTAGTTCCCACCCGTGAGGTAAACCAAGAGCTGTCGTTTGTGGAAAAGCGGTTATCAGTTTTACCTGAATCGGGGAGTGAGGGGTACTGCCCCAATACGCAAGCCGTCAAATAGCATTGGTGGCCGAGTGAAACACTTGAACTGTTAGGAAGTCGTACATACCTGGGGTCCATATCTATTTTCAGCTGAACTGTTACCGATCACTTCTGCTCCAGATCCAGCCGTTTCAGATCTATTCTGAAAGTCGTTCCAGATCCAGTTGCCGTTTCATATCCAGCCGTTTTCGATCCCTTCTGTGCTGTTGCAGATCCATCTGTTGCGGATCCCTTCCACGCCGTTGTTGTCGATCCATTTCTGAAATATATATATATATATATACCTCCCTTGTTTCAACTCTATTTTTCCTGAAACTTCATTGACATCCCTGAAATCCCATTCTACATATTTCATTCCTGAAGGCCCTATCCCAAATTCCACTTTCCAAGACCAGAAATCCCACATTTGTCTATTTTTAGGGTTTTCCATAACTTCTTCAATTTTCACCCAATTGCCTTCAAATTTTACCATAGAGTTCCCGCTTCTGAAATCTCCATTTTTTGCTTCCCTGTCCCTCAGAAAGTGTCGAAAACCTAGTCAAACCCCAATTACCCCCTCTGAATTTTTCCCAAATCCGAATTTCCCCTTACTAAATAAGCTTGTGTTTGTGTTTTTCTATCCATTCCCCCCCCCCCCAAAAAAAAAAATAAAAAATTACTGGTTATGGTTGTCACTCGCACAGGAGCAAACACCATGGAGAAAGCACTTGCAGCCATCCAAACCAAACTCCAAGATCTGGATGAAAAATTTCTCATCCTCCATCTTCAGCATTCAGCCATGAACAATAACCGACAGCCATAATCTTTTGCAGCCACTGGGTTCTCTTCTTCCAGCAATTATCGTGGGCCGAAGCTTGATTTTCCTCACTTCAATGGTACTGATCCGACTGGATGGATATACCAAGCAGAACAATATTTCAGTCTGCATAATACTTTTAATGTCCAGAAAGTTCCACTTGCATCCTTTCATTTGGAACAAGAAGCCCTTCAATGGTACTATTGGTACATCAAAGCTCATCCCGACCCAAACTGGACAGATTTTTTCCAACTCCTTTTGCCACAATTTGGTCCTAATGCTTTTGACGACTTCACAGGAGCACTCACTAAACTTCACCAAACTAGCACAATGAGAGAATATCAGACAGAATTTGAGAAACTAGCCAATCACACAGAAGGATTGACTGATGAATTCTATAGGAGTTGTTTTATCAGTCGTCTCCAGGATGAAATCTGCTCAGAGGTCAAAATGTTTTGTCCCAACACAATGATGGAAGTCCTAGGGTTGGCTAAGCTAGTCGAGGATAAGATCGCAGCTCAACAACGCTCCAAACCCACCTTTGTTCCCTTCAGAAATATGGGTTCCCAATGACCTCCCATCACGCCTACTCCTCAACCAACTCCTAACAAGCAATTGTCTGAAACAGAGATGCAGGCACGCCGAAAAAAAGGGCTTTGTTATAATTGTGATGAGAAATTCACTCGGGGACATAGATGTGTTCAACAAAAGCTCTATCTCTTGGATGTGGATTCTCCGCCTGCCTCAGAACTTGATGAAGAAGCTCCAGATATAGTAGATGATCAGGTCGACATTCAACACCCGCCTGTTGACACCCCATATCAGGACGACCCACCTAAGATCTCTCTCCATGCTATAACAGGCGTCACCACCCCACAAACAATGCAAGTCAGGGGATACTTCAAGAAGCTCCCTCTTACCATACTCATTGATTCTGGTAGCACTCATAACTTCATTGATCCTTGGATTGCCAAACAGGCTGATTGTTTTGTCCATCCTTGATCCAACTTTGAAGTCATGGTTTCCAATGGGGGCACCTTACCTTGTAAGGGGAAGTGTCACAATGTGCGTATCTCTATGGAAGATTATAACCTGCTCTCTCACATGTTTTCCTTGTCCTTAGGCGGATGTGATGTGGTTTTGGGCGTTCAATGGTTACGCACACTTGGCCCCATCTTATGGGATTTTGCTGAACTTTGGATGCATTTTTCAATCAATGGGGCACAACACAAATTTAAGGGCTTACAACCAGGGTCTCTCTACATCATCAGTTCACATCGCCCGAAAAAAATACTTAAGAATAATTTAGCTGGTGTCATCGCTCAGCTCCATTCCATTCAAATGCACGCATCAACAGTCTCCACTACTTCCTTAGATAGATATGCAGGTGTCTTTGCTGAACCAATGAGCTTGTTTCCTTCAAGAGACCTTTCCAGTAAGAATTTAGCTGCATCTACCTCTCAGCAGGAAATAATGACTATTTTGCATATAGTACAGAAGTGGCAGCCATCCCTATTGGGGAATTATTTCTGCATCAAGACTGATCTCTAGAGTCTGGAAACTTTCCTGGAACAACGGGTCTCCTCCCCAACACACCTAAAATGGGTTATCCAACTCATGGGTTATGACTATGCGACCACTTACCAGAAGGGTAAGGACAATATGGTGGAAGATGCTCCTCCTCGCACATTTGATGACCTAATTTCTCTTACAGCTATTTCTCTGCTTGTTCCAAATTGGTTGCAATCTGTTCAATGGGACTATCTCTTCTATGAACTCCATGCTTCTTCATCAGTAGGGCACTCTAGGTTCCTCAAAACGTATGACCAGGAACAATGTAACTTCTTTTGGCAGGGACTCAAAAGGACAATTCAATGGATGGTGGTTGACTGTGATACTTTCCAGGTCAACAAGGGTGAAACAACCCTCCTTTCAAGACTGCTCAAACCCTTGCCCATCCCTCCACAGATTTGGACAACTATTTCTATGGATTTCCTAGAAGCGCTCCAGTGGTATAGTACCACATCTCAAAGGACACCATATGAAGCAGTCTCTCGACAGGCACCACCAGTTCTTCTTCCATACACCTTCAGCAGCTCCCCAGTTCAAGAAATTGACTCAATTCTTCGAAACCATGATCAACTTCTTCTCATTCTGCAGGACAATTTTCACATGGCAAGAATTCAACTGAAACAACAAGCCGATCAACACCGTTCTGAGCGCACTTTTCACATCATTGATATGGTTCTTCTTCATCTACAGGCTTCCATGCAATCCTCCCTAAAACTCGAAAGGCACTAGTGGCTCGGAATGCAACCCAAGGATGCTACAGGGCACCCACTCCTTCAGATTCTACATCAATTTCCACATCTAAAGCTTTGAGGACAAAGCTTTTTCTAAGGGAGAGGGGATGTTAGGAACCCATGTCTTTACTTTGTTAGTATATTGTTGTTGGACGCATATGCTTTGTAAGTCGTCCCGTAGTATTTGTTGATCCATAGTTTATATTATCCCATAGTATTGACCCATAGTATTGGACGCATATGCTTTGTAAGTCATCCCATAGTATTATATGTCCCATGGTTTTGACTCATAGTATTGGCGTCTAGACTTAGCCCATAGTTTGTATTGACACATAGTATTGACCCATGGTATTGGCACCTAGACTTAGTATATAAGTGTGTGTTGAGGCCTATGAAGGCACCGTGAAGTTAATTGTATTGAGCTTGCTCAAAGGAGGTTGCCCCCTCGAAATGGCCCGTGATCAATATAAAAGTGATTTTAAGTTCTGTTATTTTTGATATCTCGTGTATTTGCATTAATTAATTATTACAGGTTCTTCACATCTCAAGATACGCCAATCATGGGTTTTGCAAGGAGGCCCTAAAATAGTTTTGGGTCAGTGCAAGCTAATGAGGGTCACTTTTGGCGCATTAGATGCAATAGAAAATTTAAAAAGCAGGCATCTCTCAACTTACTTGGATTTTCTGAGCTACTTACGCAAACTATCTTGCATTGAGTGAAAAAGATGAAATGTAGGAAATTGAATTACGTTTCCGAATATATAACTTTTATGTATTGAAAATTTGCATAGCTATGTCAAGATTCATTTTTCCTAACATACACTTTTTATTTTTCAGGCAAATGATAAGGTATATGTTTTTGTGGGTTGAGACTTTGAGGGCCTAAATGATGGAATCAAGCTACAAAAATCGGCATGCATGTAGAGAACACATAGCACTTGTGCGCCATTATTTTTTGAAAATTAAATTAGTAATTTTATAATTTTTTTATAATTGTCTAAGTGATCAAACCTCGAAAATAGTACCTCTTTTGTGGGTCATGAGCCTTTGAAGGTCTTAATGCAAAAATATTGAAATGGGTTTTTCATAGAACGTGGAGGTTAGTGTCCTCTTGTGCACCATACAATTTTTTTTTGAAATGATAGAGAATTGAAAAAGCTATGGAAGAAACACTAACATTGTGTTTCACGAGTTAAGGAAGTAGGATAGAAAAGAAATTGAAAGAAAATAAGAAAAATTAATATTTCAAAATAAAAGTTACATATTTGGAATCTGCAGAAAAATGCTATTTGTGTCTAACATTTCATCAAAAAGGACTATGTGTAGCATATTGTAACGAGTGGCTAAGCACAGGCTTCTCCAGAAACTGGAAGAAATACCCAATTAGCTTTGGTTTTTCATTTACATAGCACAGGTTTGGAATTATCGAAGCAAACTCCAAAGCATACACATAGGATTATTGTTGACATGCGAGCAAGTGACTTGGCTTGGTTTAGGCTCTACAAAACATGAGCGTGTTCTGTTTAAACTCAAAAATATTGCCGTGCTTTAGATGTACATAACGCGCTCACGTTATGTAACTACATAACATGCTCGCGTTATGTAATTACATAACGC